>VWPU01014778.1:0-56840 GCA_013398955.1 Callaeas wilsoni | reverse complement strand
GAAGAGAAGAGAAGAGAAGAGAAGAGAAGAGAAGAGAAGAGAAGAGAAGAGAAGAGAAGCATTTGAAATTATCAGATATGTGGTAGGTATACAATGCAAAAAACATTTCTGAGACTGTCCATTTTAATGTGTTCCTATATTTTGTTGAGTTGTTCAATTTTCAAAAGTTCATTTTTAACCTTCTGTTCTTATTCATGCTCGGATGTTGCACAAACAATGAAATCTTAGGCAACTACTCCAAAATCTAAGAAAAATATAATAACAATCCAAACAAACAATGGCGAATAAAAATGAAGTCAGATTCAACTGCCTAAATTCATTTTGATTATGCCAGTGTAATAGTTTGCATTTAAACGAACACAGCTAAATAATATTTAGCTTGATACTTTTGAAAGTCCTTTGTGATATACTCTTAAAATGGAAAATCAATGGGAAAAAATGAATTAATGAAAAAACTTTTTATTTAAAAAATTTAAATTTAAAAAATTAAATTTAAAAATAGTTGTATATGACGTAGAGGTAGAGGCTTAATTTGTTAGAAAAGGAAAACACAAAGGCCCTGAACAACATGTCCTACTGGCTAGGATATCCACCTGTACAAGAACCAATTAAAGTTATTTCACCAATATGCAAATATAGGAATCAGCTCAGGCAGGTGAGAGGCTGGAGGGACAAGATCCTGAAGCACTGTGCATAGGTTATTCCCATTTGTTGTCTGAAAGCTGAGTGACACACTTCAACCTTCATGGACTAAAATAAAACTGTTTTGCCTCTAGTTCATCATTTTCTGAAAACACAGTTTGTTTTGCACAACCATACTGACAAACAAACAGCCAGACCTGTTTGCAGAGGACTAGGACCTCTCCTGTGTTCAGCAGTTCCTTCCACTAATAATCTCTCGAGGGGGAAAAAGAGATCTCATACACAATGTACAGATGAGATTGTGTTTCCCTGTCTCTCTAGCACTTGTAATCAAGCTTCCAGTCCTTCCTGTTCTGAAGAGAGCAATTTGATGCAGCTGTGCTGCTGGAACGCAGTGATGTAAATCTGAGCTTGCCTGGCTACTTTGGCCTTTAGCTATAACTGAACTGCACTTTACTTCTCCAGACCAATGCTGGCTTTTATATGAGCAGTTCTGATGAAGGCTCAATTAGGCTTTTCAGAGATTACTAGGCTATTCAGAAGAAAAATCTTCCCAAATTTGCTGTTCCTCTTCTCCTTTCCTCACCCAGCAGGGGCCTGCTCCTCTGAAACCAAGATTAATAGGGAAAGTGGATGCCAAAACAAAAATAATATTGTCAAATATTTGCTATGCAAAAAATATGTAGCAGACTGCACATGGAAGATAGCATTAACCTTGATTCTTATTACAAATTCATTGAAGGAAACAAAACATATAGTTGTGTATAGGAACAGAACTGTATTTACATATCAGTCTGGATCTGTTAGGCACCTAATGGGATATCAGTGGCTTTAGCCAGAGCTGACAAGAAGAGATGAGGGAACAAACACACTCCTTTAGAGTGCAGCATTAATCAGAGGAGTAACAGAGAACCCCTTCACTCCTCCTTCCCTGTGCCAATAACTCATATCGTAAAGAGCTGAAGGCAACTACTAGGTGACAGAGAAAAGGGATAATTTTAAATAAGACTGATAGGAGAAGCCTGAGACCTGGCCTGTGTTTTCTGGCTCCTGAAAACTAACCCTCCTGTCTGCAGCACAGCTTCTGACTTGATTTGTCATCCAAAGAAAAATCCCTCTCAGAAGGTGGGCATACAGTTTTAAAATTCATCCTGGGTATAGTTAGGGTTTTCAAGTCTCTAGGTATGGTTTCAGTGCTAGGAGTTTCTTTAAAGCTTTTAGGCCAACATTCAGTTTGACAACGTTAAAACACAGCTATACCTGATTTACATTTTTTAAGAGTTCTCTTGTACCTCCAGCTAAAGTATAAACTTCACAAAAATGCTGTGCTCAGCAATTCAATAAACTTAAAATTGTTTGTCTGTTCCCAATGCTGAAATTCCTCACTTACTCCAGTCGTGTCCCTGACACTCGCTGGGTCGGTATGGTCCCTCAGGAGCTTGCAGAGCTCAGCCAGAGGACCCATGGCACTGCCCCATCACATTTCAGCACTTGATCTTCTTGTTACTTGTGGCTGAGAAGCTGAGAAAGCCACTCCTCACTCAGATTTCCCAAGAACAGGCTCTGTTCAGAGCTCTGACCAAGTGTTTTAAGAAGACAGTTCCCTGCCAGTGCCTGGGGAACTGTTTCCCAACTGGCATGGCATGGACTACAGTAATTTTTCTTACAAATGAGTGGAGCCTCCAGCTTTGGAACGGCTGCATAATCTTTTGGCTGGAGCAGGAGAGGAAATTCACCTTCCTTTTTCTTGCTTTAATTTTCTGTGGTTTTGATTTATTTATTTTTATGTGAGAGGTATTGTGCAATGTTGAGCAATACCTTCCTAGCTATGTCACTGTTCTTGCCAGTTGACATTATTAAGGCTGCTGCTAATTTCTTCCCTCTGTGTCGCATTCCTGTCTCTTTGTGAGGTGAGGTGGGGGTGGAGGCTTTCCCCAAGGAGCAGGGGCTGGTGCCGTGCAGGGCGTTGGGAGCCACCCCAGCTCTGCACTGGAGTACTTCAGTGGCGACTATTCACATCAAGCAGCTGTTCCATCAGCCAGCTACTTGCCTCTTGAACATCTCCTGTGGAGCCAAAAATAAACTTATGGATCAATTCAGCTGCCATTGAGTTTGATGGAATGTTTCCCATTGATTTCCAATGAGATCTGGATGACAAGCATTTCTGCAGAGAGGCCCTGTCTCCAGCCTACGGGGAGGAGAAACTAACATGTGGTTTCTCCTTTTCTCATAGGGTTATTCCCCCAGATCTTGCAAATAAGTGAGTATGTGGCCTGTGTAGCAAAGGAGACCCACTGGTCCATAGACTTTAACATTGCCAGTGTCAGCTCCCCAGCCCTGTGAGTGTAGCTATTCAGTATTATAACATTCAAAATAATTATACCTTTGAAATACTTCATTTGAAGTTGAAATGACTTTCTTTCATGAACTGTTTCTAATTATTGTACTTCAAGTGACAAATTAAATGTCATTTGAAGTAATTATACCAAATACTCAAAAAAATTGTACATAGGTATGTCAATTAATATAATTAAGTCAAAAGTTACATTTCACAGCTGATTCAGCTTTTCCATTACAGCCTTGAAATTGCTCATGAGTTGAAAGCAACATTTGAACAAATCTGTAGCAAATCAGAACACTAAAGGACTTATTTATTTTTATGCATTTATTAGACAAATTGGGAAAAGCATGAGTGATCCTACACGAATAAGAAGGAAAAATATAGTGTTCTTTTTCAGAAGCTGGGGGTTTTTCTCCCCATTTAACGTCAATAATTTTATTTGTCAAAGCTCTATAAAGGAACTCGTTGTTCCTGAGCCTCCACTGTTTCTTCATGGAAAAAGCAAACAAACATATTCTAAAGGGATTTATGTGTTAGTTTTAGTTTCACAATGGATATAATGTAGATATTCAAGTGAGGCAACAGCATGCCAACTTGCTCCTTTCTAAATAGCCCCTAAAACACTGCTACCCTTTCTTGAACCACTTGGTTAATGAGAAGCTGGGGTCTGTAGTCTTCTCTTCCTTAGAAAGAAAAACAGATCATGAAGCCTGACATTTTTGATGTGTAAAGCTCCACACCTCTGGACACAGGCAGACCAAGAGAGTAAACTTTCTTTTGCTAATTGCTGCGAGAGTTCTCAGCATGCTTCAGTGTGCTTCTCTACCTTGTATTTACACTTCTCAGACTTGTTTTCTTGCCTGTCACAGAAACTGCCTGGTCCACCTGGTTAAGCATTTACCCAAACTTGCTATATTGTGGTGTTTTGGTTGACATCACCTGTAAAATATACATGACTTATATTGAATGCAAGAGGGCTGATCAGCCCAGTCTTTAGCAGATAACTGTCCCCAAACCATTTTTGCACAGCTGTGTTCATTCGTGCTACTCAGAGAGCAGCCAATGCTGCCAAGGGGACACGTGTGCCCAGAAGTGGTGCAGGGGTGCACGAGAAAAGCAAAGCCATGACACCGCACAGAGAGCATGAGCTGCCAGCAGGCAAATGCAGGGCAGCACTTAGTGCCCTTCAAGCACCCAGGGAACAAGTGTGAGCACTGGCTACAGCACCAGTCCTCAAAAACAACGTTAAAGGACTTGGCTTTCACAAATAATTTTCTTCTAGTAGTTTTTTTTTATGGCGTTGTCAATTAACAAGATTAAACCAACAATAGTGACATCAAGTATCATCCTGTGACCTTTTCAAAACTCTTATGATTTCTAAGTTTTCTTAAATCATAATAATGCATCCGTGGTCCAAAAAGCCTATCTATCTCTGAGAAAAAGTGCTACACATTGACAAAATTAAGGGAGAGAACACAAGCCATAGATAGAATCTAGAGTTCTTGAAAGGTGCTGAAATTACAGCACAAGAGGCAGGTGGTACTCATTAATTCACAGATCAAATTCCATGTGTTTTGTCTTCTCTCCTTGCTGGTTAGTTTCCATAATCAAAAATAAAAAATAATCAAAAAGGAATGTACATTTTGCTCCTCCTTTCATATGAAAACATTACTCCCTCATGCTCTTTTAAAGGATGAGTTTCAATATTTGACCTATGATTTGGAACCCAGTGTGTGATGCAGGTGCTGAGATACCATAATAATGAAGGCCATGGTGAAAATACCCCTACAGATAAATACTCACAATGGGGAACCCAGAGACAAAATTAATGTTTCAGAAAACTAGCAGTGCAAGAAGCTGTGAACGACCAGGGACTAATTACCATGTTGAGAGACAGTTTCACATTGTCACAGTGGTGACGTGAACAGTTTAAAAAATAAATGTACATTTCTAAATGTACATGTCAAAAAGATCCATCTAGATGTAAAAGGAGAGATCTATGCCATTTTAAATGATAATAAAGAAATGTGCATACATTTGGTTTTTCTGGAAAGCTGTCTGTATTGCAGTTGATTTTGAACTGTACAAAGGAGGGAGGTTAAAAGACCCTTTTCCAAACAATCTGTCCAGTGAATAATGATAAAACTTAGTGACTTCAGTATAAGCTAATACCTGGGCAGATGAGGGACTCACACTGAAAAAAGGGAAATGTGGCACCTATGTTTACTTTATCAAAATACTAAAACTAACTAAATATGAAAAAGAGAAAAAAGAGCCACATTATAATTGCAGAAAAAAAATAAAGCATTAAGAAAATATGTCTGAAAACACAAGGTATTGATATGTAAATCGGCATACTTTCATTAACAGACAACTAGGATAAAGATTCTATAATTAGTCTCTTGAGACTAATGGAATGTTCAGCTATCTGTTGGACACTTATTTCTACTTGTGATTTGTCACTCCTATTTAAAATTTTAAAAAGCCCAAACCAACAAACAAAAAACCCCAAAATTCCTAACTAGGAGCACCACAAAAATAGATTAAAAAATATTTACTCAACAAAAATAAGGAAGTATTACCAGGCAGATATTTAAAAGGTATGGGCATGCAGGCATATTTAGGGCAACATGCAGTTGCCCTAAACACCTTGCACAAGTCCAGTAGAACTTTGCTTCAGTCCGACAGAAAATATTTTGAAGGGGCTTTGGGGATTTTGTGAATTTAGGGCCTGATAATCCCCAGGTGAAGACAAGTGATGAAATCAGCAATAGAAAAGCACTGGCATTCGTGATACTGCACTCATCTCGTGACAGTCCACAGAGACATCAAATGCTACTCTGTTTATAATGAAATGTCCTTTTATTATCATGCCACTGTTTCAGTTCCATCTGAATGGCAAATGGTGGGCCTGGAATTTACAGGTATAATTTCTGTGGATTTTTTAATTGCTAGCACACAGATTTGGTTGATAGAAACTCGAGAAAAGAGCTCATCTCTGACAAACTACAGTGAGAAAGCTGGGGCATGGCTTTGCTAAATTACATGCTCAGTTTCTCTAATGGCAAACCCAATAAAAATAAACTTAGAAAAGGTAAATAGACACATCAGCCTTCCCATACCATTTTTTCCCCTATAATTTAAGTGTACCAGAACATTTTTTAACGTTCATAGTATTTTCCGTCTACTTGCCAGTCATTATCATGAGATTTTCATTAGCCCGATGCCCTGATATTGGAGTAATCAAGGGGGTCTGGGCAGCATGTTCTCCATGTAATGTGAAGTTCTTATTACATCTCACATGTAATGTGAAGATGTTATACCATAAAGGTTTGACAAGTCAATCTGAAGGCAGCTGGGGCAAACAACCTAATCCTCTTCAGTCTTTCGCTTAGTAGGCATTAACATATAAAAAGTTCTCAGTTGAATTTTATTCAGTGAGGTCCTAATACTACACCAGGTTCCCTGTAAAGCAACCTTGTGATTGGTGAAACTTGGCCGAACAGGATAAAGCACTTTACTTGTCCCTGATCTTTCCCACCATTTTTGCTTCCTAACCAGGTTGGTGTTTTATACATAAGAGGACATAAATCAAAAATTTGTGAATTAAATTACAGCGGTGATTGAAATTGGGTAGAATGTCTGACAATATTTGTCCATTTAGAGATTGTTTTTCTCCTAATATTTAGTGAGGGTTTTTATCAAGTCAGGACCTTGTTCCTCCTTGCGAAGAGCCCAATGGAGTGTGTTTTGTTTCCCTGTCTTTTGACTGGCTTTAATGATACTACCTGCTAATTATACGTTACTTTATAAACATTTAATTAAGCCTGGAAACAGTCCTACATGACAGGACATATTTCCTTATCCCTATCTGGGAGATAAGTATCAGAAGTGTAGATAGGACAAGCAACTTACCTGTGAAATAAGGGCACGCCATTCTTATTGCCAAACATATCTTTCATGATAAATTTAATTCACAGTCATGCCTACAGGAAATGTGTAAAATACTGAAAAATAAGTCTCAGGAAAATATTTCACAAATAATACTTTAAGTTCTGTAAAACTTTTTATTGGATAAATCAAATTGCCCATGCAAAATAATATACCAATATCTTAATAGAATCCTTAATCAGAAACTTGACTAGCATATTTCATGAATATGCTTTACAAGTTCATGAGCCATGAAAGACAAGTTTAGTCATCTCTCACTCAGATATCTTATTTATAGAACACATCAAACATATACCACACATGGGCATCAGAAACCCAAGGGTGCTTAGTTGGAGCTTTCTGGTGGGTGCATGCTTGAGGTTAAGTGTCAACATGCTCCTTAAATTCTTCCTCCTGGTGCTGCTCGTGAGGTGCACCTACATTTATTCTCCAAAAAATGATTCAGGGCATGCTAAGCAAATCTCTGTCTAGCTGGTACACCTGTCAAAGTACAAGAACATTTTTCCAATGTCTTCATTACTCTTCTCCAGGTTTACTGTGTTGGTAAATGTTATTCTACTTTAGGTCCATAATTGCCTGGCCAATGCTTTTTTTGCAAGGAATTTCAATGACTGAGATGTAGAGAGTGGGGTACAATGAAATTCTGACGACTATTACCTACAGCAATAGTAAAGATTACTTAGACAAGGCACAAGCACCAACATTAACAGTCTTTTCTTGTACGTGTTTTAAATATTAAGTGCCTTTTCATCATTATAGTAAACCAAACGGATTTAATATGAGCAAATTTCATAATAGAAGAAACAAAAATGTGTGTAAATGTGAAAGTCTTATCTCCTGTCAGCCTTAAAGAATAATCTATTATCTGAGTTGCTCTGAAATTCTGATTTACTCCAGTTCTCTGCACCCCAATGGATTTTTCAGATATTGATTTGAATATGACTGCACACAATTAAAACAAATTATTTCCCAAGAGTCTATAAGCTATTTACCATTTTGCCTCAATAGCTAGCTGCCATAATTTACCAGCCCAGAGCCTTGCAATTCTTTCATTTATTAAATACATTGAAACAATTATTTTTTGTTTCACTTGTCAGCTGTGACTCTAATATATATTTCTTTCTTCCTTGATATTGTGCATTTGTTCTGTTCTGTGTTAAATGGCAACTGCCATTTCTTATTAAAATCCTTTTCTTCTTTGGCCTTTAGACCTACTGCCTCACACAGACTCAATAATAAGTTTCCAAACAGTCTTCCTTAATAATGAAGACAATCAAGAAAACACTGAAAGTGATTTGAACTAAATATAGGCATAAAGAGAGTAAAATGTGGGCATAAAGAAAGTAAGACAAGTATAAGTTCAACATAGAACAATTCCTGAGTACTTGACCCAAACCAACTCACTGTTAAGAGCTTTAAAATAGGTATCAATCTTATGAAAGATGAGATGGAACTCAAACCACGTTTAGATAGCAATTCTAATCAAATGGAAGAAAGCTTTAAATTAAATTTGGAGAGGACTGGGGATAAATATGTGTGGGGAATCAAAAGGTAAATTCCTACACACAGACTTGGAGTGGGAAAGGGAGGAAGTAGAAGACTACAGGAGTGGTAAGTAAGAGGAAGAATGATTGGAAAATCTAATATGTTTATGCAGAAATGTCAGGAGCATGAAAGCTAACAGAAAGAACTACAAGATTTAGAGCGTCTGTGAAGCTGTGATATACATGACACCAGGACATGATGATACAGAACACCAGAACTGTTACAGGAAAGCATGGCTTGCTTAACAAATACAGATAGAAGAAATGGGATGAAATGTCATGTCATCTAATTAAGATTATATACAGTCATTATGAAGCTCAAGAGGATACAAGAAGAGGATTTGCTGAAAATCTTTCAGTAAAAACAAATGCTTAAAAAAGGAGAGTTATCAAGCTAAATGTCCACCATGGATCACCTAATCAAAAATCTCTTTTTTAAAGCATGTTAAGGATCATAGCTGGAAGAAATGGAAAGCTGTGTCAACACTGGTTAATAGGAAAGAAAGTATAGAAGGAGAAAAAACATCCTTCAAACTCCTAGGAAAAAAGAGATTAAAATCTCTTTCAAAGTTATAATATCTTACCAGGGTCACAGTTACAACCTGAAAAATGCAGAGGAATCTCCTCCTTATGCAGAAAAAATAATGGAGGTATTGGCCAGTAGGGCAAGCAGAATTTGAAACTTCCCCAGTGTATGTTGGGCTTCATTCCCATTTGATATGTCTCCAGCTAGAAATTTGCTACATTTTTTTTGCTTATGTGTGCTTATGGTGCATGGTTCTCAAATTATATTGAAAAGAAAATATATTGAACTTCAATGCCTGTCTCTGAATAGTTTGCATTTCAAAAGCATCTGTAGATATCAAAGGTAAATAATGCAACAGATAACAGTCATTCAATAGCCTCATTAAAGTAATTGCTGTGTTTAAACCAGAAAAGTTTTGAAGTATTTTTATACTCTGTGGTGTCCACTGAGAAAGGAAGTTTATGTGTGTATGTATATAAGGGTCTCTATAATTTCAGTTCAAGAAATTTATTCAGGGAAAAGCATGCCTCGTGAATATGACTGCTTGAAATGAGTGGGTCCTAACTCTAAGACTACCCTGTCACCTCCTAGGTTCACCTCTCAGTAGTGTCTGCAGGGAATCTGCTGAATTTTCCTTCACGTAGCTACACAAGCCTAGATATGGGCTCTTGATGAGATTATTGTTCGGGAATGTGAAATGAGGAGAAACAGTTTTGCTAACAGTTATGGAGAAGTAAAACAATTATGCTCAGGAAAATTAAGTGTCGGAATATAGAAAATTAATTATATAATAATAGAAAAACCCAAAACCACAGGAATTGCAGGTAGGGCTTCTTAATAAGGTAATGTGAAAATTAGTAAACCATATGAGATCAGGCTATTGCTGTATAATGGTGAACTGTCCCAAAATAAACAAATAAGAGAGAGTAATCATAAGAGTAGACTTATAAAGCTGCATTAGCTACTCACTGGTCATCTGAATGCTTTTTAAAGCATCATCTAAGAAGTAGAAACAAACACAATGAAGGGCAAGTGTAAAATGGGGAAAATATGCAAAATTACAAAAAAAAACCACCACAGAAAGAGGAAAAGAAGAAGGCACAAAATTGCTTTAAGAGTAGAACTGTACCAGAAATAAGAAAAGAACAAAGTAACTATCCCGTTCTATATGGAAAATGATAAAACGGAGTGATTCAGAGAAAGCTACTGCACTCCACTCCTTATGAGCATCATTTAAAAATAATAATAACAGAAATTAAAAATCAGGTTAAATCTTAGTTAGATAAATTACACACTTACTGTCATTTCAGAAGAGACTGGTCCTGTCAAGAGTTAAAAAAGAAAAGATTAAATAATTGCTTTCCATTCCATAGCTTGTGGCAAAATTCTTGACTACAAAGCATCTATGGACAATTTTGGACATAGATAAAACTGAGGAAAATGAGAACAAATGATTGTGTTGCCACAGCACATTGCTTCCTCAATATTGATACTATGGGCTAGAGATGACCAAAATTAAGATATTTTTGATCGAATAGTTGTGTTAAATCCAGCCCTAATGTGTCACTGGAGAGCACTTTGGGATGGCCTTGGAGCAATCTTTGAGACAGTGACCTTTTCAAGGAGAGGATAAGGTAGGGAAGGTCCCAGAAGCCTGGAGAAAGGCAAGCAATATACCTGGCCTTAAAAATGTGATCATGGTAAACCTCAGAAATTACAGACTGGTGTAATTTAAAACTTCTGAGAATTTAAAAAAAAAAGTTTTGCAAACTATGAGCAGGTTGACCTAGAAGGCAGCAAAGTGACTAAACCAGCCAATACTGATGTAGCAGAAACAGGCCATACAAGTAGGATTTTTTTTTTAAATTTAGTATGTTAACTGGCCTAACTGGCATGATGGAAGGCACAGGTGGGATACATCTCAGTTTAAAAAGACTTTTCATTTTGTCTTATGCATCATCCCCATATACAAGCTAAAGAATTATGTTTTACACTTAATCTCTATCAGGTGCACTTATAAGTTACCATAAACCAGCTTGGGTTGGGGGGTGTGTGTGCAGGGGAGGTCACTGTATAATCTATTTTACAATGCTGTCAATTAGATTTTGGAAAAAAGAATTCACGTATAAAATTTAAGTATGACACTCAAAAAAAAAAAAAAAGAAATCAGGTAAAAGGATAGAAGCTTTCAGGAGACAAAAGGAAATTGCCTCAGCAAATAACAATCTGAAATTAAGACAAGTACAAAGAACGTGTACTTACAACTTTGTACTCTTAGCAGTACAGCAGTATAGAGACTTGTAAGCTGTTGCTCACAAATGGAACATAAATCTGCACAGTGTCACGGTAAAAAAAGGTGAATCTTCTCCATATGTTAAGAATGTTGAATGTCACATAGGAGAGAGCTGTTCTATTTGATGCAGCCAGTGATGCCAGCGATGCAGCTGCTTAAACACCACATCCAGCACTGGGCTTTCATAAATGCATGCAAATGCCGCATAGAGATGTCTGAAAGAACAGCAGCAAACAAAAGCTTAGAAAACACACAAAGAAAGGATGGTGGGAAAGGGAGTTGAGTCTCTAGAAAAGCCTCATGAGCAACATGGAAGGAAAGATTTCAGCCATAAAGGGAGCTGGCGAGGAGATAGAAATGCCTTGTTTTATGTGGCCTTATGGAGAGACTAAGGAGGTACGTTCAGCAGAGAATAGAGGAAGTATACGAGGGAAAAAAATCCATCCATTCTTGGTAATTCGTTCTGAGTCCTTTTGAGAGGCCCTGGTAACCAAGTGGTCTATAGACTCTTCATCACTGGATATGGATGTCTGTTGAAAATTGTTTGTGTTTTCTTGTCCTCCTGTGTTGATCTGCCCCAATGTGGTGAATTAGATATTTTTTGTTTTGTTTGGGATTTTTTTAAACATAGATACCTAATCCTAGACATGCATGTAAAGCACACTGCACCCCAAGGCCTGCAGTCTTTTATGACTTCAGCTGGAACCTGGAACAAGTTGTTCCCTTCTCGTCATGCCTCTAATTCTCCTCCCCTGCACCTCAGCAGGAGATGGCAGGGGGAGTGTTGGTCACCTGCTCTCTGTGCTTGTTTTACGTCTTCGGGTCCCCAGCTTGGAAGGAGCCTTTCATCCTGAAACTCTGTGATTCCTGCTATAAGTCTGCTTTGAAATCAAATAGCAAGAACTGTGCAATTCCTTCAATGAATGACTGACCATGCCCCACAGTGCACATCCACCTTTTTGCTACCTTGTACGTTTGTGTGTGAAGGGACAACAATATGCATTATTCAATTTTGCCTCAGAATAAGGAGTATTATATATTGATTATCAACATTTCCCACCAGAAGATCAAAGCTTCCTCAGGATGCTTCTCTTCACGCTATGACTCTCCTTAGTCTTTGTGATCTTCTGTTTTTTCCTATGAAAGAAAAGACAAACTGGCTATTTGAAACTACTGTGCTGAGCACATCCACAGCCAGTGGTCTGTGAAAGTCTATGTGTCCTTGAGTTGCAGTTACCGACACCTTATCTGCTGGCTATTTACATTTGCACATTCATGAGTACATGGATTAGGGCTGCAAACTTGTGACAATACTTCTGTATGTTACTTGGTTAATGCTTTGTACTTTTGCAGAAGCCCTTTCCTTCAGTCTTATTAGCATTAAGCTTTTATATTATGAGTGTGTGCATGTGTGTGTGTATTTGTCCAGTTTTTCCTGCCTTGCTGTTATTTCAGTTTATTAATAATTCAGGCTTTTCAAACTGCCTTGTACAGGATAAATCCCTCCCCCTTTATTTGACGGTGATAAATTAAGCTATTTAAAGAATGACTCATTACAAGCATATATCCTGTTGGTGCCACCACCCTCCTACACATAATAATTATTGAAGTTTGCAACGTGACGCACAGTCAGCACTTTCAGAGCAGGGTATCAGTGCTGGTGGCTACAGTGCCTGAATACCTTACTGGCACTGGTTACCCATGGCAACTAAAATGATCTATTTGTGGTGATAATGGCTTGTTGTTCTGTTTGATAGTTTTGCTGTATTCTGTCCTGTTTCAGTTGCAACAGAAATCTATAGATTTAAAAATTCATTTTGAAAAACAGAACAGTGAACAAAATTTCGCTCTTGGTGTTTGTGCAAATATGAAGTAAGAGAAATATAACATCTTCTCATTGAAGATTTTATCACTGTAACAAACCCCCTTGGGTCTAAAGTAATGAAATTAAATCATTCTACCTTGTCTATATGTGTTATGTTTTATTGTTTGCTAGTAAACACTTACCCTGGAGGTTTTGGCAAGTGTAAGAAAGTGGGAGAGCACATCTTGATTTCTACTTACCGTGTGCCTATTATTTGCAGATCTTTATGATTTTTTTTATTGTTATTAATAGCATTTTAAACAAACTATCTCAAAGGTAGGGAGGAGAATCACTTGCTTTTAGTCTGTTAATACAAATTTATTTGTATATAACACACAATTTGATTTGTAAGCTAATGAACATTTTCCCTGCTACAAGCGGTTGATAATTGGCAAGTATTTTTAATTGGCAATACTGAACTGCAAATATTTTGGATTGTTCAATCAAACTCAGTGTAACCATGATGTCTTTTGGCAGCTTTTTTATACCATAGCATGCTTAAGACCAGAATATCTCTCTCTCAGCTGCTGGATATCCAATAATGGAAAAGAAAGTAGAAATACTAGCATGGCCTTCCTTTTACATCACTAGCTAACAGCAAGAGCATGACAGCTGGGCAGGACACTGCCTTCTGGACAGGAGCACCACGCTGTCCCTCCATCTCTGGGTGGCTGTGCCAGCTGGTGCTGACCCTGCCTGGGAAGAGCCCTCCATTTCTCTTCTCTTCTCCAAAGGTGTCTTAGAACTGCAAAAAGACATTTTGGTCCCTTCAGCACCTTCCCTCTGTAAAAAATTCTTACAAGTCATATTGAACATCTAAAGCCATTTTTCTGAGTGGCAACAGTTGGAGATTTTAGGCATATCTGCCTTTGTTTGGAAACTGTGCTGCCATCCCATTACCTGCTGATCCAGCCTGAGGTTATTTCTGACTTCCTTCCAAGAGCAAAAAAATTCCCTTTGCATCCAATCTATGCACCACCCAGCCCTTTATCTAGGGAATCAAGTGGGATTACTTACAGAGTCAGATAAAAACTCTGCTGCATGTTTAGTATATGCAGGTGTGAATGTATGATTCATTTTGCCTATTGAGGGTCACAGAGCCTAGAGGGAAAGTTAAGGATTTTTCTTGTCCATTTTATTGACAGCATCTCCTTTGAGCCAAGGATATAAATCCTGATGCCCTTAAACTGCTAAATTTTAGGTAAGAAAATGGGACTTAATCCAACACTGATCTAAATAAGGTCCTCAAAATTTGGCCCTATGGCAGAGAAGCTGTTTTCTGCTGATTGCAGTTAGGATTCTGGGTTATGATTAGATAGTATTATTTTCTAGCTAGGCTCACCAACATTTCCAATATTCCAAACATCCACAGTCCTAAGAAATTTAATTCATCCTTTTGCAAGACAGCAACGTAAAATTCAAAAAGCCGACATACCATTATCCCTGAAATAAAAAATATTCTCAGCATTATTTTTAGTTGGGTGTCCCAGAGAAACCAGCTGTTCCCAGGGAGATAGGAAGCAAACAAAGCATCTTCGAGATGCCTGAGTAAGATACTTTGTGGTGAAAGTCTGGGTCTCCTTTTTTGTGGGGAAGGGAACAAAGGGTAATGTTTAGCCATGGTATACCTATATCCATGCAATTTCAAGACTAGCCTTTCCTCACACATAAAATCACATCTTTTACTGACTTTTTTTTTTTTTTAAAGATTTTAGTTCTTTAGTTTTGTAGAAAATTGTAAAATCAGTTTCTCTGTCAGTTGTTTCCACCTTAATAAATAAAATGTAAGGAGTCCAACCTTAGTTGTAGAGAATCCTGTGTTATCAAAACTCATGGAAAACACTGCTATTCAGATTTACTACCATTTTACACCAATTTTCTTCTCTCTTTGCAGCAGCATGATCAATAGCCTGAAGTGTACAAGAAAAGCCTTATTACACTAGGCTCTATTCTACCCATTTTAAACCCAGTGCAATGGTAATTTGATTATGCTGAGGCTGAGATCAATCTGATCTCTGCTGCAGAACACAGATCATCAATTTTGATTTCACTGACCGAGCATCTTCTCTGCTGGGAAGCTTTATGAATGATGGACCACATCAATGAGTGCTTACTCTGAGAATTGCTCCATATGTTGTAGCACAGGGATGATTCACCTCATTCATTCAAGGACTGCTTGAGTGAAGGGAAAGAATGGCAAGATGGTTGATCATATATCAGAGTGATTTTGTATATTGTAATTTGAGGACTCACCGGGTGTGGTATTTCTGTGTACTGGGTATCCCAGTGAAACAGGATGTGGTCACTAGTACCCAAATCTGTGAGGGAAACTAGCAGTGCTGTACAGACTCTGGGGAATGCAGATTTTAGTGTCACGCCTATAAGCTGAGATTCTTAAGAAAGAAGATTTCTAAAGGAAGCAGATTCGCAGAAAAAGCCCTGTGAGCCCTGGTCATCAGCAAACTGCAGCAGTCAGTAGGGTGACTTTGCAGCAAGGCAGCCATCTACATCCTGGTCTGCACCAGGGTAGAGCCAACAGCTTCAGAGCAGTGATCCTGCCCTGCTGTTTGGCACAACTGAGATCATGTTCAGATGTTTTGTCCTTTCTGCAGCTCCTCAAGAAGAGGGGTGCCATACTGTATCAATTCCAGTGACAGACCCTCAAGATGGAACACAGAGTACAATGGAGCAGCTAAGGAAATGGGGTTTGTTTAGCCTTAAGAAGAGATGGCTGAGGGGGATCCTTTTGCTGTCTGCAACAATCTATTGAGCATGTAGAAAGGACAGAGCCAGAGGTGCAGACTGGAAGGAGGAGAGGCAGCAGTTACTATCTAGAATACAGGAAATTCCAACCTGATAGAAGAGAAAATTGAGATGAGGGTAGTCAAATACTGGAGCAGGTTGCCCAGAGAGGCTGTGGGAACCCCATCCTTGGAAGTAATCACACCTTAGGTATATGGGGCCCTAAGGACCCTGCTGTGCTGAACATGGTAGGAACAAGAGATGAGAGTGGGGGTCCCCCCAGGGTCCCTCCCTCCCAGCCTATGCAATGCTGTGATTGTGTCATAAATTGTTGTGTTTTGTTGCAGTGATAATGCACTCCTTTGCATCACAAAAATTAATCACAGCTCAGGGCCTTTCACAAGGCTGTATAACACCGACTCCCATGCTGACTATGTTATACTTTCCATCCTTTCGGCTATTTGCATATCTTAGTCCACACCTGCACCAGGTAACTAAGCAGTTGCAGGCCATGCTCTGTCCCTGAGCCCAGCTGCTGTACTCGGCAGCCACACTCTAAGGTCTCTTAGCTTCCAGAATCAGCTGATGCCACCTATACTTCCCTTCGTCAACTTTCGGCCTGTGCTAGCTCCTGAGTCATGTCTGGGAGTTGTTTGGCTGAGTGCAAGTTTGCCTCTGCCAAAACTGTGCAAGGTTCTAGAAAACAATAGCAGAAATGACCATTTCCCATCACCTGTGTCATAAACATTACCAATTTTTAAAAACTTGACTTCTCTAGGTTGGTGTGCAAGAGAGGATGAGGCCTTCATTTTACTGCTTGAAAGAGAGAGACATCTACTGTAAACAATGCTCTAGAAAAAAAAAAGCTCACCCATCACACAAAACTGACATGGGCATCCCTGGTAACTGGTTGTGTGTGTGTGGTTTTGTTTTTTTCAAGCAAACAGATGCACATTGGTAAGGGAGTCTCTGTAAATATTGTCCTTTCAGATTTTTTCTTTATCTTGCTTCCCCTTTTATTCTACCTATAGAACACTGCTTGAATCAGGAACACAGTATTGTTAACATCCAAGTTATGTGATTATTCAGGTTGCTCAAAATACACAGGAAGTGACCTACAGAGAGACATCTGTAGAGCAAACGAGGTATACATAAGGTTATTTCAATGATTCTCATATACATAGCTGACACTGCATTGCACAAAAGAGAATTCTAGGGGAAAAAATATGGAAAATTGTTACTCTGACACCACTATGTTTTCACATTACTGGTAAGCTGACAGAGATGGTAAAGAAGGAAATACAGCAAAGCTCATAATGTTTTGGGAGATATTATTAAATTAAGCTGCAACTTGAGCAATAATTAATTAATGCAATGAGGAAGATATAGGGTGGGGATCTCAAAACAACTCAGCATCAGCCTGACTTTGTTCCAATTGAAGTCAAATTGACTTGCTCCCAGTGACGTCAATGGGAGCAGAGCTAGATCAGTACTGAGTATTTCTGACAACCCAGTCTCTAATATGTGCTGACCCAAATTGTCAGGAATCATTTGTGGTTTCAGGCATCCAGCATAAGGCTCCATAATAAGGTCCATCTTCTGGGATAGGTGTTCAACCTGGAGATTACCAGGTTCAGTATAAGTCTCATAGCCAAAAGTCACAAACCAAGTTTGAATAGTTAAACCTTAGCAAACTATTTGCTGTGGTATTTCCTAGTATCTGATATAAACTGAAATTATTTTTGTGTTCAGTTCAAGGAACTGAAGTGCTTTGATTTTCAGTGGCCTTCAACAATGTATTTTGTTTCGATTCTTTCACGGAATATTACAATTTCTGCAGAAATTGCTTTTTCTTTTGAAGTGATTTTTCATAGCAAAACTCCCAAGCAACTCTATTAATTAGACATGCTCGATCACACCAAGGAATATCAACATGTATTGCAAGTGCCCTTGAAGTCCACATGGACAGTAAGTTATTTTTAAAGTAAGTAAATGTTTTGTTCCTTTCATTGCAGTGACATTCAACATATACCAGATAGTTGCCAACTTCAAGGGCTGATATGATTCCTTCCCTTCATGTTATCCAGCCATAGCAGATCTCCTCTTCCTAGTTTTTTCAGATTTACTCTTTCAGTTTTCAGATGGACTTTGCACTTCATTTTCAGTCAGTGTAAACGGGCTAATCCAATCCTGGCCTCTCGTGTAAAATATGTTGGGTTTTGTTCTCATTTGGAACCTGTGCTCTAGTACAGTATCCCACTGATTCTCCTGGCAGTCACAGGAATAGATAAACAAAAGAAGCAAGGTGCACAGCACAATACTTCATGGAGGCTTTGAAAAAAGCTGTGCACACCAGCACTTACATCCCTTGACAAGGTACAGAAAAACCTCTGCTTTAGTCCATCTCCAGATTCCTGTTCCAAAGAAAGATCCATACAAAACTTAAACCTTCAAACCATGAACAAGAAATAATAATTATGTTAAGCAGCTGATGTCTGGTCTATATTGTCCTCTCATATGGGATACAAGTGTCAAATGAAGAATTGCATTTACAGTGGGGGAGATTCCATTGTCCTTCTCCCAATCTAGCAATCAAATGTGGAAGAATTTGTCCCATCTAATGAATTTGTGAACCTTACTGTTATGTGTGTTTCAACTTTGCTCTTACTTGGATAAGAAAACAGGCTACTGATACGACAACATGTTTCCTAGCCCTGTGACACTTCTAAATGCAAGTCAAACAATGTGTATTATAGGTGCAAGATTGGTAAGATTCTCTCTGGATAATTTTGTGGCTCTTATAGGGTCCCACAAAAAGGTTTTTGATCTTTCCAAAAAGCAGATTTATCTACAAAGCATGTAGCAGCTCAAACAGCAGAGGGTGCTTTGTAAGCAAATACAAAACACTTGATCTAAAATTATAGCTGTAGATAGATCCTGCAGCTGTGCGGATGCTTTACTACCAATTCTATTCATGAAGTGGCAGATTCAATGGCTCACTGCTTATTAGAATTGTTTCAGACACTCTAATAAATCTCCTGTGAAAACCACCCCCAAAATTCTACATGCAAGGGATAAAATTCTACATATGCAGGATAGCTCCATGTTTTTAAATAAGGTGAACAATATGCTATGAAATAATGCATTATTCATAGATGCATACTGTTTTAAGACCTTAATAAAGAATTTGATTAATAGTCCAGGCACGTGCCCTGCATATTTATACCCTGGTATGCATACAAATATAATGTATATCATTGGATACTTGTAGTATCCTCTTGTCTTTTATGCTTTTTAAGCACTTATGATGCAGAGCAGTTAAGTTAAACTGCAAAACAAAGCCAAGCACAGCAAATTGTTATCAGCCTACAAGGTGGGTTGTTGGTCATTCTTTAAAGGGAGCACTATTTCATAGAATCATAGACTCCATTTCCTGAGTTGGAAGGGACCCTCGAGGATCACTGAAGTGCAGCTCCTGGCCCTGCACAGGATGGCCCCAAGAATCACATTGTGTGCCTGAGAGTGTTGATTTGGGATCTGCCAAAAAAATGAAAGGGACCTTCCCCTCCTTAACATTGCATGGCCTGTTTCCATTGCATTTCATTTCCAACAAGGGAAAGGGCAGTTCAGCGCTGGGCAACGAAAAGAATGGCAATGTTTTCAGGCATGGAAGCAAACAGGTGGGAAAAGGAAGACAGTGAGGGAATCATTAGATCTTCAGTGCTAACATTTATTAAAAATTTTCAATTTTGAATTTTGTAATTTTGGAACTATGATGACTTTCACCAGCTGATGATCTCCTTCAAAGAACTTTGGAAGGAAAGGTGGAAGAAAGTCGTATTTGGTACCATCCATTTCACCTTGTTATAGTGACAGAAGTGAGGAATGGTAAGTTGAATAAATAGTTAGAATGAAAATAAAAACAGAAGATATCAAACACATGAAGAAGTCTGTTTCAGAGGTATCACTACAGAACGGAATCACACAAATATAAAAGATTGGAATAGGAAAGAGGAGCAAAGGTGTGGTGGCAGAATTACTATTTGGCAGAGCACTTAGAAGACATCAGCAATCAGATTCACTCAGGATATCATTGGGAGAAAAGCAGTTACTGAGTCAGAAAGTGCTCCACAGAGTACAGAGAAATCCCAAGATACAAGTTTTCTCACATCTAAACTTTTTAAACTAAAGAACAGAGAAATCCCAAAATATGAGGTCTCTCACATCCAAACTTTTAAATTCACTCATAATTTCACATTTTGATTTCTTTCACACTTTGGCTGACAAGACCCTTTCTTGAAAGATCCTTTCTTCCTTCTTCAATTTCTGGAACTGAATTTTCATTGAGATGCAGCTTCTGTCTACACATGCTGTGACTACATCAAGACCCCTTAGTTCTAGGACAGGTTCAGGGCTAGAGTAGACCATGTGGATCATCATTTGTTTGACTTCTGTCAGGAATACATCCTCAGCACTACAGGCCTGAATTTTCAACTGCATCTTATTTTTTTTAGAAGTGATAATAAAGGCCTTCAACCCCCTGACTTCAGTTATTCCATTGGCAGCTTTTCTTTGTGAATAAAACTTTGCTATATTTTTGTAGTCTAAACTTGACCTTTTTTCTCAGTCATCTGTTGCCAGAAAACTCTTCCAGTTAGGTCCTCATAAGACACAATGAAGTAACTTTTTAATATATATTTTAAAATGAGGGCGATATAACTCTTCCATTGTAGACATCTTTCATATATATATAAAAATAATTACATCTCAGTTCTTTCTGGTTAAGCATAAGTTTTGAGAAGCTGATGAATCACTGGCTCAAGTATTGTACCAATACCATATCCTTGCTATTTTTATTTCCTGGTAATAAGGTATCTTCTGCATTGGACTCCAGAGGACATGAGTAATGGGAAAGGAGAAGCAGTAGAAAGTGGTTGCTGTTATAAACAGAAACAGAAGTCAATACATAGATTTGTTGTGTCAGTAGACAGAGCTACAAGGTGATACACAGCACAGCCACATTAGAGATGAACACTGAGTACAAAAACTTGGGAAAGTTTCAAATTGAGAGAGAAAATCCAGACTAAAATGAGAGGGAGGATTGAGCCTATATCGTGGTGGTGGTGGTGGAAGGGCATCATCATAGAAAGATACCATGAGTAAAAAAGAGACATTATGGCAGGGGAGTCGAAACTGTATGATCTTTAAGGTCCCTTCGGAATAGGCCATTCTGTGATTGTATGATCCTATTATTACAGTAAAAGGTGATTACCGCTATCAAAAATACTGTGATTGAGGAGGAGGAGGAAAGACAAGGAAAAGATGAGTTAGGGAGATGAGTGATGACATGAATGGTAAAGGGAGGGGGAAAGCAGTGGGAGACAAAGACAGAGGAAGAAGCTTGTTGTGGCAGGAGTCACCAGATGGCATTGTTACACGTAGTCTTAATGGTTATTTTCCTTGGCATGTAAGCAAGTTTTTGTTTCAGGAAAAATACCTAATGTTTTAACTCTTACAGATGTCTACAGAGGAGTCATAACAAGCAACTGAGAAAGAGACAATGTTAGAGACGGAAACTCTGAAGGATTTAGACAAGAAGGTTTGATTTTAAAGTAAAAAAAATTAACATTACTAGCTCGTCATGTTGACTTTGTTGATCCGTGACTGATGTGTAGACAAAAGAACTACAAGCAAATCCAACTTTTTTTTTTTTTTTTTTTTTAAAAAGCAGTGAGATAATCTCTAAGGCCCTGACAGATCCTATCCTTCTGTAGAAAAGCAATGTGATGATATCAGGAAGGACGTAAGGTCTGAAGACAAGAATCAAGTAAATGGAGGAAAGGACTATGAAGTGGAAAAATAGAAACATTGGAAAAGAACAGGGAAAACATTAGATACAATCAATGGGTAGTGAAGCATATCTGCAAGTCAAGGCAGTCGATAGAACAGCAAATATAGAACAATGAAAATGCCTCAAAATACCATGTAGAAGTGATATATAGCCAAAATGGTGTAGGTACAAAATTAGGCTGGATTTTTTTCAGTCTATTCTAAAGATGCTAGCATATTTAAATTACACAAGCTGCACTAGAAATGAGGACTTATGGAGAAGATCATTGCCGGGGCTGGGAAAGACTTTGGAGTAGAGAGTGTAAGAATATCTGTGACACACACTACTTGCATTGCTGCTGAATGGCAACAACTGGCTTCTACAGTGCAACACAAAACTATTACATTTGTTATCACTTCTGTCTGGTGTTCAAGACTATTCAAGGCTTCTTCCTTTCCCAGTCCTTGGGCATTAGTCCAGTGTTAGATTTGAATTCTCTAAATAAAAAAAAACCAAAACAAACAAATGGCTTTTAAACGAGTGCCCTCTTGCCAGAGAGCAAAATCCCTAATGAAGTCCAAGAGATGGTCTCTGAGGCACAGTGTTTACTATTCAAAAGGAAGCTGGGGAGAGAAGATGTAAACAAGTGCATTCCCACTCTTCTCTGGGTAGAACATGCACTGCATGTTCATTCCTCCTTCCCATGGCCTGACCTTTATAACTCAAATGGCAAAACAAAAGCCTACGAACTCTTCATAGTCTTGAGTACTCATGGAAGCTTTTCTGTCACAGCATAAGGTTCTCTTGCAGAAACGACACTTCAAGCTCCTTTACATTCTTTTACAATAAAAATAAATTCCACTTAATTGCCTATGGTAGTAAAAATCCATCTAGGTGAAATTCTGGACCCCCTGGAATCAGACCTCTGAACTCCTTTTTCCTCAATGTGCAGCCTCTGCTCTGAGCTTGAGCTGCAGCACAGAATTGTCCCAGGTTGAAAGAAAGCAAATACAGTGGGAACCTAAAGGGTGATTCCTAGCAAGGCTAAGTCAGCTAAGCTCTACAGCTAGCTGGGTGGCAGCTTTCCAGGGAAGTGTCCTGAAGCAGACTGTGCAGTATGTGTACACCTAGTTCCAGGAGAGAGGCTGTGGAGACAGCCTTGCATTCCCTCAGCAACACTTGATCTCCCTCCATAGCTTCACTGATAGGGGTCTTTCAGCTTACTAAG
Source organism: Callaeas wilsoni (assembly GCA_013398955.1). NCBI lineage: Eukaryota > Metazoa > Chordata > Aves > Passeriformes > Callaeidae > Callaeas > Callaeas wilsoni. The sequence goes on along the minus strand of VWPU01014778.1, from coordinate 33,879 downwards.
GCTCAAATCACTCTTACCTGAAAGATTTCAACCTAAAACCACTGCACAACAGCTGGAAAAAAAAAAAAGAAGCAAGTAGCTGGTAGTTGAAAATAGGATTAAAAAAAGGAAGAAAAGGTACATTACAGAGAGTTTGGGGTATTGGGAATAATGAGCTTTTGGAAGATGAAAACAAGCTTGATAAGGAGAGAAGGACAATGCAGATTCCCATGACTGCCCTTAGGTGACATGGGCTACCTTTGCTGTGGTTCCACACAGTTCTGCCTCTCAACTTCTCCTGCTAAAAGGAGGACCCTTCTGTGTTCAGCCAGATCTTACAACCACCTCCACACCTCTTTCCTGTCCTCAGACCTCTTCCTCTTGCAGTCATTGCATAAAGAACTTTTTAGGAACATACTCAACCACTAGGAAATCCCGGACCCAACCCAGACTAATCTTATCTAGTTTCAGAGCCAGCTATTCAGCTGTGATAGACCTCTTTCCCATTCTACCCCAGGAGCCCTTCCAGAGCTACCTGCCCTTTGAAGGGCCAGGTTTTTAAATAGCATTAGCTATTTTCAGCTAATCAGGGCCTGCTCTACTTAAAAGCATATTACACCTGCTGGTATTTAAAGTAAATTTAAAAAAGGAAACAAAGCACTAATACATGCCTCTGCCCATCTGTTCTCACATCCACATGGACTCATGGACCATTTAGTATCTCTAACGAAACAAGTAAGAAGTTATCTTGTTAACGCAGAAGACTAAAAGGAAGTATATTACACTTGGAGGATCTCTTTAAATGGAAAACATTTTTAACACTGTAATAAACTGGTCCTTCAGTGAAATTTTTGAGCAGCAGTTTATACTTCCGTACTAGTACTTTGCTAGGTCTGGTTTCCGTGTCTTCACATTTTTGCTCTGTTTGGTTTAGCTGATCCTGGTTACATAATCGTTCTCTTTAGTCAGTAAACTTAAAGGTCGGTATAACATAACATCAAAATCAGGATTATATCATGTGAAGGGGCAACATAACCAACTAATGTGCTTTGTATCTGACTAGTTCCTCCCCACAGCCTATGTGTTCTGCGACTTGCATCTCACTGATACAAGCCAGAAGAGTGGCATCTGTGCCACCACTCAGATTTCATGCTTTGAGATGTCATTAGTTCCCAAGAAAGGAAAGTTTTTCAGTTTACTGGAAACTAGGGAAACATGGTATGTAAAAAAATACCAGGGGAAAAACAAGGAACAATGGTTGCTAGGAAATTCAGTGGATTCAACAGGTAAGATCATGTCCTTTCAGCCCTGGATCACTTCCAAACTAAAGTATCAGTAGCAATGTAGTACAGGTATACACCTTCTATACATTGCAGAGACCACTTCCACTGTCTATGGTCCAGGATGTTCAAGTCCAAAAAAGATTTTATTTCCAAAAATAAAAATGCCAACTGTATATTTTTAAAGAAATATAACAGTGAAAACCCCCAAGAAGGCCCCAAGGAGCACAAGAAACTCTCAAATCCACTAAGCAAATGACACCGTTTAAAAAATTTGCAAACCAGAATGCTATGTATGCATTTTAGAATCTTGACCGGAAAGAAAAAGTGTCAGTGTATGGGTAATTTCCAGTTGTCAAAAGGATCAATCCCATATCACTTACATTTTCACAGATGAAAATATATGTTGACTTATTAAAAGGAGGTACCCATTGTTTTAAATAGCATGTTGCTACTTAACTTTTGCTAGTCACTTCTAGTAATCTGCAAATTTTGTCTCAGTTCTCTTTAATTTTGGCACATGTTTTTCAGTCTTCATAGTGTGCACTGGAATTTGTCTATGCATTTCAGAGTTTTTCAGTATTAAGAAATGAAGCAGATTAGAGAGGCTACATTTATGAAATTACAGTTCTTGACATATTAGTAACAACTCATTCATTTGCCATTGAAATTTTAGAGATAGCCATGAGTGAACATGAACATAGGAAGATGAAACTTCAAAGACAGACAGCAGTTCTTGAACAGACAGAATTCAAACACAATCACTGCTACTCACTTACTTTTTTTAGTAAAAATACCAGAACCGTTCTTCCACATGTAAAGCACTATTCATCTTGCAGCATAGATACAACACAGTCACATTATGCTCTCCAAATCAATGCTGTTAATCTAGTTTAACATCACACTTGCTATCTTTTATGAACTGAAGAGTTTGCCTGTGACTTTGTTCACAGAAGGTCACATTCCAAACCCACTCAATTTTGCATGTATTAAGGACAAACTCCTATCAAATGAAATCCTGTTTTAACCTCTTACATGAGGGGACAGAATAATGGGTTTTCTACAAAGGCGACAGAGTTTTGGTTGAGTATAATTTCCAAGGGCTTTACTTAAAGCTGAGACCAATCGTCTGATGGTAGGTCTGTTTTGTTATTTGTTTTGGTGTGCAACCTAATATTTGCTTAGGCTAATGATTTGAAAATCTATAATGCATTGTCTGTGAAACTTTTAATGAGTCAGCCTCAGATCATAGCTCTTGTTTTTGTTCTCTCTTATCAGGAGAGAGATGGAGTCCATGGAGGGAGATGATGACAATAAGCTCTCTAGAACATACCAAGTTGGGTGATTCAGCAGAGTGTCTCCACACACTGTAATTAAAAGGCAGGCAGACACACATTTTCAATAATGTGAAGGAAAGTGTTTTCTAATTGCTGGGTTTTTTCCAACTGAAATACACTTGTTTAACCTATAGTGCAATCCATCCCTTCCTACCATTATGTGTCATCAGTGAATCTGAAGGTTTATTCAAACTCTGTGTTATACTCCCCCGAACATTTCATACAAGGATGATTTAAAGTGTTGTGTTCACATTTTGCAAAATTGTCTCAGGCAGTCTGTACAGGCACTTTCAATATCTTTACTGAAAATTCAGAAAGAATGGACAAGTCCATTTGAAATCAGGACTGAGAACATTTAATGATTATAGATGAAAATCATGCTATCATCAGGTCCTGTGTGGAGTATATGCATCTATTTACACCTCTCTCTGTAGGCGGAGCGGTTTGTTCTCACATATCCTTGCAATGATACATTTACATACAGAGCCTACTCACAGTCCATATCAACTCTGAAGCATTTGGCACCATGTTGCATTCTATTTAGTGTTAACACTTATGTTAAGAAAGGATATACCAGGAATACAGAACAGCAGTGTAAAAGCACTGCTTTCTTTCACTTTCTCTCCCTTTCTAGCTTACTGTCACCATATTATTCTGTGCAACACAACACTAATTCATATTAAATTCTAACTTTTCTTTCTAAAGAGCTTAAGTTTTTTTTTTTTTTTGAGCTCGCTTGATGATTCCAAATGATCAAGTTGCTGTTTAGTCCTGGGAGATGTCATTACTCTATGAAGAGGATTTTTTTTTTTCCCACTAGTATTTGTACAGGTGAATACATTTAGGTTTTGGCTCAATCTAATGTTCCAGAGGCACACTTTTCATGACCTTTGCTGAAGCAATTATGTTGGCTAAATTAACTGAAGTACCCTTCTACTGCTGCTGATTCAGGGGATCTTGAATTTTCAACCACTTTTCAGCAAAGACCTAGGAGACAGTTGCTAGATTGAGATTAGAACCTGAAATTAAATCAAAAAATAGCAATCAGCACAAAGAAAAGTATATAATTTTAGTGATTTTTTTACCTCACAAGTAAAAAAATAAACATTCCTTTTAAATGAAATATTCTTTTAGCTGTAACTTAACACATGTAGAATAACCATATATAGTCAAAAAAGGAAAAGGGTGAGGAGTTACCTCAGGAGGAGGAGAATTCAATATTGGCATTTTAACCAGTTTTGAACCTGCATTGATAGCACTTAGGTTTCAACAACGGCCTAACAGAGACTCCTCTCCTATTTTTTTAAAAACTTAGTGTTAAAGATTATTTTACTGATGAAATCATGATGGAGCTTAAAGTTGTAAAAAACATTATTCCCAATCTTAAACATTTTTTCTATGATCAGTGTTGACCGAATGAAGCCTGAGGTTGTAGAGGAGCGTGCATAGAAGAAAGTTTTGCTGCAGCTTATTTTTTTCCTAACTAATGAGGAGAGTAAAAGAGCTCATTTGTATGATGACTCCATTTCATAATGTTCAGGCTCAGGCTTTTATTGAAAGAGCCCCAGGCTGTGGAGCTGTAACAGGTAGAATAAGTGAACAAACCTCTGCTAGCTTTCTGGTGCCTACTTAGTTTACAGTCAGCAGTAACTATTAAAGATCATCCTGGCAGGTCACACAAACAGCCTTGGGCCATATCTACAGGGGGGTTTATTCTTTTATCAGTCCCTGGGAACGCTGCATGGAGCTGCTGCACCAGCACCGTCCTCGGGCTCGACAGTCAGCACTGGGGCGTGCGCAAAGCCGGCTCACACTGGCTGCCGGCAGAAAGGGCAAATCACTGCTTGTATGTAACGGGTCTGTCTGGGTCCCTGAGCCCACACAGAGGGCTCGTGGGGCAGATGACAACCCCCAGTACCAACAGGGACAGACACCCAAATGGCATCACTCTGTTGACACAGATCTGTCTCTTGAGTCCCAATCTTCTTGACAATTCCTCTGCACACCTTTAAAGCACTGAGAGTGTCTAATTCTGAAAGCAGGCTTGGTCCTGCTCTTAATGAAATCATTAGTAATGTTGCCACTAACACTGATAGGTGCAGGACCGGGCCTGTAGCTCACACGTGTCATGTCTCCTGAAATATTAGCTAGACCATGAGTTGCAGAATGCCACATGGTGTCCCTGCCAATCCCTGTCCCTTCAGGAGCTGTTTATGCGGAAAAAAAATCACCTTGGCACTCCTGATCTGCTTTAGCTTACCAAAGGTTAAGGGACTTCCCAGACTTTAATTGAATGAAGTCTATAAATAATTGTAATTTCCTGCAATTGGAGTTGAAAAGGTATCTCGGAAAGGATTTTACTTTTGTTTTGAAATTATGCTTGCTTTCTTCCTGGCTTCTTTAAGAAGTTCACAGCACAAAAGCTGAAGTTTTCATCGTATTTTTAGATCATGATATTTGACAGCTCTTGGCCTTCTTTTATGTGCAGGGAAGACTCTCCTGACTGGCTCACAGAATGAGCATTAGCTCCCACAATTTAACAGCTAAAACCTCAACATACCCACTTCCTTCCTTCCTCCAAACTACTGAAATAAAATAGATGTGAACAAGGGCACCAAAAGGTGAAGAAGTAAGAAATCTGACTGCTCCCCTTTTCAATCCCAAAGGCGTTTGAAAGTATGCCTCCCTTAACAGCCTTTTCTTCTACCCCATGTGAGCAACTTGGGTGGAGTAAACATGTCTGTGCAGTGATAAACCAAAGAGAGCCATGTATCATTTCATCCCGAGGGAAGGAGCATCTGGTGCATCACAAATTTGTCAGGAATTAGGTTGGGAGTCACAGTACTATGTTTTTTAATCTTGTTTGACTTAAAACTGTGTTTTGCAATCAGTGTAATAGAAAGGCACTGCTGAGACACAGGGATTAGCTGTAGAGAAGAAAAACAATAGTACACACAGCTCTTTGATGTGTTTCTATTTGAATTAGAAAGTGGCACTTTAACAGCTCAGAGATCTGCATACAAAATCTCAGCTTAGCAATCACACTGTCCAGCACATGAACTTTTTGCAAAGCACTGTCAAAGTCAGACAGAAACAAACTCTGAGCAATTTAGAAGCACAATAAAGGATTCAGTATGCAAAAAATCCCAAGAAACGTGGATCATAATGACTGGCTACAGCTATCATTGATGCCAAGCATGTGAGTGGAAAGGAGCATTTAGTGATGAAAATGAAATGTTTAACAGAAGATATTTAATGAAAGAATGCCTATTCTTTAATTAGAGAGAGTAGAAGAGGATCAGAGCAAATACTACATATGACTTTAGACTTTGGTTTTGTGTGATTTTTTTGAATCCTGGCTTTTGAACACAGGCAGAGTGATCATGGAGACCTTCCGTCTGTGAAACATAAACTGGGATTTATCACCCTAGAGGAACTGCCACTGTAGAAATGCCTGTTTCAACATTGTTAAAAGCTGAACATATTTGGCAGCAGAGTAAAGCATTAGGAATTCTTTAAAACCCATCTTTTGATCCAAACTTGTATTATAAATAACACAGCAACAGCTGCAAAGGATTCTCATTTTCCACCATGAACTTGGTAGGCAGAGACTTTTCTTTCTGTAAATACATTTAAAACTTGCTGAGCTGATTCCATGAAGCTTATACATATTTGTAAGACCGAATAAAAACAAAAATATATGCTTATTATTGTTATTATTTTAGTGGATCTGCTCCTACACATATTACATGTGCAAATCCTTCTTTAGTAATAAAAGTTTTACAAGAATTTAAGCTACAGAATCAAAGCTGAGTGTACACTGAATGGCTTCTTTCTGCTGACAGTCAAGTTACACACCATCAGAATTCCATGGAAAACAAAATGTTTAATTTGGAGTTTTTCAAATTAAGTTTTAAGGAGTGAATTTGGCCTAAAACTTGCCTCTTCATGCCACATAAGCTCTGAGAAAGCAGATGGTCTGCAAAAAAGGGCTCATGGAAGGCTGGTTTAGGCTGCATCGGAAAGAAAGACCCAGAAGTTTGACTTAAGTGGAAAACCCAAGACTGTACTCGCTGAGGTTTGAGCCAGTGATAAGTTCAGCTGTGGCCAGTTCTGCTTCTATCCATGATCAGCCACATCCCTTTCTCCAAGTGCTGAGCAACTCAATACCTAGCTCAGGACTCAGCCTACAGTGATATTATGACCTAAATAAACCCTTTTCTGTCTCTCAAGGGATTTTTCTTTCCTTCTTCCAGAGGTAGAGACTTCATTTTTCCTCAGTAGCTTATTCTTCAACTAAAGAAGCAGAGCTCCTTTGCTTACAGAAGGAGCTGAAATCCACACCTTTGCCTACTAGGGAAGAGCACTCAACACCCACTGCAGACTGCCATGGTGTGGGTGGGTAGCAGACACCTCTCTCCTTGCCCCTGGTATTCCAGTGGGCCTCTATCCATTAAAGACAATTGAGTAAAGTCACTTTCTAGTGTGAAGACATGAACTTAGTTCTTATTACAAAAATAAGAGATTGTTCTTTGAGCGAGGAGTACAACCCAGGCTGCCTCCATCTTCTAAGGAACCCAGACTATTGACCATACACATGGAAAAGCTGACTCCACTGAACACAAGAAGATTTTTTTTTTTCTCACCTAAGCTAACTTACACCTTTTCTTATTCTGGATCTGGCAAAAATCAAGTTACTTCATGGTCCACCGAAACCTCTAGGAATTGACCATTTCAGACATTAAACTTGCCTCTTTTCCCTTCCACAAGCCAACAGTTTTGCTTATAATTCAAATCTTTTTAATGATCAGGAACATCAAGTTGCCTCATAAATCACGAGGGTTTGGGTAGAACGCCTGCAGGAGCTCTCCTGGCAAGGCTGAGTGCTTCCCATGCCCAGTAATGAAGACAGACAGGTACAATAATACGCTGAAACTGGAAAGGAAATGTGATTGCTGCTAAGAAAGTTTTACCCTACTCCTGGCAGCAGTCGGAGGTAAAATAAACTGCTTTTTTTCCTGCAGAAATTCAAAGACTGCAAATACGGGGACAATGCTGGATGTCAGCAGAGAATTGATGGAAACTGTGAATCTAGAAACATATACAAGGAGAAATTTCATTTTTTTTCTTTTATGAGACTCAGGGAACAAAGTGATTAGCAAATATTTGATATATTTAAGACAAAAAAAAAAAAGTCTTATTTTCCCTTTGATCTGTCACAAAAACTTTTCCCTTCTTAAAATTGCTGATAAACACACATCTTTATCTAATTCTAACTTTTGTAATTTTACCTTGAACTCTTACTCAATAAAGCAAATTTTCACCCGTTACATCACTAGTTTGTAGCACATGTACCTTGCTAGCTGTATCTAGAGCAACATTAAGGTAGCTGGGGTGGATGTCTTGTTCATTAGTAGAAAAGTATTTTTATATATATAGATATATAGATATATAGATATATAGATATAGATATAGATATAGATATAGATATATGTTGTTCTAGGTCCAGTCTGAGCATATGAAAACCTACATGGATCAAACGGGTCTCTAAAACATAGATCTTGATAAACAAGTTCCATGAAACATAAAAATCTTTTTATCAGGAGCAAAGGCTGGATATGGCACATCACCTGTTCTGCTTCCTATCCATAAACAGAGCTGAGGCATATGCTAAAAAAGACTGGTGGATCCAGTCAGAGAAACTAGTATTATTTTTCCAACAATGTTGACAGACTGCCATTCAAGAGCACTATATGTAGATGAACAGAGAAGGAAACACAAGGAATATCCTGTAATCTACGTAAATGTGAGATTCCACACCAACTATCCTTTGACCTTTCTGATCCTCAGATGGAGATCAGAGAGGTCACTCTTCACACTTCCAAGGTAAATTCAATGAGGTTTTGTCAGTTTTCACCTGATGGGGATTCGGCTCACTGAATATGAGACTAATGGCTTTAGAAAAAATTTCAGCCTTGGCAGCGATAGTGAATTCTGTTTCATGTTAGTTATGTATACCTCACACACTTAGCTCTAACTTACTGTAAATAGAATGAAGAGTGCTTTGTTGCTGAATAATTTATTACACATTAAATACGGCCCAAGGCAATAGAGTTTTCAAGTTCCACAAAGGCCTTATATATTTCCTACTGTTCTAATTATGCAAAGGAAATACTGACAGTCTGAATTATGAAATATAGATTATCCATTCAGCAACAGTTCAAAGATGTATTGCATGTGAGGGTACTAAGCAAAGACAGGGGATTTCAAGCATCAAGTGTACTCTTAGGGTAGGTACAGTATCTGTTTAAGCGCCTCCTTGCTGTGTAGCAAAGTTCTAGAATATGAAGAGACTCTCAGTTACCCAACAAACCGGCATGACTGACACTACTGACTCATAGACCCTTTAAAGCCACATTTTCTTCTCTTTTCTTTGTTTGCTAGTTTCACTTTAGCCTTCTTTTCATGCTTAATGAGACATAAAAATATTTTCACTGAACATCTTTCATCCAAGCAGCTCAAAGAATACCACATTAAGGCTCACAATACCTCTGTGAGGAAGGCAAGAGGTACCCAGAGATTTTTTTCATGTACTAGAAGGTGCATGAATCTCTGAAGCAGAGGGCAGTAGCTTCTGAGAAGCAAAGTACCTCAAGATTATTCTTAAACAGCGTAATACATTGATCTGGGAAGGTACTGCACAACAGGTCAAGAAAAATACTCAATATTTGTGCTGAAATTAGATGTGTAAATTTACTGAAGTTACATATTCTTAAAATGACAAGTGATTAAAAGTTTCACTTCTACACCTTGAAAAACATATAAATACTAAATAATTTCCTAAACACTTTAGGAAATCAGTATCAGTGGATTCTTCAGTCCCAGTGAAGAAAATACCAGGCACCATGGATGGGTTTTGAGCTACGGACAAATTTTAAGAACACTTTACAATTTTGCAATGACTTTCATCAGAGTTCAAAATGCATTATAAAAGTTACGAAGCACATTAGTTCTGTGTTACAAGAGAGGGTGTTAGGCAAAAACAGATGTGATTTCCAAAGGCTGGCAAAAAAGAGCCTCGCACAAACAGGAGCACCTTGCTGGTTTCCTGGCCTCCACTTATGAAACTGGGTTATACTTTCTCTCATATACTTTTTAGAGAGAATTATGCACTCCCTTTTGAATGTAGGCAGAGATGCATTAATCTTAATGCTGGAAGCTCTGATCTAGGATTCATTTTTGTTTTTTAAAAAGTCATCAGGCATGAGACAAAGATTTTGAAAATTATTGACATGCAGATTCAAACATATTTTAATTACTCAGGAGTGATTTTTCTGTGTGTTTATGTTTCTGTGCTTTTGAAGTGGAAGACTTTCAGAAAACCCACACCTTTGGTAGGAAGTTTGCTAACTTTTCCAGATCCTTCCAAAACATCCCTGTACAAATGGAATTATGAAACTTTCCTATGATATGTCTGAGCAATCTATCATATTATCTATGGAGATGATGCATCATAAGATTTATGTTATTTTAGAGGATGGAAAAAGAAATGGTTTGACAATCAATGACATGCCGACATTCTAACACAAAAGCTGCTTGTGCTGAGTGACATTCACTATCTGAATGTCAGATCAAATGCACTTTGTTCTATATATGGCATATATATACCCTTAGTCATGCAGTCATGGAACTTCACCCTGGCTATAGCACCGTATGAAAGGAAAACAGGCTGAGAAAGCAATTTCAGCTTTCATAACGAGGGTAGGTCGGATAAGTTTAACTGAACCAGAAGTGCACTGTGGTCACTGGGAGGAGAGAGTGAGAACAGGCATTCTTGGAACCTGTGAAAAATAGCAAAACAAGGGTGGGGTGACTAAACGGCAGATTAAGAGAAGGGGGCTTGATTTGCCAATATAGCCTCTCTGCTCCTCCTTGTACTCAAGCATTATGATTGAGTATTTAATTATATTGATCATGTACAATTTTTTTTTAAATTCTGCAGAATCACTGCCTCATTTAGTGGGTGGTACTCAGTAAACAAGGCAGCTGTTCAATATTCCTTTTTATCCACTTCATTCACTGTGTGTGGTCTCATGCCTTATTTACTTCACACAATCCCAAATCAGCCCTGGGTCTGGAATTATTCACCAAATAGTATGTGATTATGCAATTAAAGACTGTATCAAAACATACAAAAGGGTAGAATTAGGATTGCACACAGTTGAATTTAAGTTGCTTGAATTCACTAAATTTTATGTGCTTGATTTTTCCACCTTAGTAATCTTCTTTATGCAGTTTTGTTTTAATTTTTGCTAATCTGCTGAGAAAATATCTGCGGTGGACCTTTGTAAACCTCAGTTACTAGAACTGCAAAATTGTGGCTTAAGTTGTGAATGGTTTGCTGTGTGGAGCTAAAAAGTTTTAATTCTCAGCATATCCCCTTAAGAGTCTCAGGATTTTCTGTGCTAGGTCATTGCTTGATGCAGCAGCATCACTCTTTCCTATGCCATTCTCCTAACGGAGCCTTCTGAGAAACAACCCCAGCTTTGCTGAAGGAGTAAAAAAGGCTCATTGTAGATCTTACCTAATATAACACTGTGCCTTACACAAGGAAACCCACACGGGTCTGGAGAGAGATGACACATCCTGTTCAACACCCCCTGGCCAGATGGGGGTACCTCAGGTATGATGGCATCTCTGAGCACAAACTACGGCCTGTGCTTGTGGCTTACCTGGGTCACTCTTTCTTCCTTACTCAGCAAACAAAGGGTATAAACTGACCCTCTATAATACTGGAGATAAAAGAACTATGCTGTCACCTACTTCATTTCCACTGTGGTTTTCACACATTTTCACTCTATTTCCATGTATAAGGGATTTTACTGTTAGCAAGGCTGGTTTTGCATGCTGCTTTTTTTTCCCCTTTATTTAATCCAAGTCTAATTATACCCAAGTATGTCTAATTATATCTCCTAATAGCAGGCTAAATAATTTCCAACCATTCTTGGCTTTTACCCTGCTCAAATATTTAAAACCAGGGCCAGAATCTCCTCTCATTTCTACTGGGCTATGTCAGTGAGTAAAATTTAACTTAGACCAATGCACCCACAGACTCACAGTTGGTGCAGTGTCGTGTGACAAGAGGAGAGCAGCTCATACTCCAGGATAATCCTAGGATACAATCACTTTGGTAATTGAAGCCTAAATGGGTTCAATTTGGCAATTTTCCATAACCCAGATTTCTGAGGCTTTGTGGGGTCTGAGAGAGAGGAGGTGGAAGGGAGCAGGAGGATTAACTTATCAAAGGGTAAACTGATTATTTTGAATTTCAAGTGCAGAAGCTTTGGTAAATGAATGCACAGAGGGCTCCAAGCCCACACTTAGAAGCACTGGGTTGTGGGCGCTACAAAGGGCTAACTGTTAATTAATTATTGTCACATATGTTGTGTGGATTGTTAAACCACAATTATTTTACATTAGGGTATAGCTGGAAATGTTACCCTTGTTTTGCTTTATATGACCTGGTACAAGGCACAGATCAACATTCATCTAACATGAGTAAAGTAGCCTTTGTGTTGGCGGCTGCTCACATTTTTTTCCTCTTTATGTTGGCTGTCTTCCTAAACTTATTGCAAAATTCGGTGTCCTGCACTTACCACCACTGCCTCCTCTTCCTCCAGTTCCACCTCAAGCTATGAATAAAGAAAGGCAGCTGGATTTTCTGCCACTTTACATATTTAACAACTATGTAAATTTACTCTAAAACCGTCCATCCAAGGCCAGACCTCGCCAGTGGCCTGGAATTGATCACATAGTAGGAATCCTAAGTAATTTCATTGACCAGTACCCAAAATCAAATATCCCATTCAAAACTGGAAAGATAAAGTAACATCAAAAGTACCTTTCTGTTTAATAGGAGCTGAAGTCCTCGTTTTGAAGTAAATATAGCAGAACACTTGAAGTTCTTGTTTCCTACCATTGTGGGGAACAGTTATCCCTTAAATTTATTAGGAAATTACATGTTTGGAACACGATGCTGAAGAAAAAGATCTATAAAAATAATTTTAGTCAACATTCAAAGATTTCTAGATTTATTATAGGAGCTCCTTCAGAGCTTTCATAAAGATTGGTCTTAAAGGATATAACAGATTTTTGAACAACATACTATGAAAATATATGGAAAGCACAGCATTTCCACTTTTGTCTTTGACTCAGACTGAAATGCCCGAGAACATATAGGCAAATTAGTACATGTGTAAGTTTAAATTAATTTTCAAACACAACTTTTAAAGAACTGTAGACTTTATATCTTTCTTTTTTAAGTGCTTTTATAAGGACGCTTTGTCAGAGGAATATCAAACCCAAGCCTGAGCGGTGGGTCCAGTTTGCCAAAGCAACACACCAGGCACATCCCATTCCCTGATTGTCCCTTTCCAATCAGCCCTTAGTCAGGGTGTCAACAAACACCAAACTGTCACATTTAGCTGAAACTGACCCTGAAATAGAAATGCAGGAAACAGGGCAAAATATCACAATATGTTTCTCCTGCTTCTCTCCTCTTTGCCTAGATCAATCTCTGGTGTCACCAGAAGAACTAGCATTCCTTTATATTCATTAGATTGATTGACAAATTAATTTCTAGTCTCCAGATGAAGGCATGTGGATTGCACTGACCAGAAGGGTGGACACCCAACTGCTCTGAATCACTAACACAGCCAAAACTGACTCTCATCTGCCAACAAGGGATTGCAAACATGGGATGTGGAAGAACTAGGAGCTGAATTACTTTTTCTTGAAATTAATAATTATTTCAGCCTTCATAATTCCACAAATAGCCTATTTTTTTTTTCAAATTAATTATTCAAAACTCACTGTTTTCCAGGGGAATGAAGTTGCAGATCTGCCATTAGCAAACATTCTTTGAAAAGGATTTTTTGCCAACCTTCTATCCCAAATTTCTGAAAACAATTCACTTAGAAAATACGGTAGCCCAATATTTTGGGTTTGGGTGGCAAGTTTTTGTAGCAGTGAGGCTACAGGTTGGCTTCTGAGAAGTTGCCAGAATCTTCCCTCATGTCCAATAAAGCCAATGCCAGACGGCTCCAGGACAACCCACTGCTGAGCAAGGTCAAGCTCATTGGTGACAGTGGTAGCACCTCTGGAATAGCACAGTTCGGAAAAGGAAGAAAAACCAACCAGACATCAGCCACAGAGAGAGAGAGACGACTGAGAATATGTGAAAGCAACAGCCCTGCAGACCCAAGGTCAGTGCAGAAGGAGGGGCAGGAGGTGCTCCAGGCACTGGAGCAGATATTCCCCTGCAGCCCCTGGTGCAGCCCATGGTGAGGCAGCTGTGCCCCTGCAGCCCATGGGGGTCCCTGCAGGACTGGAGATCCACCTGCAGCTCCTGGAGGACCCCACGCTGGAGCAGGGGAAGGGCTTGAGGTGTCCTGCCCCTCCCAGGGAAGGAAGAAGTGGCAGAGACAATGTGTGATGAACTGGCTGCAACCCTCACTCTCTGTCCCAGGGTGCCATTTGAGGGGAGGAGGGAAATAAGATCAGGAGTAAAGCTGAAACTGTGAAGAAGGAAGGGGTGGAGGGAAGGTGTTTTAAAGTTTGATTTTCTCATTATCCTACTCTAATTTCACTGGCAATAAATTAAGCTAATTTCCCCAAGTGGAGTCTGTTTTGCCCATGAAGGTAACTGGCGAATGACCTCCCTCTGTCCCTACCTTACAGCTTTCATTGGTGCTGCTCTGTGCATACTAACTTTCACCCAGCATTATGGAGATCTTATCTGGGAATGTCAATGGAATCCCATGATTCCCATGCACTAATCACAGTTTTTAACATGCATCTAAACATATAGTTTTCAAGTTTAGAGTGATTCTTTGCTTGAAGCTTTGCTCATACTTCTGCAGTAATTCCAAACTCTGCAAAGGCTAAAACAGATGCTTTATTCTTTGAGTGAAAGCTCTGCAGGTCTGCAGACTAAGTTAACGACAGTTGATGAGCTCCTGATAGAACCAGTAGGTTTATATATGGATCATGATAAATCTTCCAACAATATAATACCATGTTCCAAAACTTTGGGTTCTGCATTAACTTTGCAGTATTTTATTTTCAAAAAGACTTCTTGTATTCATTCTGCTCATAATTTTTACGGTTGGCATGGTAACTGCCTAAAAATGTGCTAGAGACATTACAGCTCCAAGCTTTTCTTGTAGCCTATGATGCTTAATCAAAAAGTTTGCAATACATCCCGGTACTGTAAGTGGTAAAGCTAAAAATATTGCTCTCTTCAGAGCATAAACAACTGCAACATGCCTTCAGAAAGAGTTTGTGCTTGCAATGAAATGGAAAAACACCAACACCCCTTTATACACTTCTGCACTTCAGCAACGTGCAGCAGTCCTGAAAGTCTTGAATGTCTGGTATTAAGTTTTCCCTTACAGCACCCTATTCTTTTAAGATCGAGGCAGGTATGAAGGTTGAAAGAGTTTGCTCTCTTTAGTATGTGACAACAATTCTATTTAAAGCTGTGATAGTGCAAATGCGTACACACAGAGGGATTATTCACAAAAGTGAATAGTAGCACTGAATTCATGGGGATGACTTACAATAGTGGTAACCTCCATGTTCAGCTGGCTACAGAATTTATATATCATTCTTAACTGACTTAACTGAGTGGTATTGTAAATATTCAATATTTATTAGAAGACTCAGAGAAGGAAGATGGGGACAGTGAAACCATCACAACATGATGCAGAAACATGTAATGCCAATGGCAAGCCTACCTGCACACAGCTGTCCTACAGCTAAATCTGCACCTGTCTAAGGTATGGAACTGGAACTAGGGCTAACATAACCACCACTTGTGTCAACATGGAATGTTCCTTGCTAGAGCAAGATTCTTCTATTAATAAGATACATAAAGCAGTTCTAGACTTTGCCTTAACACACAGGGCAAACATCTCTTTGTAGGGGCAAATGACAGCCCTCAGATGGCTTGTTTATGCTGGTGCTGTGTGTGAGAATATAGCTGTCTTGGGGTGATATAGAGAGAATATACTCCTTTTGGGTACAATTATATCTGGGTCTGTAAAACCAGGGGTTGCACCACGGTTTCTTTCTAGAATATGATAAATCAAGCCAATGGACCCTGAACTGGCACTCATGCACTCAGTGTGAGGCCAGATGAACTCTGACACTTAAACAAACATGGGCTCTTAGAAGGCATGTGCGTGAATTCTAGGGCAGTGTCCCAGCTGTGCATCCTCTAGCACACAGCAAAGGGGGTACAGCTATTTGCAGGGCCTGTTATCTCCCATAAGATGCTGGTCCTTTTGTTCTGACTTCTTTTTCTGAAGATTTTCAAACAAGGATATTATGTCTACTCCAGTGTGAGAGGCTTGATTAGCAGTGCACTGATGACAGCAGTGGTAATGGTGGTGCAACTGATGCTGACTCTGAAACTGTTTAGATTTCCTGGAAAATCCTATGCTGCAAAGCCCTACAGCCTTATATCTGGCACTTTCAATGTTTTGATGGAAGTCAGAGGTGCTTAGAGCTTATGAGGATCATGTTTCTCAGTGACTTAGGTAATTTGCATTTGAAAATTTTGCTTTGAAAAGTCTGGCCACAACACTCTCTGTTGTACTCTAATGGTACTAGGAAAGGCTTTTTGATTGTCATGCACAGCTCTAATGAGTGTATGTGTAAGCCTGCAATTTATTTATTTTCTGGTCTCAAGCGACAAACTAATTGTAACATAGGAAGGTAATTTTTATGGTCCAAACTTTTTGGATGCAGTTACAGTTTTCTTCTCTGTACATCATCAACTTTTTGCAATTCCCTTGATAAGGCAGGTGTAGAAGATCCATCTTCCACAAGCTGAAGTAAGGGTACATCCATGAGAGTGATGGTTTTGTGAAATATAAACACATAGGCACTCAAATCCTCCACAGTGTGGAGATTTACTTTTGTTAAGGAAACATCATGTGCTTGTTTGCAAGAGAAACCTTCATTCAAACATATAAAAGGTAATGATTGTACTAGTGCAAGTTCAGTCTGTTCATATAGGATTGTAGGAATAGGGTCCTAAATAGCACCCTATTCAAATTTTTTAAAATCTAAGTTTTACATTTTCACATGAAGGTATAATTCTGCTCTTCATTAAAGCCTTAAAGATGCTGAAAAATCTTATTGATTATTTCATAATTTCTTTGTACTGTTCAATCTAGTTTTCTAAGCAATAAGGGCTAATGTAACCATGATGCACTTACCTGTCCTTCAGTCTTACTATCATTCTATCTGCCTGACTTCACAAAAAAATTTTAGAGCCCTTGAAAAATTTCAGAGAAATAGAAATTTCATAGTTATCATATTACTAGAAGTGTTTTGAAAATATGGAACTGCATAGGACAGAGCTATGATAGCAGTCTCCAATGGGAGTAAGGATGAAATATGAACTCCCTCCTGATTACACAACAGAGCATCCACAAAACAAAACAGAAGTTTCAAAATCATTGCAAAAATTTCATTGTGAGATTGTGCCCTAGTTGATGCTAGAGAATCTATCAGTTAGTGCCTCACTGGCATGGTTTCACTGAGCTGTAGCAAGGGCTGAAATTTCAGTGGAACTCGTTTGAAAAGTTTTCCTTTATTTCCTGTTTATTGTTCGAAAATATTCCATAATTTTGTAAAGATGCTAATTTTAGGTCCATTTAGATTGTGTACAACTTTGTCTGTTACAAATTTCTGTCCCGTGAATGTGACAGACCTTGCTAAAGGAATTTAGGGTCTGCTGCATCTGTGTGTGTTAGGAAAACCTCAGTTTTTTCAGTACTCAGGTAGGTTGTCATCCAGTCCTGGGGAAACATAGGCACCACTCCAGCTTTGAGCTCCATCCAGGGCAAAGGTATGGCTGAACTGGCACTCTGGGACTTCTGTCGATGGTCCTGTGATTACCAGGCCTCATAACATCATTCAGCAGAAACCGTAAAAAAGGCACTTGAAAAGCCCTTTACAATTAGGTCTTCTGAAATACAAGAGAATATCTGTGGAGACATTTTCATAATGTTGAGCTTCTGCTCCTACTGGGAGAGACAACCTTTCAGTTTGGAGTGAAGTGGGGACTAGATGGGAATTCTGTTTTTTCAGATCTTGTCCAAACTCAAAACCCTGAGTGTACAATTAGGTACTTCTGGCTCTTAAGATAGAGGAAGTATCACCTTAATTACTGGTCGAATTTTACCAGGAAACTATAAAAATTATTTCAAGCCAATTTTAGAAATCCTGATTAGAGAAAATGAAAGGTAAACCTAGAAGAAGTGGCAATTTAGTATTTTTATGTATTAGAGTGTTTTTAGCTATTTTACCATTCCTTACTCTGTGTGACTACTGTTTCACAAAAATGAGACATGCTTTACTGTTGAATTGGTCGTAAAGCAGAGGAAATTCCCAGCAGCTGCATGTTTAACACAGAGGTTGAATTCAAGGTGGTCATTCCTCTGACTCAAATAAAACAATGTGGTGGCTCCCATGACAAGAAGAAAGGCAGTGATCCTGCTTCCCTGGGACTCTGAGTGACCACCTAATCCTGAATAATTATAGTCTTAGGATGACAATACTTAAAAATCACTGCCTTTCATTTGCATACACTTACAGTAAAACAAAAAAGCCAGGCTTTTATAAAGATTAAACTATTATGTTTTGAATACATATTTTCAATTTAAACTGTAATTTTATATATATAATATTTAGGAGACTTTATCAAGGTGATTGCAAGGGTTATTGCAGGGGTTATTGCAGGGGTTATTCCTCTTTACTTTGCAACTCTTTGGTGGCAATATTCAACTTAATTTATTTGATTCAACAGTTAAGACTTTCTGTTAAATGCTACCTGTGCTGCATTAGCCAAGAAAGCCTCTCTTCCTTCTCTGGCTCTGGTTCCTGCAAGAGCACCCGAGATACAAACAGCCTCAGACCTTGAAGACACGTAACCATGTCTATCCTTAACAACATCAATGTGAAGTTACATATGTTAGCAAAATATGTGGATATAGGCCAGGGTAACATGGTGGGACGTTTGCCAGGTCCTAATTGAGCAATAAGGCAGGGTGTAGACTCTGATCCCATGCTTTGGTATGTTGCTAGGCAAAGGGCAAAAGCTCTGTACTATCACTCAACAAGGTGTGCTGTTATTGCACAATAACTCGGTCCTGTGCACTGGGATGATTATAGAGCGCTATTTTCAGTGTGTAGAAGATACTTCATTTATGTATATTTTATTCTGCTGACATGCAGAGAAATAGCTGCTAGGTAAATGCCGTGTTACAGTAAGTGTATGGCCTATTTTTAGCTATACAATAATGTGAAAGGTGCTGTTCTTTACAGGCCACTGTGGGAGTGCACGGTCTTGCATACAAAGGCTGGATGGAAGACGTTAAAAAGCCACTGCCTTGTTCCTGCTGTGAGCCGTGGGCATGCAGGATCCTACCTATGCTTGAGAGTGAGGAAAGAGGAGTGCCTTGCTACCTCTGAGACTGAAAGGTATACCTATAGCAAAACATTCCCAACACATTTCGTGAGGAAATCCAGGTTATGTAAAAAGATAACACTGCTCCTTGGAAACAATTTCTCATAGGAAGCAGCATGAAATTGTTTTCAGCTTCACAGTTATCTTGTTTATTTTGCTAATCCTCACAAAGATTAATAAAGAAATGATGAGACAACAGCAAACTGTAAGCACAGGAAGCGACTATTGCCTAAAGCATCTGGATATGATTATGTAAACACGATGTAATAAGAAAGCTGAGAGATTTAACTTTCGAAATCTCCTTTATTCCCTTCTAAAAAAAAATGCCCTTTCAGAATATTTACCTTATTCCCCAAGTAGCCTTTCAATTGTTAAAGCACTGCAATTTTCACTGCAAGTTCCTTGCTACTATTGATCAGTCTTCTCTAGATCTGATCTTTTATCCAAACCTTTCCTGGCATGTATTCTGGTAGGTATATGACCCTTTAATTTGACAGAGGTGTGTCATTAAATTTGAAGGGGACATTTTGTGTCTAACTGCTATATGTACTATTTTCCTCCTACCCGCTGGTAAACACAATAAATATTTCGAACTTTTAGTACATGGTATAGTTTCTTTCTCACTGAAACAGTGACCTCTTCTTTAAGGGCATTAAGTTGAACACCCTCCACAGTGAGCCAGGCTAGTCACACTCACCTACAGCTTTGCTACTCACTAAAATTCCCAAGAGATAAATCTTTTAAGAATACTGTTTTACCATATATAAATGTTTGCAATTTTAGTATTAATTCTACTAGTTTTTAGCTTTTTTCCTCCCTTAGTAATTCCATTTTGTACAGGGTGCTAACTGTGTGGGTTTACTTTTTTTAGCCCTTTTGTTCAAAGCAAGGACTTCAGTTTTATTAACCAATTACCTTAAATCTGTACTTTGTATAGAATTGATACTAAACTCATTTTGACTTCTTTTTCATTATCTCTTCATAGATAATCATGCAAGAGACATTGAGAAAAATGCAGAGGAAGATCAACGCTTCAGTAACTTGAACACTTTATTAAAGCAAGAGAAATATGCACCTTTACTGTCATTTTATACCTATCTGATAATGTAGAATGACAGGAGAGTCCAGAAGGGAGGAGTGGAAATGGTTCCTGTCTGGCATTTCTACAACACCCCCCGTAATGTGCAGAAAATCCTGCTTAGCCTCAGTAGCTCTTGGCAGAACATGGTCACTGCAGAGGGCAGTTCAAGTTCACTCTTAAGTGAACTTAGGTCTCATATTTTGGTAGTACTAGGGTAGGCCAGGTAGGTTTGTTTCATGAGGCCACCAAAAAATATTTCTTCAGTGGTAGTAAAAAAAAGAATTCACTCTTTTGCTTTTTTTGCTGTTTAAGCATAGGGCTTAAAGAGCCATGAATGACACATGAGGCCAAACATAGACTCTGTTGTCTTTTTTTTTTTTTGTCCAAAGCACCATTTAAGCCGAATTTTTCCAAAAGGAAACACATAAAATGAGGCTGAGACAGATGTCTGGCAGGGGTATTTTCAATTCAGTTTGTTGGAGTATGATAAGGTTATAAACAACAAAAAAATATGTTCCCCTTGACTAACACAGTTAGTCAACCTTAACCTCAGAAAGTCAACTAACTTTGCTCATAATTGTAATAAGGAACTACTGACTGCCAGACTATTACATTTTTGCCCATAATATTAAATTATAATAGATAATTACAGGTATCAAGATGCGCAGCTGTTTCTTTGAATGAATATTTGAATATTGCACTTTCATTTTTTTTATTTAGGTAAGATACCAAAAATGTTAAAAATGAGTAGTCATTCATTATATAAAGCAGCAGCTGAGCGGTAGGTGGAGGAATGGTTGCTTGTTCCTACTCCTAAGCAAACACACATACAGCTTCATTTTTTAAATTAATTTTATTTTGATGGCAAAAAAGGAGATCTCTAATGACACAGAGTTTCAATTGCTAAACCTTCTTTGCAGTTTTTCTCTTTAATCTCTGAAAGCTGATGTAGTTCATTCCAATTGCCCACAGCATCAACTTTATTCTCTTGAAAGAACTTGCTCTCTTTTTAGTTTTCCTTTAATGTTTTGAACTCTTACCAGAAATGGTAATCTTCTTAAGGTGTTGGCAGGAGCCACAGAATGCACCAAAACTAAAGCTCATATCTAACGAAGTATCCCATTATCAGGACCACCCAAATGACTCAGGTTTGCCATAGACACAGTATACTCCTTTATATGATTTTGTAGAATTAGAAAGGAAAGAAAACTTGAGGGGTTGATTAGTCAGGTTAGAAAAAGGTTATGAAGATCACTCTACCTAAATAACAACAGTCTTTTAGTTGTTTTGAAATACTTTCAGGTCTATTTATTATCACAGCTAGCCTGTATATCTGGGTTATTTGATTTCATGCAGACATTATGGTTCTGGGTCCCACAACTTATGCTGAGGAACTCCCCTTGGTAATTTATAACCAACCTTTTCCCAAACTCCCCTCTTCCTGCAAGCTGGCACTGGACCCTATGGAGACAGAAGCCTCAGGGGAGCTGTGAGATGCTACTGCACATCTTGGTTATAAACTTTCCCTCTGAGCATGGCTTTGCAAGCTGAAGCCTTCACATACTGCAACACACTGTCCAGGCTGAGCCATGGAAATCTGTAGCTGTTACCCTACAATGGGATGGGGAGAGCAGAGCATCCCCTAGGAACTGCTCAGGGGATGTCTGGTCTGTCCTGCAGTAAGAGCCCAAAAATCAGGTGTGACTGTCAGCCTCACTGCTGATTTCTCTCTGTGAAAGCCCAGAATGGGGATGGCTCTGGAAACGCTGGAGCATTTTGATTGTTTCAGCACAGGCTGGGAGGTGCCGTTGTAGCATCTATTGAAAAAACAGTGGTTTGCATCACAAGAGTGGGATGAGACATCGTGATACTTGAGCTAAGTCACCACCACTTCCCAGCACAGTTCAAGGTGTTGACTGGTCCTGGAGTAGCTGGCATCCCGCTTAGGGAAAGATCACTTCTTTCACCATCTCGTGCAGGAGTGATTATAATCTGCCAGACGAATCTTTCCTTTCCTGGAGCTGAAATTTCTATGACTGACAGAAGATCAGATTTGAAGGCTCCACTCTTCTGAAATTGGCTTATTCTGGAAGTCTGCCAGTGTCACAGCCTGGCAAAGTAGAGGGATCAGAATTACACTTGGCTATTCACTCAGTCTTCTGAACTGTTGCATCACTGCTGCAGGATGTTACAAGCTTTTGAGTTTAAGGGACAGCTCTTTATTTTAGTCTTAGTATTTTTTTTCAGTAATTTCCACATACCTAAGATTGGAAAAAAAATATTCATTTCTCAGGTCTACTGCACTTTGAAAATGTAAAATTTATCAGTTCAATAACCATTTGTCCATCTTAGCTGAGGAAGCCAGGGAAAAAAAACCCAACATGAAATCCCAGGAAGTAACAGACTGGAGACCCACATAGAAAGATTAGATGGCAACAGTTATTCCTTCATGCCTTGTGAGGAAACGTAAATAAAACAACTTTACAATCATTTCCTCCTCACAGCTCCACCCTTTTCTAAGGTTAACAGAAAGAATTCCTTTAGTACACAAGTTATATTAAGATCTTGAACAACTTAGAGATCTAACATCTTTTTCCATGTGTATAAATAACCCCACCTGTTGCAGTATCATATATATGTGATCATTAAAATAGATACGAGTGAAAAATAGTAGTATACATTTCAATCTAAAAGTGATTCTAGGAACAAAGCAGACATGACATGCAGGCTCTTCCTCTTTCAAAAAGATAAAGGGGATTCTCCAGTCTGAGGTAGATTTTCCAGAATCAAAAACCTATCATACACTCTTCGACATTTTAAAAGTTACTGGAAATTGAAAAAAATAAAACTTTTCCTTGCCCAAGCTGTTGAAGTTCACAGACAACGTTGTGTCACTGCACATAGTAAGGGTTGCCAAAGTGGTCCCAGGGATGCATCAAATTTGTTTCAGCTTCAAAAATTCACATGTCCCATTTTTACTGTTGCATCTCAAACAATCACAGTTCTCCAGGAGTTAATGAGGTGCTTCTCCCTCATTTTCCAATAGAGATCTGAGACACAAACTGAGAAAGCTCCAAGCTATTTTGTGATAAAGTCAGCACAAAACATGAGAAGACACAGCATCTGTGTCAAACTTTGCAGGCTGTTTCTAACTACAGATGAACAGCCATACTGCAGATAAGAAAGAGATCTGAGATTAAGCTTCGTGCAAATTGTTCTCAGTGAACTACAAATCCATGGTGCAAAGGTGGTTATTTTTAAAGTTATATTTTGGCTTCTTTGTTTGGTGATCATATGACATTTTCAGCACCTAGAAATCCTTCGCTTATGACAGTGTCTGAATGAAATGTTGTTACTGACGTAACAATTATCTCCTCACCCCATAGCTTTCAAGTTATGACTTAATGTTGAGAAAACTGTGGGCTAAGTGAGTGAAATAACTTCAGTACCTTCAAAGGATGCGGTTAGAATAGTCTGCAGGGGTGGGAAGAGAGTTTTCCTTTGCAGTTGGTAGAGCAGCAACAACAGAGTGTCTTTCAATTGCTTCTGTATAGCAGCTCAGGGCTTTTAGCCCCTGTCTGCTGCACCCACACACGATCTGGTGCAGTCACTTAAAAAGCATATAGCAACCTCTCAGCTCAAGAAGTCCTTTCAAAGCAAGCTTCAGTCACCCAGGGGGCCAGCAATCTGTAGAGGCTGCTTTTTCTATTCCTGAGATGGAATATCACATTGGCTCTGCTGCATTGGGACCACCCTATGCCCATGGTGGAGAAATAGGATTTGCTTTTCATTAATTCTGTTACTATAAAAAATTCCTGTAGGATATTCTGTAGTTAGAGCACTGAATCATTTCTGAAACTTCCTATTCAAATATTTGTTTTATATGGCAATGGTATTAGTAATGTGCAAGTTTTATGCACTGCTATTTCCTCCCACACCCATTGAAAACTAACAAGAGCCAGCCTGTCAAAATAAGCATGTGAATTATAGATCAGCTATAACATGCTTCAAATAGCCAGTGTTCCAGCCTAGGTGATACTATATAACTCTGCTTTCTCTCTGTTTGCAAAATTGCACAGTCTACAATTCACCAAAAAAATTCACCTCAAACCAACGTTTGGAATTATCCCATCTCATTGGAGATACTCAAATCAGGTGCTTAATAACAGAGAATTTTCACCTATTGTTGATGCAGAGACAGAAAACTTCCTTTTAGCTCACCTAGTATTTAACTTATCCTTAAGGAGGGCCATTGCTGACTACTGACAGAGAGCAAGGTAACTCTGATTTCCACTTAGGTTCTTCAGTTACATACTTAATTTTCAAGAAGAAAAGCAGACAAGGCTACCTCTGAACCTCCAAAAAGTTTGCAGGAAGGCTGACCTCACTCTTTCTAGTCTGGCCTTTTTTTCATAGACTGCATCCCCTTGGAGGTGGGCTCTGGCATTACTCTGTGGTGCCAGCTGCTCCCAATACTGAACACCTAATACATATATTGTCCTGTGGGCAATATTCAAAATGATAAGGAAATGGGAGTAAATAATGTGCCTGCAATGTTTGCTCATGGGGGTAATAAAAAGGAAAACTGACTCTGAGGAGCTACATAGGGGCCTTATGCTACAGAACGACTGGGTAATAAAACAGCAGAGGAAATCCAACACTGATAAATGCAAAACAGTTCACAAGAGGGAAAATAACGTGAACTGCATGACCCAACAATGGGCTCTGCTCATGGAGGGGATACATAAACATTGGAGTCATTAATACAGCCATAGGCACAGACTGTCACATTCAGCACAGCAATTAGTAGTGATCAGAAATGCAAGTCAGTATCAACAACTATTATAAAGAAATACAGAACAAACAGTGTGTCACTATAAATCCATACAGTTGCTGTATCCTGAATATTGAGTAGGATTCCGGTTTTCCATCCCAAAGGGTATAGCAGAAGCAGAAAAGGAACAGCAAAATGAGATCTTTTATAAAAGGAATTATTAAATAGACTGAGATTTTTCAGCTGGGAAAAGTGATGGGATATAATACAGAGCCTATAAAATCGTGAATGACAGGGAGAAAGCAAGTACAGAATTACTGTTTGCTGCTTCTTCTAACACAGTAACAGGGGGGTATCAAATGAAATTAGGACGTTTGAATGACACAAGTTCAAACAAAGAGTTACTTCTTCATATATAAAATTAAGTTATGGAATGCCTGGCCACAGGATGCTGCAGTTGCTAAGAGCACATGAGGGCTCAAAAGCAAATCAGAAGGATTTGCTGTAGAGAAATCCACTGATGGCTATCAAATAAAAAGGAACTGCTGCTGGTTGAGCAAGCAAATGGGCTTCAAGTCACTGGGAGAGCAGCCGGAGAGAGCACTCTGAGGCTGTGCCATTATGTGCTTGCACTGCTCTTGTCCTCTGCCATGGACATTCGCTGTTGCCCTGTGTGTGAGAGAAGACACTGCACAAGATGCACCACTGGTCTGACTTTGTAAGGTCATTTTATGGTTTTAGTGTACCTAAAAAACTCCTATGCTTGAAGAGAAGAAAAGCTCATTTTAAGTAAGTTCATATATCTTTTTGTCTGGTCAATGTCATCACTTAAGTAAATGGAGGGTAAAAAAATGCTCATGGAAATCCAAACAGGAAGCACTTTGCAAACAAAGAGGCACAGGCTGGTGCCTGCAGAGCTGCTACTCTTCATGCTCCATGAGACCTGAAAGAGACCTCTGCTACTTTCAGCCAGAAGGACAATGAAATGTCCTTTTTTTTCCCTCTCCAGATACGGGTGGATCTGATGCTTATCGTTTGAAGACTGTGACACACCTGGGCAGCAGCAGCACAGAACTGCCAGATCATGACAGTAACTCTTTCTGGCTAATGTTCTGATGATACCCAGGCCAGCACTCAAGGAAAACTCTTTGATTTTAGTGCTCTCACGGACTTCAGTGCCAGCAGCATGGTTACACTGATACTGTAGCATGAAGCAAGGCTTCGTTCCAAACAACAGAGTTGGCTCATCTAACTAGCCCTACCTCTGGGTGTAGGGTGACCTTCACGATTAGCCTTTTAAAAGCCTTTCGCTATATATGGCACTTTCAGTCTTGGCAAGATAAATCTGAAGGGGGAGCAAAGGGATGTCTCATGATGCAAGTACTAAGGCATTCTTGGATTTTCAAGAAAAAATACACAAAACAACTTCCTGACTCAAAGAGAGCTGTATCTGGCATGGGAAACTTCTACATTAGACCTCATCCTGACAGGGAAATATTAATCACAAAATTTAGAGTTTGTTTAGGTGGAAGTCATAATGATTTTGTTGTAATGACTTTGTTTTCTGTGCTTTTAAAATGCATTTTATGTTTTATATGCAAGCAGGATAAAGTCCTAACCAGTAAAATTTATATCATTGCCTTGAAAGATTCTATTCTACAAAGTTCAAAAAAATTAAGAGATGTATTAGCCAGTCTGGAGGAGGAAATTTAAACAAACAAAAATGTAAATAATTATTTACAGCAACTCAGAAAAATTTCATTAGATCTTCAAAAAGCCACTATTGAGAAAGATGCACACACTGGCTAAAACCAGTCATCTGAGGAAGGACTGAAAGAAAGTTAATATTTTGCCAATACTTCTGTAGACAAAATAGGGCAACCAGGTAATTATAGGCCTGTCAGTTTGACGTCTATTCCAGGCAGAGTGATGGAGTTGCTGATAGGAAAGTCAATTAATAAAGTATTAAAACAGTGCAATTTAATTAATGGCAATCAACACAGATTAATAGAAGAAAGATCTTATCAAATTAATGTGCTATTTTTATAAGACTACAAATTTGGTGGATAAAAGGAATTGTGGTAATATTTTGTACTTTAACTTTGGATGTATTTGCCATACAGTACTATGAATGATTCTAATGGAAATCAGAACTAACATGATGAACTCCCCTAGACAACTAACTTGTTTTAAAGCTGGCTAGCATGGGATCCAACAGCCTAACCTAAAGTGGGGCCCAGAGAGTGGGTTCTGCAGGCACTGCTTATCAGCCCTGTGTTCATTAACAATAATTCCAGCAATGCAGAAGGAAGCATTGCCTTTGCTAATTCTACTTTTCAATGAACCAAAATTTGGAAATGGGAAGTGGGCAATGCCTTTTTGGCATTGCTTGAGGAGCAGGTGCAAAAGAAATACCAAGTGTTTCCATGTCACCCGACATATAGGATCTATTCAAGAACAAGTACCTCAGGACTCACTTCACAGAAGAGTTCTTCTTTGGGAAGCTGAGACTGAAGAATGAATTGCAGGCCCTGATAGACCCCCAGCCGAACCCCAGAGCCCTCTGAAATCGTGTTGCCAAGAAGGCCAGTGCAATCATTTTCGGTGTGCAGTGATGCTATCCATCAAAGGGCAGTATTATTTATTATATGTTATTTCAGCATTTGATTTCAATAAAGGTATTGAAATAATGTCGGTCCTGATATCAGCAGCTCAGGAGAGATGTTGGCAAATTGGAGGTAGTTCAGAGAAGAACCACAAAAATATGAATAAAAAAATTGACAGTAAAATGGAATGACTCCACAGGGTAAGTCTATTTAGATTCAGTATATCAAAGCAAAGGCTAAGGAGTAACTTGATTATGGTTTGTAAGTGCTTTCATGTGGAACAGAAACTGCCTAATAGGGGAGTTTTTGCTCTGGTATAAAAATATACAAGGAAGTCCAATGGAAAGTTGAAGACATATCATTTCAGTTGCATTAAAGATAGGCAACTACTGCAAACAGTTACCATTCTCTGTGCTAAAGCTGGATGACTTTTCTACCTAGTCCTTCTCAAGTCTTTCTCTTCTTCGGCTGCAATCAATTCCAGGTAAGCTAATGACTCATGCTGAAGAGTCAGAAATGGTCTTAAGGTAGTTTACACCTTTTACATCTATAAATGGAGCTGTAACATACACTTTTAAGTAGATGAAAAAAAGATGTTTCCAAGTGAAGAATGGGATCCAAATTTAGCTAATAGGAGTTTCTTGCACACATCAAGAGGGGCTTTGTGAATGTTGGGGGTGGTGTTTCTTTCTAGCTCTGCTTTGGGAGCCTGCTTATTTTTCAGTGCTACCCAAAAAGCTGGCAACACAGTGGATTACAATGAGGTTTTGGAGAACAGCTCCTAGAAGCACATCCAGTTGTCATGTTTCCATCTCGCATTCGCCTCCACCGGCATCATGCTGATGGGTGCAACTGAGGAAGGAAAACTTGCTTAAGAGGGATTTGGTTCAGGTCATGCACTTGTCTGTAAAAGAACTCTCCAAGGAAACTTCAAGAGAAAAATGAGTGTTATACATCCCTAAAATAAAAGAGACCTTAATGGCAACTGGTTGGAGTGTGTTCAATCTTAAAAAGTTAGGAATAACTAGTCACAGCATTTCATATCTTCTCTTGTATCTAAGGGTTTCCCTGGGATGTGTAAACATAGCACTTTTCTTCCTGATCTTACACCCATGGCTTTGTTCTACTCACCCAGCCCATTATAAAAGAAATAAAAAGAAATATGCTCCCCCCACCACCTTTTCCTTCTCTTAGCAATATCAGTATAACTTAAAATGTGGAAAAAATCAAAGAAATGGCACTTATATCTGAGCAGTGAGGGAGTGCTTTTCCTCAGGTTATTTCATAAAGCTAAAAGAGGGGTATGTTCATAAGAGAATTCCACCATGTAAGATTGATTTCAATTAGCAAGGGATAACATTGATATGGATATACATAACACAACCACTTTTTAATTTCTGGGAGTGGTGCCATCTGTGAATAATGAGAGTTAGTAGTTACAGAAATGTAAGGTCTAACTGTGGGAGCCAACAGCCCACAGCCTCAACAGTTAGATTTGGAGGGCAGTGTTGTGATTTAGAAGGTCAATTTGCTTTTGCTAATGCTGAAACCCATCAGCAACGCATTCAACATACAGAGATTTGTAAACTACCAGGAATGATTAGGCTGGGAACATACTGTGGTCGTAGCCAGAGCTAGGACCTGGGGATGTAATACTATTGCTTGGAAATATCAGAAAGATCACTGACTCTTGAGCTGAGGACTACTTTTCTTCCTAGGCAGAACATTCTTCCATACACAGAAATTTGTTCTGAGGACAACTAAGACACTTTTTGATCCCACATTAACAAACACATAACGGCAAACCTCAAAACACTTTGGTTAATTGCTTTTTTTCTTTGCAATTATTGTACAATAGAACAAGAAGGCATTTTGCAGAAATGTTGGACTTGCTTCTCTCTACCTCATTTAGCTGGCTTCTGTACATAAATTATATTTTAGAGTTTTTATTTTTTATTGCACTGTAGTTAGTTGTAAATCTTGCACTGAGTTATTCAGTAACACCTTTTCTTTTTATTGTCTGAGTAAAGAATGAAGCCTAAGGCTTGATTCTGATTGCAGATATGGCACATAGGTATTTATCGTTACATACTTTTTTGTATCCTTATTTCACACACACGTAAGCCCCACACGTGCAGTTCATGCAAATGGGTACATTTCTTGTCAAGCTACCTCTTGACAGCAGCTCACTAAAAAAAAAAAAATGTATGCACATACCAAAAGTCAAAATCATGAGATTTTTTAAAGAAGAGATGCTTGTCTCCATGTCTTTGAATTGCCTTTTTGATGTATGGACAAAAGACTTGTCCCTTTACTGTCCCAAGATTTATCACTTTCCTTAGCCTTCCTTACTAACATACTAGAGTTATAACATAAACAATAAGCAAAAACAATTACAAAATATAGAAAAACATATTCAAATTGGCATGGGGATCCAGCCTTGACAACTGATGGGGAGGTACTTTCCAGCATATTTTGAGCTAGCTACTTGGATTAATTTTGCTGAAATAAGACTGTCTTCTCACTATGACAGTTCTCAGCACTTAATAGTTGTTTAATGTTCCCAGTAGGCTCAGCTCTGCACTTTGTAAATCAGCAAAAAAATAAAATTAAGGTCTTTCTTTTACCACTTCAAAAATTATTATCCTTTTTGTTCTAGCTTGTGTTTGTACACTGATAATATATTTTCTATAAAGGGACAAGGAGCAGACTGACCTGGAAAAGGAAGTCTTTTAAATGCAGAACTGTCTTTGATCACTCACAAGACTTGTGCTCTGATCTAAGCTCACTGACATCAATGGAAGAAAGACTGCTATTGGCTTGGAGGGGAGGGTTGGCTCCTGTCCACACAGAGTCCATATTTGCAAAAGCAGATGTTAAAAGATAAAACAGAGTGAAAATCAGAGTTACAGAAAAAGATACTTTTCTTTTCACAAGGTCAGATTTATGACACACTTTTAATTTAATAATTTTTTCTTCAGTCCCTGAAACAGGAAATGCCAATATCTACACCTGTTTTTGCTATTTACCTGCAGATAAACCTTGGATACAGAATAGGAGAGAGTTTGGTGGATGATTTCCATAGCATGAAAATGTAAGGCCTTCTCCATAGACTCTTCTGGGATACTTAAGAATAGGAAAAATGCTCCAGGGAAAACATCACACACGCACACCCCAGCCTCCTGCAGCTGCATTTCCTGCAAAAAGAGCAATTCCAGAGAAGGAACTCAGCACTATACTACTGGACAACATCATCGAAGAAGTAGATAATTGTAGGATCTGTTTAAAAGATAAAGAAACTTCTAATTGGATTGTCTCTTTTGGTGACAGTTTCCAGGCAAGGTAGATCAGCATGATGAAGTCCAAAGAGCAAAAGTTGGTCAGTAAACATTACTAAAAGGAATCTTTCCTAACTAACTTCATTCTGATGTGTCTTCAGAAAGATCATAGGGAGATATGATAGTTTTGATATGCCAGTCTGCTGGCTACTTCCTTGGTGGGTACCATTGATTCACTAACTGTCATACATACCCAGAAAAGTTCTTTGATTCAGTTGAATGAGAAAATATAATGAAAAATTATTTGCCACTACCAAGAGAGTTTACTTCAAACAGGAGTTTCTAAGTGTTGTGAACATGATATTCAAGCTTGGACCAGCCAGTGGCATCCCTTTAGCCCTGACATTCTGGCTGATGTGTTTCAAGTCACATCTCTCTTATTTGGTTAAGCACCACACCTACAGAAGACTGGCCACAGTTAGGCAAAACTTGAATGCTGATTTGGTCTTCAGACTTTGATCTGACTTTTATGATCTCATTCATTTTCACATCTCACATGTTATATGTTGATCTTCTTCTACAACTTCAGCTGACTGACACAGACTAAAACAAAAGGCACAGAATTATGTATCCCTAATGTCTCTATGAGACACATAAAGGGGTTTGCTCATTCAGAGCTTATTACTTTAACACTGGACTGAAGTGGCAGTATCTTCATTGACATATCTGAGAGCAAAAGCAAAGTTTACAAAGTATAAGGTTTGGGGAGGGATTCCATAGCAAAGAGAGTGAAATAAATAAAATATTCTGAAAGAGTAAAACTCATCTGATGGATAGGTAACTGTGTCATTCCACACTACATGTATCCTTCTATGTCTTACAGTATAGATTTAATTCAGAACCCAAAATTTACAATCTCTTCATTCCAAACTCGAATATTGAATCTCTTCTTCAGATTTAGATCCCGATTCTGGTAAAATCAGGAGTTTCCAACCAGAGGCTTAGGATGAATTAAACTTTTCATCCCTTTCTCCTTTCACTCCTTTCTCCTGTTGGGCGTGGAGGCTCTGGGTAGCCTTTCCAGAGTTGCTAGGGACTGTGGCTCCAGCTGATGCTGGGTAACTAAGAAAGTTAAACAGAAAACATTTATTTACAGAACAAAGGTTGATGCAAGAGCCTAGGTCTTTGTCATAGTCAGAAGGAGTATGCAGGGGGAGAGGAAGGGAGAAATTGTGTAAAAAGCCATCTACTAAGAAAAGAATGTTTGATTTGGATCACAGGATGTGATACTGGAGAATGTATTGCATAACTTTATGGCTTGTCCTTATTTGCAATGATTCAGTATCCGGCACTGCTCATCTCATTTCTAAAAATGGTATTGAAAAGTTACAAAGTATTCAGAGGTGATGGGAATAAGTGAGGAAAGGCAGGAAAAGCACCTTTTCATTTTACAGCAAACAGCAAACACTGGGTCTGCAGGTCGTCCTACGGGTTGTTCCAGATCACTGGGTCTACGTCCTTCCTCACTACTCAAGTGACATTCACCAGGTCAAATCTCCTCTGTTGCCAGAAGCTCGTTTCCTCCATGCTAAATTTAAAATCATGACAACCCTTTTCTCACAGTATTTATCTTGTAACTGTAAAACAGGGCACATACAGCTCCTAGAGGACAAGACATGCGGCAGGTGCAATGCTGTGGAGAGCCATTTCCAAAGCCTCCCCTGTCAAGACTAGACCCTAACTGAAGCATACCTAGCCTCTCTGGAGCCCTGTTCAGAGGTTATTTCTCTTGCCTCAAAGCAGGCACCTCTGGGACTGACTCCTCTATTGGTTATTTTATTATTGTCACACTCACTTCTTTCTACCCCTTGAAAACAGGCATCACTCAAACTCGCAGGTGTTCACCCCAAAACAACCCTTCTCCCATTTCTGATCCTGCCCTGTGCTGATGTGAGGAAAAGACACTCAAGACACAGACAGTCCCTTGGCATTGCCCTGCAAAGGCTGCAGTTCCGAGACAGAGATGTGCTCTCCTCACAGAGTTGTTCTCTTCTTACTGTCGGCTTGCATATTTTTTTCGCCTTTTTTGGGGTGTGGGAGGGGGGTGGGTGAAAAGGTGTGAGTATTTGGTTTGGTTTGGGTTTTTTTTTCGGACGTTGTTTAAAGGAAATTCACCACCACCACTCACACAAAAACTAGGGAGTAAATGTCAGGCTCATTAGGAGTTCAGAGAACCGCTCATCAAACTTCAATATATAGCTAAACTCCTGTTATTTAAACAAAAGAGGACCGATCAAAAAAAATCCAAACCAAAAAAAACCACCAACAACCAAAACCCAAACCGACAGCCCGCAGTGGTGCTGGGCGGAGACAGACCGACCTCATTCATGGCTTTCTCTGTGAAAAGGTTTACGTTTTCCCCGTCTTCCCTTCCCCCGCACTCCCTCCTCCCCTCCGTTTAAATTTTGGGACAGATTAAGACAAGTCTGGAGTCGGGAGAACTCCTCTCACCCGACAGCACCGGGGTACAACCGCCTGTGCCCCCTAAGGATGCGGAGCCCCGGGCTGCCAGGAAAAAAACGATTGCTTCATTGAGAAAAAAGATCGGCCAGCACATGCGATACCGCATCGGCCCCCGCGCCCGGCAGCAGGGCGGACTCTGCTTTTAGGGGCGCTTAAGCCACTATCATTATTATTGTTATTGCTGTTATTGTTACTGTTTTATTTGATATTAAAATTAATAACAACATCTCGCCCCTAGCCGCAAGGGCAATCCCCCGAGAGGCTGGACCTGCCGGAGCTCTGTCAGCGGGGAGCCGCGGTCAGCATCCCAGCGCTGCACAGCGCCGCTCGCACTGGTGGACACGCAGGCACACCGGCACACCCCCGGGGCCCCGACCCGGCGGGCCGGCCCCGAGCCCCCGGCGCGGCCCGGCAGGGCTGCGGAAAGACGTCTCACCTTGTTTACCCCGAGCGCGGCCGGCGCGGGGGGAGGCGGTGGCGG
>VWPU01014777.1:0-249678 GCA_013398955.1 Callaeas wilsoni | reverse complement strand
CCCCGTCCCGTCCCCATCCCCGTGCCCAGGCGCGGCGGGGCTGCGGCCGACGGGCGTCCTCCCCCGCCTTTCTGCCCTCGCCGCTGGCGACCGGCGACACCTCCGAGCGCCCCGCTCCTCCCGGCTCCGGCTCCGGCTCCGGCCCCGGCTTTGTGTGCGCGGCACCAGCCACCACCTGGGGCGGGCGCGGCTGTGGCGGTGCCGGGGGTGGCTGTGCCGGCGGTGCCGGGGGTGGCTGTGCCGGCGGTGCCGGGGGTGGCTGTGCCGGCGGTGCCGGGGGTGGCTGTGCCGGCGGTGCCGGTGCCTACGGTGACGGCGCGGCCCCGCACGATGCCGCTCCGCGGGCTGCTGCCCCTTTGTCTGCTCTGCCTCCAGGCTGCGCTACCGCTCCGCGGCCACCGCGGCCGCTACGCCGGGTAAGTCCGCCCGCCGTCCCGCTGCGCCCGGGGCGCAGCCCCGCGGCCGCGCTCGCTCCGCTCCGCTCCGCGGGCCAGGACCGGCTGGTGTCCGCTTGTTCGGGCGTCCCTCCCGCCGCCGACCTCGTCGTGGGCTTGTTTGCTGGCAGTTGTTGCATGTAGTTCTTGAAAAAGGTGTTGCGAGTCTCTGCTAGCCAAAAGAAGGATGCTACATTGGCGGAAAAGAAAAAAAGTTTGAGTGTCCTTGTGGAAAAGGGAATTGCGATTATACAGGGGGAGAAATAAAAGGTTTTGAGGTTCAGCCGTGGTCTGAAATGAATGAAGATTTGTATTTTCCTTTAGGATACAACTGTACTGGAACTTAAATTGTTTCTAAAAAGTTGAACAGTGTGCGGTCATATTGGGTATGCGTAAGAAGTTCAGGCAATGAGGGAACTCTAAGCAAGTGGAGACTAAAACTTTCACGTGCATTTCAAACTAGACTTTTCTTTTTTTTTTTTTCAGCGGGAGTTCAAATTTGAGTTAGAAAGGGAAAGATTGAACTAAGTAGTAGTAAAATGTGAATTTGCCTCCAAAGTGTATGTTCTTTGCCTGGTTTAAAGACTTTGTTTTTAGTAAGTATTTAACATAATAGGTTTATGATGCAAATAAAAAGGCAGTCAAATATAGGAGCATTAGAAGCCAGTGGCGTGTCAACATACAGTATAAAATTCTTTCAAAGTAACCAGCAAATTCGTCAGGATAAGCACATTTCTCCATGGAAGTAAGAGCTGTATTATTCTTTTTATTTTATTGGAGTAGCCAAGCTAGGCAGACAAATTCCCCTGCTAAAGTGAAGTTAAAAAAAAACATTCCCTAAGCTTCAAGGATTTGGTAATGTGATATGAAGCCATTCACCCCTGGGTCACTATTAGTGATAGAAAGTAATTAAACACTTGACAGCTGTTTTCCCATCTCTGTTCAGTTCCTCACGTCCCAGTATCTGTCTGCACTGTGAAATCAAACAGGGCACCACAGTCAGGAGTGCTCCTGACAGTGCCAGAAAGCAGCAGGACAGAAAACTAAACTGCTCTATAAAGCCAGGATCCTGCTGTAAGTTTTGTGACACAGCTCTGTTCTCTCTGTCTGGAGTCCATAGCACAGGCATGGTCTCCATGGTCTTGAATTCAAGATAACATGCAATTTTTTTCCAGATGGCATTGAGATGAATAACACATTGTCAGTGCTGGTGCTTAACTTTTCTGAGTATTAATTACATGAGTTATCTACTAATTGACATGTAAAATGTCAAAATACACATTTTACTATCCTCTAGGTTTAAATGACATTGTCAGCTATAATCAAGTTGGTTCAAATAGAATAATATGCATAAAAATTAAAATATTGTACCTCTGCTCATTAATGTAACTCAAAAATTTTGTTCAAAGTTTTAGAAATTATTTTCTTATTTCAGAATTTCATATTCCCAAGGTGACATGTGAAAGACCTGCCCAAACTCTCCTTTGTTGATGTCTGGTTTAGAAGCTTTTGCTTAGACTCTAGTCCAAAAAAAAATGAGACTTCTCATCAGCTTCCAGAAGTTGGGCAAGAAAATCACTGCTAAAAAAAAAAAAAAGGGAAAAAGGCCAGAGTTAATTATAAAAACTCTTGGTCAATAGGCAATTGTAGTAGGGGGCCAAGATATATTTACAAGCCTTGCTGAAAATGTGGTCAATATTTGAAACAGAAACCAGAATGTGTACCACATGTGTAACACAAACTGGAAAAACAAGTTAATATTTTTCCCACCCTACTAATATTTTCCCCACTCTACTAATAT
Source organism: Callaeas wilsoni (assembly GCA_013398955.1). Taxonomy (NCBI): domain Eukaryota; kingdom Metazoa; phylum Chordata; class Aves; order Passeriformes; family Callaeidae; genus Callaeas; species Callaeas wilsoni. The sequence goes on along the minus strand of VWPU01014777.1, from coordinate 247,443 downwards.
TTTCCATTTCTACTATCCTGGCATTATTTGTGTCAATAAAAGATGATGGAAAGTTAATTTGAAATGGGATGAAGGTTTCTACACAATTATGAATGTATCTTGTCCATCTGTCATCATCCCAGTGTCCTGGGCAGGATCACTTAAATTCTTCTCTGTGTGCCATTGGTTAGAAACAGTTGAGCAAGTATTGCCATTACTACTGAACCTGGCTGTCACTCAAGGGGAAAAAATTTTGTTAGGTTTTTTTTTGAGAAAGCCAATTAGGAGGTGAATAGTTTGCTAATATTCACCTTTAAAACGGGTGTCCCAACAAACTGACTTCTTTTTGTGCCAAGAAACATCTGTGACTCCTAGTAATTTCTATTGTGTCAGAAGCTGTACCATAAAGGAAAAAGGCATAAGTATAATTAGGGCAAAAGAATGAGAAAAAAAAAGAACCAAAAGAAAGCAATGGAAACATTTCTCATAAACTGAGGTCAGCACTAGGAGGCACATGCAATTTTAACTCTTTAGTTGAGGACTCAAAAAGACAACTGGTACTGCACATGTTTCTCCAAACTATGTCAAGCAGGCCAGATATGCCATGTGGGCACATCCTCAAGTAAATGTGTTACAGATACCTTTGGGAAGTCAGCAAGTATTTGGGGAGTCTCAGCAAAGAGGAAGAAGCACTCAGAGCTCTTGGAAAGACTGAGGGACAGTTGTATTTATCTTCTGCCTCACACAATATGCAGGAGTTCAACCTGCCTGTGTGCTCTTGTGCCTGAGGGAACTCTAAGAGGAGCTGTCTAGAAGACACTGCTAATCGGCCACCCAACAGCAAATTCAAAACTATACTCAAACATATGTTTTTCCTTCCTGCATTTCTATGTTCTGTCCAAAGGTTCCAGGGTAAATGGTTAAGTGAGAGACACACACAGACATCAGGGTTTGGACAGAGTACATATGGAATATTCAAGAGGATTTTTCAGGAGGCCATTACTAGAAGTTCGAACAGGGGCAACAAGGATAACCAAATACAGGGGAATGGTTTAAGTTCCTGAAATAACCAAGTAAACTAGAACTCTTTGGTCTCCAATAGAAACAATTTAGTCCCTAAGAGATGTCTACAAACTTTGAGTCACATGGACCTAGTAGATAGAGATCAATTATTCACTGTTTCTTCCGGTTACAGGAAGCAGGAGACATAAAATTAGTCTAGTAGGAACTTTTTGATAGCTTTAGAGTAGACTGCTGGAGCAGATGGAGTTTTGTGAGGATTTTTTACCAAATGCAGAAATCTTCCTACTCTTGGGAATCCTATGAAGAAGGAAATGGCTTCCCATTAGCAGGTCAAGATTTCTTAGAATAGAAAATATCTCTCTCATTTGTTCTTTAAAAGTCACTACTATGATCTTTTTTGCTTCAGTTCATCTGCCTCCACCTGTACATGGTGGCTCAGCATGTTGCCTCCGATTTCTCCCCCACTTTTTGTTCTTCCAAAGCCTTTTCAGAAGTGTTCCTCATCTCAACTCTTCTCTCACTTGCAAATGACCAAGTGCAGGCAAAGGCTGAAATAACTTGTCCGGTTTTTCTTTAAGGTTTTGTTGCAAGATTTGGGTCTTTTTAGATATTGGATCAAGATATTTAAAATCCTCCTCCAAAATGTTATTTTTCTGTGGGTTGCAGTACTGCAGATAATTATAATTTCTCTTTGTCAGATGAAGGGTATGGTACATGCTTACTGTGTAACAACCACATGAAATAACCTGGGAGTCATGTGGAGGTGGATAGCAAGGAAACAGAGAACAGTAAAGAAATGTTCTGCAATCCAAGATATAATATGCTGTAGCTACTGGGACATGACATCCGGAAAATTGCATAAACTGACTGTTCGTGTAGATAAGGACAGATATCAAATCTGAGAGCATTCAGCAAATTTCAGGTATTTTAATGCCCATTAATACCCCTACATACCATAACTAAGTACCTCTGATCCCACAGTACCTTACACGCAATGGTTGGCAATTGTTCTGGCTCATGGAAAAAACACATGGGAGTGTGACGAAAATGAGTTGCTGAGGGAATTGAGAAGTGGAAAGGAACTCCTCCTGTGCTACTCCCTCTGCAGATTTTTGCCAAATGTTTTAGTCAGGGACTACAAGCTCTGCTATGTAAAAAAAGTTCTTCCTCCCTGCTGCTCAGCTCTCCATCCCCACTCCCAAGTCAAAGTAAAATGTCATGAACACAACTGGCAAAAAAAAAGCATTTGGAAAGCACGCCACCAGCATGAGATGGAAGGCAATCATATTCATTCAGCTGAAAACCAAACGTAATGCTTCTCTGGATGGTGTCAGGGAGCTTCTAAGAGGTGAAAAGCCGTGAGCTCTCTACCAAAAACAATTTTAAGTACCCTTTTTTTTCAAATAACCAGTAATTCTGTAGTCAAAGCACCACTGATTCCTAAAACCAGCACAGATCAGTGAAATCCACAAGAAGTCTGGGACCACTTACCTATTCTTGTCCCAACACCGCAGCTCTGATTATGTGCTTTCTCATTACCTGATATTCCCCCTGCACAATAACATTTATGTTCTCCTATAGGAAAAAAAATACTGCCAAGTTTTGATTATTTTTCTCCTCTATGTCCAAGCATGATAAATTTACCTTTTAAAGCTTCTCTGCCCTCCTCATTATAAATGAGAAATACGAAGTGTTTCAGTTGCTCTTTCTTTCCCTCCCTTACTTTCTTTTTTAAAATAATTGGAGCAACAGTACATATCCACACTACCTAGGTGAAGAGCATGCCAGGCAAGGAGGCTCCCAGTTTATTATGGCTGTGCCTAAACTGATCTGCAGGTGGAAAAGATGGGGGAAAAAAATCATGGGAAGGAAGGGAAGATGTAAAAAATCAAGACATGGGCAAAGCTTGGACCCCTACTTAGGAGCTCTGAACCTGTCCTAGGTTTCCTACCTTATATGCAACCTATGGCCTTTCAGTAAGAATGATTCTTTTGGAAGTGTAAAAGCAATTCCAGTAAACACTTACACTTTCCTCATTTCTAAAAGTGTGTATGTTACAAATGGGAATGTAGTCTATTATTAAAGAAAATTCATGTTCAGGGTTGAATCCCTCAATTATGTTCTGCAAAAAAATCAGATATACATCTAAGAAGTACTTAGAAAAAGATACTTCTAAAAATAAGGAATTCGCATATAAAATCTGCTTAGACCCTCTGTCTAAAGCATCCCCTTTGGATACACCAGCTTCACTGTCTTATGAAACTAAGCAGGCAAAGAAATATAGCTTTTCCCAGAGCTTCTGGTAGTAGTCACAGTGAACTCCAAAGCTCCCACTTCTACAGTATACTCCCAGATGCTGCTTCTGTGAGGTTACACTCACAGGCTTCTTAAAAGGAACTTCTCAAATCTGAATGTTTTGTACAGGACTTAACAAGCACTTGACAGGGGACAGGCACTATATAAATTACATATATATTGATTTTTTTATTATGTTAAAAAGGAATCTAAAATACGTGAGCAGTTCACATAAAAGACAGTGAAACCTACTTTTACTCCAGAAGGAAACTCACAGTTCTGAAAGGAGTGACTTTGAAAAAGGAAGGTTAAAATTCTCCTGCTCTTGAATACATTGCTGATATTTTATAGGGAACCCTTAGTTTCATACACTGCATAGGACTGTATCCCACACTGCACAATAAACAGGATCCCAAAGTCTCTTCTCTTGAAATTCTAGTATCTGTAAAAATGTCATCCATATGTCTGAAATGGCCTTACATGGTCAAACTGCTGTAGGAAACCTTTATCAGTCCATCCAGTTGAAGGTGAATGGACACCATCAATCACCTCTCACTATCTCCTGGAGGTAAACTCTGTCATCTCTGTTTTGCAGAACGGCTCTTCACTTACGTTTTCTCCTTAATTTTACTTCTGAATACATAACAGAAACTGTACTCCCTCTTCTGTGGTAGAACATAGTATTTAAGGGGGCACTGTGTGCATAATGTTCAGGCAAAAAACAAGAAACAAGCAGTCATATTGATCATCTGTTGGGAATCTTTTCAGTTCTCCTGTGAGCAAAACCTCTGTGAGCATGCATGTAGCACTAAAAACTGAGAGCAGCAGTGTAGGTCAACAGTCAGTATTTTTACTGCTCAGGCAATGTGATTTGTTTTGCTCTCAGGCAGGAGGTTAAAAGAACTTTTCTCAATACAAAATAAAAATAGAAAATTATTTAAAATAAACAGCAGTTACTGTCACCTGTCCATCTAGCTTATATATTTATGTTACCAGTATTGTTTTTCATGCAGAAAACAAGTGAAACCCATACTCTCCATTCTATTTACAATAAGCAGGTTTAGTTGGTAAATGAGAACCAATAATTACAGTTATACATTAAACCTCACTCTGAAAACTCTACTGTGGGTAAAACAGGACTTTTGCTGGTCTCAGATTTGCAGGAACAAATCCACAGTCAGCAAAATTCTGGAGACAATTAAGCCCAATTCTAATTTTTTTTCAGTTAATTATGATTCTGATTTAAAGGCTTCATTCACATGACTGTACATGTGGGTACAAAGTTATGGTTCTGATTTGATGTTGGTTTTACAGCAAAATGTGTATGAATTTCAAGAGTGCTACTAATTTGCACTTTAGTATATCAGACCAGAATCAGACCTTAAACAGACAGTGATTTTTCAGGAAAATATCTGCAAAGAAAGCTCCAAATCTGCATTTCATGCAAGGTACCGGAGGGTAGGTAAGCCAAAGTACTCTGAATTGAAAATATACTCCGACCAACAAATGGATGGGGACAATAAATTCCATTTTTTCTATTATTTTGCACCTTGAACTTGCCAAATGAGGAGGGTGAGATGGGAGCTGGAATCGAGCAGTGGACAGGGAGCATGAACCTTTTGATTCTGTGTCTGCCTGTGCAGGCTGAATGCTCTGGAGAACAATGCTCTGCTGAGCCTCCTCTTCCTCAAGGGAACAATGGGACTTAAAGTGTGTTTACTTAAAGAGAATCCACACCATAGAGTTACCAGAAAAACAATACACAAACCAGCATTTTCTAAAGAGAAGATGTTCTAGATTGCTGAAACACAGCCGTGGAAAGAACAGATGTATCTTATCAAATCAAAACAGTTTTTCTTTTCTTTATGTTCTGCAGCTCAGTTAGGGCTGTGATACAGGGGAGACTACCACAGCAGGACCTTGAAAATGAGTTTGTAGGGGTTTTAGTATAGTAAAATTATTCTAAGAAAAACTGAGTGTTTCTTATATCATACCATATTTCAAATATCTTCAGAATAGTAATGATACAGATAGCGGAACCTCATGGTTGACTCGGAGATAAAAAAGAAGCTCTTTTTAGTTGAGATTAAAAATAAATTCTGGGCATTCACAACCCAGAAAGCCGATCATATCCTGGGCTTCATCAACAGAAGTACGGCCAGCAGGTGGAGGGAGGTGATTCTGCCCATCTATGAGACCCCACCTGGAGTGCTCCAGTGCATCCAGCCCTGGGTATTTCAACATAAGAAGGACATGGACCTGTTGGAGCAAGTCCAGAGGAGGGTCACAAAAATGGTCAGAGGACTGGAGCACCTCTTCTGTGAGGAAAGGCTGTGAGAGTTGGGGTTGTTCAGCCTGGAGAAGACTCCAGGGAGACCTCATTGCTGCCTCTCAGTACTTATAGGGAGCTTACAAGTAAGATGGGGACAAACTTTTCAGCAGGGCCTGTAGGGATAGGACAATGAGTAATGTTTTTAAACTAAAAGAGGGTTGATTTAGACTAGATAGATGAAAGAAATCTTCTATAATGAGAATACTCAAACACTGGAACAGCGTACTGGAACAGCTTTGGTTGCCCAGAGATCCATCCAACCTGACCTTGAAGGTTTCCAGGGATGGATCATCTTCCACCGCTCTGGGCAACCTGAACTAGTGAAAGATGTTCCTCTTGGGGGCATTGAAGTAGATGGCTTTTAAAGGTTCCTTCCAACCCAAACTATTCTAAACTACTTTAGCAGGCCTGATGAAAAACTCTTTGATTTATTCCACCGTAGTCCTACCAAGATTACCACCAGATGCTACTCTGAGGCTGCAGTGCCGTCATACAGCCAAACCCTGCTAACCCACACTAGTGGCCACCTGCTGCCAGGGCAGTCAGTTGTGCTTCTGCTCTTCCAGATGTGCAGCCTCTGCTGAGGGACCAGCACTTCTCTGCCTACATCAAGACAATTCCAGGGGCACAGAGAGCAAAAAAACCTCACTTCTTCATTTTTTTTCTTTCCAGGACTAATTGACAGCTTATCAGGTTGTGATCTGTCTGCTGCAGAGCCTCTGTGTTTGTGTTGGCACAGGGAAGGGGTAGGAATGGCTGGTTTTTTGGCACCTGCCTGTGTACCTTGAGTCTGTTAGTCTCCCTGTGCACTGGGGACAGTTGTCTGAAACCAGTTAATTCCAGGTGTGTATTCCAAGGAGCACACCGTGGGTTTACCTTAGCAGAATTTGGCTTCTTGATCAGTCTCAACTGCCAGATTCCTCTCCAGATCTATGTCGATGGAACAATCACAAATGAGTGTTTCAGACTCAAAGAGAGCTTAGTAAGATGCTTATTTTCAAATAAGTACATACTTTCCTGAAAGTGCAAAACCAAAGAAAAATTTAACCTTGGTACTAGCTATCATCCTGTGGGTTTTTGAAGCAAAGGAACTTCATTATGCTTAATGTCTGAAGACGCTGTAAGTCCTTCTTTACATAGCAAACAAGACTGACATGATAGAGCCTACAGAAAAAATAGCCTCTATATTAAATAAGTTGGTGTTAGGCAAACAACAGCTCAAGAAAGCAGGGAAGACATTTCATTAAGTACGTTTTATTAAGAACTCTGCCTTTTTTGTCACAGCACAGTTTCATGTTTTCAGGGAAATAAACCTTGGGTTCACTTGAACTATATAGGACAGGCAGCCAAAAACACACTGTGCCCAAAATTTACACCAAATGACAGGAGTCACTGTGCAAGCACAATGCCAAGTCTGGGCTGGTAACTCAGATCTCTCTGCAGAATAAGCTTGTGTCCTTGCCAGCAACACACAGTGTAAACATACGCAGCAGCACAAAGACAGCACAGCATGTCCTTACCCTGCTCCCTTATCAACAGGCTGGATCCCTGATCCATCTGCCTGTGGTAGCAACAATGGTAAAAAATTTAAATGGAGATCATTAATGGAACATAAAATCTGAGTAATTTCCTTTTCCTTGTGAAAAATCAAATAGTTTCACCTTCAGTTTGTTCAGCTGAGGTTCTTTATTTTGCTTTTATCAGAAGCAGCTCCCTTAGTTTTGAAATAGTCAAACATGTAGTCATGTTTTGATATGGCCAACAAAAAGGCTTCAGAGGAAATCAAAGCATTTATGTACAAAGGGTAAAATCTTTTGTATTCACTATCTAACAGCATAAAAATAATTACTGATGTATTTTCTGAGGCGTAGCCTAGAATATTAAATGTGGTGAAATATTTAATTATGCAGGTTTTGATCACTATTGTGAGGGTTTTTTCTGTTCAACACTAAGCTGTCCTGAGAGACAGTGGTGATTCTCCCTCTGAAGCAGCTGCGAGGAGCGGGAAACACAAGACATGAGGGCTCCTGTGTCCAGACCAGCTCTTGTGAGGAGCCCTGTGTGCTTGCCATGGGCTGTGCAGTGTCTGAGCACATTTGGTGTATCGTATCTCTCAGAGCCCCAGGCAAAGGAACATCATCTGGTCATAGAATCACAGAACCACAGAATTGTTTAGTTTGTAAAAGACCTTGAAGATCACTGACTCCAAACTGGTAACCTAACACTGCAGAGTCCTCTAGTGAACCATGTTCCTAAGCACCACTCCCATACGTCTTTTCAAGACCCCCAGGAATGGTTGAGAATGGTGACTCAACCACTTCCCTGGACAGTCTGTTCCAATGCTTGACAACCCTGTCAGTGAGGAAATTTTTTTATCAATCTCTGTCAGACAGAGACATGACAAAGATGCTGATCTACTCTTGCCAGGTGGTTCTGGGCCAACACACAGACAGAAATGTGGGTATTTCAGGCTCAAACTGGGTGAGGGAGGACTCAGGGGCTTCAGCCTTTCTTCCTGTCTACAACATATGTTATTTGTCACATGAAGCAGTTATATCTTTCAAGGCGTTACATCTAGCCTCACCTGCCAAAAAACCTCTGTCAAATTAGAAAATAAGTGTCCAGTGAGTTCACGTGCTTTTGTAGGTCAGAAGCAAGTTAACAGGTGTCACAGACCTGGAGACTGCAGGACCATCAGTGCCCCTGCTAGCATCCACTCCCTCTATTCTTAGTTCTTAGCCAGTGGATGGCATGCAACCCACCAGTGTGTTATTTTTCCTATATTCATCCCTCTTCCTTGGATCTATCACCTCTTCTTCATAAGATAACTGGTGGGATTTTTACTATATGATGAGTGATGGACAAAAAGGCACTTCAAAATCTGGTAGTCAGCACAGGCTGCCCCGCCTGACCAAGGTGCAGGATAATTTGTAATGATTAGCATTTATCACCCACAAACATGAGAAAACACTATAGAACCATAGAAAAATTAGTTATCTTGAATCTGTGGGAGATTATGGAAAAGTGGAGCAAAATCATTGTCCTACATGTTAAGGAGTCAGTATAGAGTAGTGCTCAGGATGAGTTAAGCCTTATTGGTCTTTTTTATGAGGGGCAGCCTCTCCAAATCCTATGAAAGGTCCACTGAGAAATGATGAGTGAAGAGCTCCATGGACGAGGAAAACCTGATCTTTTGCTTCTGCTGAATGAAACTGTAAGACTGAGGGCAAAACCCACAGATTTTACCTTGTCAGATGAGATCAGTCCCACCAATTTGCAGACAGCGAGACAGAGCCGTGAAACAGTTTAGGGTACAGAATAGTAGAGAATAAGGGATGCATACTGTGCTCTGTGAAATCTGATCTTTCTGCATTGTTTGCCTTTAATCCAGTGACCATTATCTCTACTGAAAAAAATACATGTGAGCTTTTATGTGTGGCAACTGCACTCAGGGTGGTCTTTGAATTAGAAGGCATTCGGTCGCAGAGCCTGCAGCAAGTCACGCCACCGCAGCCTGCACAGTTATAGCGGGAAAAAAGAAGCAGGCAGGAGAGGAAGAGCCTTCTCCTGGGTGGTTAAAGGGGACAGGTCTGTGAAAACTAGATCTGAGGAAAGAGGTTTCTAATATTCAGGTGTATTTACTGTGAAGTGACATGAGCTGAGGGAAGAGACATGCATTTAAGTGTTTGTTCCACAAGTAATGGATCTACCGGATTTCAGTTATCTTGTTAGAGCTAATGAAATACAGTCTTAATGCAGTAGGTAATAGCTGGCCAATAAAAATGCAAAATAATAATTCTGTTAAAAGATAAAATAATTAGAACAAACAAAAAAAGACTTTATGCGGAAGGGAAATGCAGGAATCTTACTGGGAGGACCAGTTTTACAGCACCCAGTAGAAAAATTTATTAGGATGTATGTAGCAACAAAAGTCCCTCTGGCTCAGTGGAAAACACTACTTTTTTTCAGGAGGACAAACTTCAAGCAAACAAAGGAGGAATTTTCAAATTAGTTGTTGTATAAAGAACTTTGCTTTTTACAAGACTAAATAAATGGGTGAATTTAAGGTAATATTTCTAAAGTTATAAAATTGCAGAGAAAGTATTTATTTCTAAACTGCACCATAAAACACCAGATGCCGTACAATGAAGTAATCTCAGAACAAGCCTGGAATCTGTTGTCTGTGAGGAACACGCAGATGCTTGCTTTCAGCAGTGACGTCTTGCTCATAAAACAGGAACACCAAACACTCCTCACTGCATTCAAAACTTGTGTCCCCATTGCGTGTGGGATTTTGTTGTTTTAAGCTTAATTATTACTAATGTGAAACAAGGAAGGGAGAGTTTTAAATTACAGTTTATGAAGACAGAAGTAAGAGTTGTCTGATGTTATGTTAAGGATTAACTGAAGGAATCTTGCCTCTTGGTTGAGCTTGGCAGCCAAAGAGGCCTTTGCTGTTTTGGCCACAAATTGTCCTGATGTATGGCTTAGGTCACTCCTCTCTATTTTACGAAAGCAAAAATAGAAGCACAACAAAAAGATACATTTTTCATTTGAGATGGAAAAAAAAATTCCAATATAAACAAAAAGTATCACCTCATATATTGTGCTGCTTCTTGCATAATATAAGTTTTTTGGCAGCTTGTTCTTAGCCATGGAGCATGCCAACCCCATTTTCCATGAAACTTGATGTAATGATAGCTGGTCACAAAAAATGCATAATGAAAAAGAAGCTGCAGAAATATGGAGCCAGCAGTTTAAGGGGTTTTTAAAGCACTACATTTGTGCTTTATTAATTGACATAACATATCAAATGTAGCTCAAAATGCAAATATTTTGCCCATTGCAGCTTTATAGACTGCAGTAGTTGCAAATGGAAATAAATTCACCTTATGAATTTATCCCAGTGTACAATGTAAAAAATGCAAGTTAAATTGTAAGTGTACAAAAGCAGAGAATGTCATATTAGCTGGATTTTAAAAAATAAAATCAAAATTAAACACAACCCTGCATCTGGGTTCTGAATTTAATGTTTAGTGGACATGTACTGTTGTTGCTAATTTCAAAAAAAACCCTTTTGTTTGCATTTTTGATAAATCCCATCAAAGCAACTGTCCTTTTCTAGGAGAAAATGTAGAGCAAAGCAGAGGTTCAATATTGATGACAGGTTTCATAATTTGTGCATTCAAGATAGCACAAAACAATACAAACATTATATATTATTTCAATTGAAACTTCATCTCACTCTTCGAGACCATTTCAGTCAAATTGAGCTACATCCTATTTATCTGCCAAAAACTCAGCAAAATCAAACAGACCAACCAACCTTCCCTAGCTCAGCATTTCACCTTTAGATGGGAGCAAGTACATTAGAAGCTCTGTCTCATAAAAACACTGGGTGTGACAGCAGCAGCAGGAGATTTTTAGTGAAAATACTGCTTGGGGGACATATCTTGGCAAGTAGCAGCTCCTTGATGGAAATAGCATTTGGCATCAAAAGTTCTCTCACAGAAGGCCTATGTACATAGTTTCTCAGCTGTCTTTTTCAAAGAACCTTTCCTTTTGCTGGCTGTGCAGGTGCTGAGCTGAGATTACAGCCTGGTGTGTAAAAACCTACCCCTTTTCCTCATACCTGCCTCTCCCTTCTCACCCCTCTTCTACTTCCCTGTCCTCATGCCTCCCTGTAAACAGCCTGCAGAACCATTCTGGGTAGGGACTGAGGCATTTTGCTACCCGCTGGCTCAGCACATAATTCCAGATCTTTGTTGTTGTGTGACTGCAGTATAATCAGGCAATAGCAGTTTCAGCTCTAAAACAGGTCTTTTGGACAGTGGGCCCAGACAGTATGATAAATAGCTATCTTATCCAGGTGAAAATAAGCTCGACTATTTTTTATTATTATGAATGTTTCCAATTTAGGGATTTGGTTTCAGTTGGACAGAAGGGAAGAAATGCTGATGGGATGATTTGTTTAAGAAGCGAGAAGCTCTCTTCAGCATTTCATTCATTTTTGTGAGTTATTTTGTCACGAGAGATCTTAAATCATACTTAGGAAATTTTCATCAAGTATCAACAGACCAAGCTCTGTTTTGTAATATGTTGAGTAGATGTGAGCGATGCTGAGACATAACTGATACCTGAGTGCAAGACTCCACTGACACCTTCTGAACTTGGTATCCTGTTCTCCTGGATCCCTTTGGATTTTCTTGGCATATTTGCTTGGGTTTAGTAGTTTTCTCTGTGTGAGAGCTGGAAACAGGGATCAAAAAAGAGGAGTAAGCAAGAAGTCATGAACAATAGCTCTGAGAGACATGATCTACCCTGGTCATTTCAGTCCAATGTAATACATCCTGCCTGGGTGAAGTTGTCCTTTTTCCCTAAAAGTTGCAAGTATATTTTTATACCTTCACACAAATATGTGCTTCATTATCCATTATACCTCCAAACCTGGCAAGTCAAAGCAACATAGACAAAGGTAACTGTCTTTCATGCAGAAAGTATGAACAGCGTGATGTCATGCAGTCAGGTAGACTCAACAATCTGTCTTTTTTAGACAAAAACTATAAAATCTTTAGAAACATTTACTGTATCAAGTATCTGGTGAAAATTATGGTAATAAATCTGAGATGGTTTAGAAACTGTGTTCCCAGGACAATTACAGAATGCCTTAGGCATTTGCTGTCTGCCTGCTCTTAGGCAGAACATGTTTACACCAAGTTTCACAAATCCAACTGCTGCGGCATGGAGTGGTTTATTCTAAGAGCACAGCAGTGAATTGTCTAAACAAAATGAATGACATAAAACCTCAGATGGCAAGTTTGGTATTTCAGTGACAAAGGCACAATACCTAAAGGAGATCTCTGCATTTGTGGTTTGTCGTTGTTCAGCAAATTAGATTCCAGATTGATGTTTAACAAATAATCAGTGAGGTAATGCTTTTTAACAATCAAGCAATAAACAAATGTAATGGCATTTAACAAGAAATCAATTTTAGGTTGCTTTAACAATGCATGAAACATCTGCTCATTACCACAGATGCCACACGGCTGCAGCACGGAGAGTGGCACTAATGGGACTTGCTGTGTGTTTTCAGTGCCCTGAGTCTTTCCAAGTAGCCCCTTCGCCATCCTGCCTTGTTCCAGTAGAAGAGCCAAAATCATCATGTCACATTCAGTGACAATTCAGTGACTATTCCGAGCCATGACTCAGTTGTAGCCACACCTTTAACTTTGAAAACACAGAGTCACTGCTTTGAGAGTTAAGAATTTTGGGAGAGGAGCCAAGGGACTGTAGAGAGGTTTTGATGGAATTACAACAATGAAATCAGAATCCAGCCAAACACGAACGTTCCTTAATTTGAGAAAAAGGTGATTACCAGGCAAATAGGTGAAATTTTCCCAAATTTCAATTCAGAGCATTAAGCCTTTTTTTATCTCTGTGGAAGTAAAAACCTTACCGTCTAATAACAGCTCTGGCTTTTTTGTTTAGCAGAGCTCCCCAAAAGTAGATTATGTTTCTTTTCTTGGTAGCATAAGGGATTCCCAAGCCCTCCTGCATTATTTCTCTGCTTAAAGAATATTTTTCAAGTCACACTTTTCCTTCAAGCTTATAGCTTTGTTGTTCCTTTAGATAAAATAAATAACACTGCCATCTGATTTTCTGATTTTTTTATTTACCTATTGAATTGCTGGTGAAAAGCACAGACATTGATTCAGGAACTTGCATAATTCTGGTCAGTATTGGCTAAGAAAGTTCACATGTTGAACAGATGATAGTAAACAAAATATTTTCTCCAGAAGTTACTAAATTCTTCAAAGTGAATGAAACTGTAATGCATGTTAATTCATCTTAATTCATGTTGTGATGAGAATTTCCCAACCTCACTGCACATTTCTACACAAATATTTGCATTATCTAGCCATAAATGAGTTTATTAAATGAAATAAGACACTCCATACTCAATTTTACAAAGATTTCTCCATAAATTAAGTCATATTGGTAACAGATTTTGAGCCCAGCTAAGTCCAAAGCACTAGAAATAGTAAGATAAACTATTTAAAGGGCCATTTTCTGTGTGTTTTAAATTGGCAAGAAGTAACTTCAACCTTTTGTTTAAAAAAAAAAGGGAAAAAACCCAAAGAACTTTTAGGTATGCTGATGATCACGATACCTCGCATTAAATTGTGAATGTTTTATGGTGTACTTTTGGGATATCAGTCGCAGGACCCATAAGCAAAGAGTCAGTGAGGGAAAGAGAGTCTTCCAGGCATGACACACCTGGTTCTTTGGCAGCCTAAACAGACTTTATATTGCCAGCTTTAAATTGGGCCTTTGAGTTTGCCACATGCTTTGTCTGGCGATGGGCTGTCTGGACTGCCATGTGTTCCTGGTAGCAGCAGCTTTAACATTTAATATTTAGGTTTATTCGCCTCCCTTCTCTGTCTTCAGAGCATCTCCATGCAGGCAAACCTTCACACTCAGTCCTCGTGCTTAGGGCTTATGGCCTTACTCTTCTTACCCTCTAAATATGCATTTCTAATTGGGACTGGGACAAATATACAGTACTACAAGAATTGTGATCCTGCATGACTCACAGTTCTACTCTCATAGACATTCAAAAGCAGCAATTTAAAGAAGATTTGCCATCTGTAAAAGACTCTTGATGCATCCATTGACTGGTCAGAAACTTCTCAATTGCTCTCTTTACTAAACTAAGGCTCTATTATCAGAAATCTATTATTAGAGGAAGTCAGCTGTTAACTGTATTTGTCAGTTATGGAAATGAATCTAGAATCAACTGGGTATGTTATCATAGATTGTAAATGGACCCATTTGTGTATATCTTGATTTAAGGTGTTCTGCAAAGAAGCATCTTACTGCTTCTAGAAGTAGAGGGAAGCTGCTGTTAGGGAAAAAAAGAGTCTTGATTATCTCCTAGATGTTAAGCCCTAATAAAACATAAAATTGCTTAAAAGGAGTATCAGTAGTTTCCAAATTAAGTGATATAAGAAACAGAGGAATTTAAATAGTTCATCGTTGGTCTATTCCATTTCTGGATTGCTTACAGCATCCTAGTACTCTTACCCCTACATCTGACACTTCAGTCGGTATACAACATACTTCTGAAGTTATGGAGTCAGTTATATTCATGCTGATCTTAAGAATTACCTTTTTTTTTCTTCTGCTCAGACCATGCAATCTAAAATATCTCAAATATCATGGAAAATAAGTTTCCACTGTGAACCTATATACTCAAAGCCAGAAGGTAAATAGACTAATGCTTTTGTTTTAGAGTCTGCACAAACCGTTTGAACACCTAAGGTCAGAGGTAACTGGGAAAGCAGAGAAGCATGGGGCCAGAGGAGTGCAGATGTCACCCCTCGCTGGCTCTGTGTGCTCTCTGTCACAGGTGCCACTGACTGCACCAGTGTGTTATGCTGAGTGACAGTCAAGTGTTTTCATACAAATGTCTTCTAACCAGCCTTTCCCCTCACTGCCTCCATCTTCTTCGTTGCACTCCCTGTTCTTGCGATATTGGTGCTCCCACTTCACTTCTGATTCAGCACTTATTTAGAACTTGCTACTGCCATCAAACCTCAGACCAGCAATGGGCCACAGAATGGATTATCAGACTTTCATAATCTAATATAAAAAGCCATTGTAGTGTGGTATTACTAAGTATGCTGTTAAACTAATTTGAAAATCAATAAAATAATTTCACTTATGACATTGATATCAGAGAGCATAAATAAAAGAGTTCTGCTTCTTCCCTTGTTTTCACTTTGAATAGTAACGTGACAAGGGAATTCAGCAGCTACTCTGCTCTTCAGAGGTTTCCCAAAGGCAAGTTTTAGGTGTTGCTCATTAAGTGTGAGCATTAAGGAGACTTATAGAATCAGGAATCTCTTCACTTTCACATCCAGAGTGACAGCAAATGGCAAGCTAGCAGCCATCCTGCTCTGCTCCCTACACCAGCCACGGATCTGGTGTATTTCTGTATTATGCTGTATTTATCTGGTCGTGTGTGATAACACGGTCATTTACAACAGTAACAAATAGCACTGGGATGCCACTTACCACTGTGGCAGCTGTATCAAACCCTAGCAGATTAACAGGCTTCCTGTAGGCAGATAGCACCCAAAATACTCATCTACCCAGGGAATTAGGCATCTGCTAACTCTATCTGATAGCTTCTTTGTTACACAGTTTGTTCTCTTGGCAATTGACCTTCAGAATAAATGTGAAATGCAAACCTCAGAGCAGAAAAAGAGCCCCTAAAATCTATCAAATCACTTAGTAAAATACACCACTATTGGCTCAGACAGAATGCTTCCTAATTTATAGTAAGGTTGACGTTTATATGTTACTCTAAAATAGTTAAACATGAATACTGAAGAGAGGAAAGAAGCTAGAAACATCAGAGTTAGTAGTTAAACTTTTATATCACTTAATTTTAAAAGTTAGGTTAATGGCATGAAGTTCTAAAATCTTTAAGAACACAGGATTTATGGATTTGCAAAAGACCTTTAGAAAGCTATGTACATGTATAGCTGGATCGTTAAAATATTTTATGGAGCAGTTTTGAAGAAGAGTGCTTTGGTTTCATTGACACTTGCTTAAAACTGTAATATTTCACATAAGAATCTAATGTGGAGCTGAGAAAGATTATTTTACACATTTAAGTATGTACTGACTTTGATAGCATTCAGATATCAACACTTGTGTAACATAGTGCCCTTGTAGGCAGAAAACATGTGTCAAGTAGAGCTGGTAAAAACAAAAGTTACTCTGGGTGTTTTTTGATTAACTTGTCCTTTGACAGAATAGAAATTTCTGTGAGGCTTTTTTCATGCTTGTGCTGATGCAAAAAAAAAGAGACAGCAGAGGTATTTAAAATATATTTTAATATTTTTTATCTGGAAGCTAAATAGATTAACTTTCTTCTTACTGTTTCTCTGGGAATAAATAAATTTCATGAGTAGTTATCAACAAATTAGAATTTACCTCAATAATGACAAAAGTTTGAGGGTGAAATTTCTCTCACCGGAAGACAGGATGACTTGTAGGTCATGTGTTAATGACATGGATTTGAGTGGGGGAAAAATGTTTTCCACAAGCAGTGGTGGAGGATATACACCCACCCTCTCAAACACATGGTCTTCTGCAGGAAAAATGACCCTCCAGGAGCTACCCTACCTCTGGTAAATTTAAAGTACTTTTGGTTAAATTTAAATCTAAGTAGAGGTCTACTTATGTCTTGGCATTTTGAGTCAAAATAACCACCCTTTCGGGTCCTATGTGAACAGGTAGTGCTGTGCAAACATTCTGATGAGACTGGATCAGCTGGTGCTGAGGACCAGACCTTCTCCACATTATATGGATCTGGTTGGGTTTTGCTTTGGACTGGCTGATCTCATTCCACGGAGGAAAAGCTGATTTGTGGTTGGGGTACATTGCATGTACCCCAAGAGCATCGCTCAGTTTATGTCCTATCAAGTTCATGCACCCTCGGACTGGTCCAATGTGGGTCACAAAGCAAGAGGCTGCATCACAGGGAGAACCACGTGTGTGGGGGAAGGGACACTCAGGTTCGCTTCAGAAGTGCCCTTCTGATCTGAATTAAAATGTTCATGTCGCTTCTATCCCTCTCCCAACACTAGCACCTAAAGAATAAGGTGTCTAAAATACTGCAGCTGTTCAACAGCGTGTCTGCAGCAAAGGGTTCTTCCTAATCTCCATCACTTATCATTGATAAAGATACTGAGGTCTCTGAGGTGTCTTGGAAGAGAATATGGAACCGCCGTTATTGTGATGCCTTGTTTTGTAATTTGTGGGTATAATAGGGAGTAGTTCCATCCAGAGCAATCTGTGATTCCTTTCTTTGTAGATTTTTTAAAAGCTTTACTCAGCCATTGACTCCTTTTTCAGAGGGATACTTTCACATTTTAATCAGATTTGTATTGTCTAAAAATGAAGTAATTACCTGCTCTGTACCAGGAACATATTTAAACTAGCAAAATTTTTCCTCTTCTTTGCTTTGTGACGCAACACAATAACTGTAGAACAAATACAGTTACTTTAAAGCATTGCCTTACATCATCTGTGTGTTGGGACCTCTGTACTGAAAGTTGTTGCATCAGTAAATATCCAGATCACTTCAAATCACTGTCCTCAGATATTAGGAATCAGCTGACTGACTAACCACTGAAGAAGTTCAGATCATTGATACCATTTCTTTTGTTAGCTGAGGGCTGAAATGAGTCATATTTAGAGAACACTATTTGTCCTTCAGTAAAAAAGTTCTACTGGGGGAAGCAAAATGTTTACCTGTGTGTACCTGAGGCACCCATGTGAGTGGACTTGGGGCAAGGCCGTGTCAGCCCTGGCCTGGGTGGCAGGTCTTGGCTGGGGAGCACCGTGTGGTCGGCTCGAGCCCAGAGCTGTGCCCGTGCTGCGATGCCCACCTGGCACCGTCTCGCTGGGCGCTCCCCGCCTTCTCAGCCGCTGCTGGGGGACGGCTGTGCGTCCCCATGAACCAGCCCCACACACGCTAGCTGTGCATGCACCACACCCAACACAAAAAATAGCAAAGCAGGAACTCTTGGTATCCATTTCTTCCGTTAATTCATTTGCAAAAGTGTCTTTTGAACCCCTCCTTTATGGAAACCAAGACAAGTAACAAGAAATACAAATTCTCCAATAACAAGGCTGGTTAATACCAGGCTTTCACTTTTGAAGCTACTATAAATGGAGTCATATTACCATGAGTGGGTTTAAGAAATGTAGGGCAAGTCTCAGCAGCCCTGGAGAGGTTTCTGAGACTGGGCTGAAGATTTAAAAGAAGACACCAGCTTGTCTGCCTGTGGCAGCTTCCCTTGTAGTAAACTGAGCACAGCTGTCACGGCTTCTTGCTTGAGGGCAGAGGGGAAAACATCCCCTTACACACCACACCGTGTTAATCTCTACACTGCCTTGGATTTGTGGTTTACTGAAAAAAAGTGAACAGAATCAGTGATGGCAATTTAAAATGTTTCAGCATCACATTGCTCTTCCTTGTGCAGGTGACACTGTCCAGCCAAGTATTCAGCTGGCTGTCACCTTCCACAGGTATGTCCAGCTAACTCTGGGTGAGCAGTCTGTTCCAAAATAGAAATGCTCTGATAAAGATAACCACCTTTTGATCCATCCTAACATTCAGAGAATCTCGAAGCAATTTTATATTGCATATGGAATTTTATATTTCTGGAAGCACATCAAGAGGTATTTAAGGAATTTAAAGTGCTTGAAGCATGAAGGAAAGGCAAAGGGAAGTGTCTTGCTCTAGGCATCACGACAGAAACAGTTGCTGGAGGCTGGAAGCTGTCTCGGGTCAGGGCAGGTGGGATTGCTGCAGATATCTCAGGCTCCTGCACTACAGCCCTTCATACAGCACCACTGGACACTTTGCTAGATCTGTAATGCAGTTGTTCATTTAATACTTATTTGTACTATGTGTTTCTTACTGTTCAAGACTGTACTCCTTGAGCTAAAATGCTGCCTCAAAGTTTTCTGTTTACAAAAACAAAGAAAAATTGCACTAGTTTTCTCCTTTTTCTTTCACATTTTTCAGTGGTTCCTTATTGTGCTGGAACTGCCTTACCCAAGCTTCTACTTGACATAATTTTGGTGTGAATATTTTAATCTGCTACTTGAATGCATTGTTGACTTTAACTGTGCTGTTTCCAGTTGATTAGCATTAAAAAGTTTGGAAACCTACTACTAAAAAAAAATTTCAGTGGTATTTATTTTGTATTTATATTGTCTC
The DNA here is from genome assembly GCA_013398955.1 of Callaeas wilsoni. NCBI lineage: Eukaryota > Metazoa > Chordata > Aves > Passeriformes > Callaeidae > Callaeas > Callaeas wilsoni. Next base: position 228,010 of record VWPU01014777.1, on the reverse strand, counting down.
TAATTAAAATATTAATAAGATTTATTAACACCATCTTTGCTGCTCCTGTAAAAAATAATTAAAAGCAGATGATCTAACATACCTATGTAATTTATTTTCCTGTACAGCTGGCAAAGATTTAGAAAAGACAAGCTTAACTTCCACCATTTTCACAAAATCGAAATGCTAAGTGTGAATGATGAAGCCTAAAAGTGAATTTGTGTTTTCTTTAGCAAACACGCAGACCTGAGCAGCTTTAATTGTAGCACTTACTATAAGCAATTTATCCCTATATTAACAGACCACATAAAATACGTAATTGCCATCTTAAGCACAGCCATATGAATCTGTTAGAAATGGGCTACAAATCTGGATTATTCCAAGATTCAGAGTATAACCTAATAATTGCTAACCATCACGGATCTTGCTACAGCCTCTTTTAAGAGCAGTCAGAGCACCATAACTCATTTCACGCAGACCACATTAGTGTGGTTGATTCCCAATTCTAGAGCCCCTTTCTGCCACAGAGGAAGAGAAGTTTCAAAGTAAAACAGAACAGTGAAAACAAAAAAGAATCCTTAAAATACACTGTATTAAAGATATTCCTGTGATGCAGTAAACTCTCATCACTCTGCCATTAAGGCCAGACAGGAGATTTCACATGCTGCCTGGGATATCTCCGTGCTAATCTGGGCTACTGACTCTTTCTGTTGGATTTACTATTGGGTGACTTGCATTGGAAGGGACGTTAAGGATCATCTGGTTCTGACCAGAAAAGTTTTACTTTTCTCTCCATGTAGAATGGGAAAATTTTCAGAATGTCACATAATTTCTCACTTATCCACGTCGTTGTCACTGTCAAGCTGTGTTTCAGGTGTAGACTTTTATTGCAAAGTGCTCCAGCTCGGCAAGCCTTCTAGTATAATGGGGAGAACTTTGATGTTGGCGGCTCTTTTGGGTATTACACCAACTCACCCTAAAATCAGGATATTTTAAATAGAACAAAAAAAAAAAAATAGGAAAGCCATCAGAATTGAAAATGTTGCTGTGAGGGTTGTACTGCAGAAAGATTTATTTGCTCATGTGCCCATGCAAGGTAGGTATATTTTAAACAAATACCAATAATGATCTTTCGATTTCAGGGCAGTAAGCATCCTGCAGTGAATATTTTGTCCCAACATCTGCAGAGCACAAATGTCAGCAGATAGGAAAATTCATGACCAGTTTATGCAAGCAGGCACAACTCCATTGACTTGAATAAAACAGTGTATTAACATCAACAAAAAAGAAAAGAACACCAAGTGCTTTTGAAAGGTATTTTAAGAAACAGTTTATTATTTAAATATTTAATATAAATCTTTCTCCTTACAGTCATGAACACAGATTGCCTTGAAGTTAAATATCAACCTCACAACACAGCTATAATATATGGACCGCGTTTATTCCTTGGTGAAGTATTTTACCTCTCTTTAGTTACATAAATAACCTCAGCAAGACCTGTTAATTTATTCATTGCCTGTTAATCCTTATTTGTCGCCCTTATTTTAAAAATATACATATATCTTCTGCTAATGAGAAACAGGAATAAAAGTCATTCTCAGCTGGTTCAAGGAAGTGTCAGAATGTGCAGGGTGGTTAGGTTAGTGTGCAAAGCTCAAAATAAGTGCTCGAAGCAGTCATAGATCTGGAATCAGAGAACAGCAATTTAGGAGGAAAAAAACAGGAAAAGGCAAGAAAACAGAGAGCCTTAATATATTTAAGATAATAATACAAAATATAAATAACAGAATATAAAATAGAATAGAATATAAAATAGAATATGTATTCTACATATATAGAATTTAAAATAGCTTAACCGCATTCTGCTCTATACTGCATTGGTCCTTATGGAAATACTCCACTGTGTAGATGGTGAAGAGAGGACTTCTAGAAGGTGATTCGTGTCTTTATCAGTCTGAGCAGTCTTGAGATGCCCCTCTCTCACTATGGGCTGTGTGGGGTCAGGTGGCCTGGCACGGCGTGGGACGGACCTGGGCCTGTAACACAGGTGATGCAAGTACCTGCTAAAAGACAGCTGCTCACGATAAGCTTTGCCAAGACACGTGTCTGAGGTCGTCACCTCCACAAAGTGCTCCCTCTCAGCAGTTCAGAACTTGGTTCTGTGCCTGTTCTGTTAATGAACTCATGTTGGTGGAAAGGGCAATGTTTTCTTCCATGCCTACAAACATCATCTCCCATATGTCTTCAGACTGCTGTAACACAACAAAATCATTCTGTCTATTCACAGCACCCTGCTAGAAGATGTGGGAGGGTTACAGCACTGCTCAGGGAAGACTTGTGGAATTGGCCTCCTTTTCAATTGTGTTGAAATTGTGACAAGCTCGATAGGTGCAGCTAAGTTGAACATTATTCTCTTAACCACAAGCAGACTTTCCACATTTTTGCTTAAAGAATTCTGATTGTGGCATGCTCTGAGGTCAGGGTATTAGCAAACTAAGATGCACGGAAGTTTCTGTAGAAATCCGAGTTGTCCCACACAAATAACTATTACCACAATAAAGAAGTAAATCCCAAGCTTTCACTTCCAGATTTACTCAACATGTCTCTCCAGTATTCCCTTAAGTCAGAAGTGATTTTGTAGAGAACTGACACAGCTTTAATCTAGTGGAAAAAAATTATTTCTCAAGCAGCTTATAAAAATGGGAAAATATAATTGCCTTAATGGCTGGTGCAGCTGTGTTACAGGAGCTGTCTTCAGAGAATAAATAATTTCATTGCCACTGAAATATTTATATCCCTCCTCAAGCCTTCAGTTTGATTCTGTTTTTCAAATAGTATTCTGCATTTGGTGTGCTTTTGTTTTCTTCAGCACCATAGGTACAATTTTTCAATGATAGGATAGCAGGTCAGTTTTTTGTAAGATAGTCAGGACTGGTTTGAGGAACAAGAGGTAAATAATTAATTTTAGAAAATCCAGGTCAAAGGAGAGTCAGATTGCATATATGCATATCAAGACTAAGTTCAAAGATTCAGATCCATCAAATTATGCACAGTTATTTTGTTTGTGTGTGTGGATGTGTTATACTCTTCCTTCCCATCCGTTCCTTGCTGTTGAGACTGCAAACTTGCCATCTAGTATAAACATGTTTAAATGTAGTATCCTGACATCTTTTTTACCAAGATGCGTAACTGAGTGAGTGCAAGAACTGTGATGTATGTATTACAACATCATTGGGGTTTAAGGCTGTCTTATGTGCCTACACAATGCCTCTCACAAGGAAAGACTAAATACCACTGAAGAAATGCACTGCCCTGAGAAGCAGCTGCAGTCACATCATGAGCAGAGCTCTTTTGGGTCACCTTTCATTTTCTGAGGAGCCTGGCCAGGAAAACCCTCTATTCTAACTCTTCCCCACCACATTCTCCACATTATTTATCATTTTTGTGTGGTTTGAGGCTTTTTTAAGCTTTCACTTTTGGCACTGAAAACCAAAACAGTCTGGAGCTGAATGCACAGCAAAATGTATGGCAGCCTGTCTTAACAAGTAGTTGGCGAGCACAAATGTCAGTCCTGCTGATAGCAGCGTTGCATGTGTATTCTGCCCTGAGAAACCTTGTGCCAGGTTGGAACCTAAATTTATGGCTATAAAAATGCGGAAGCATAAAATGTAGTATCCTGATGGGCTAGACAAATGCAAAGGCATTGGGAGGCTTGCACAGCCTTTATAAAGAGAGCCCTCATGTCCAGCAAACTGAGTTTGGTTGGCTTTTACACCCCAGCTCCTAAATAGACCTGACCATGGGTGTATCTGAGAGGCCCCTGATAGTACATAAAGCCACTTTACTTTTAAAATAACGGGGGAAAAAACCCCAACAACAACAAATCCCCTACTTTCTCACTTCCCTAAAAAATAACTGAACAAAATCCAGTATGTTCAAGATGGAGATTATCAAAGCAAAGACACTTCTACATAGCTATTGTGCTGATGTTCACAGCCTTCAAAATAAGTAATGAAGAAGATAATTATGGTGATCACATGAAACACTTTTTGGCTGTTTTTTTTAATCTACTGATACATACAAATGCCTCCCTCTGTTCAGATCCTGCAGGCAATTAGTGTACTGTTAATTTTACTGACGTGAAAGGTGACTTGTATATTCACATGCAGGTCCTAGATGTGGTTCCACATATATTTTCTGTCTATATTCTTATCTGTCTTGTCTGTGCTGTTGACAAAATGTTGGTAGAAGTGCTGCAAGCAGTCATCTGAAGAGCTGCTGGCCTGTGAGCAGAGTGTGTGTCAGGGAGGGCTGGGAGCAGCCACCCGAGCTGGCAGCACGGGCTGTCCAGAGGGGCTGGTTCCTCCCTTTGGGCAGATTATCAAGTAACTCATATGGTATGAGAAACAAATGGATGTAACCTCTGTATTTCCAAACAAAAAGGCTCAAAAACAAAAAAAAAAGTTACAGAGCCTGAAACCAGCTTAAATGTATGTATAAGCAAGAAGATTATAAATAGCATCCATAAAGCAGCTTGGAGCAGCTGCATAAGTGTTTTCCTTTTTGTGTGCTAAAATTGTCCCACCACAGAAGGTTTCTAAACCTTGTCTATAAATTCATCACCATGGAAAAGTGGTCCTTAAGAGAGAACATTCTGTGAGTCATCATAAGCTTTCTTTGTGTAGTACTACATCTAGCTCCAAAGGCTTGTTTTGAGCTCTTATATTAAAAAAAAATCTGGCCTTTATCTGAAAATTATAAAAATGTGAACATTAAAAATCTGTTATACTTCATAAAATAACATTTTGTATGGTAAGAACATGCACACTTAATTTGTTTATACTTAACAGGAAATTGGATTGAAATCCGTAAGGAAAGATGGGTCAGTAAATACGCTGCGATTTGAAGTATATGTGGTGTAGAATTGTAGCTGCACTTTTCAGTGCATAATTCTAAAGTGAAACAAAAAATTTTTCATGGAAATTACTTTTCTCTCCTTCTACACACATTTGGTTTCCATGTTCACTGAAAACGTAATTTATCATTTTTATTTTCAGATTTATTTCAAAAAAATATTTGAAAGTTGATTTAAAGAAAACCCATTGCACAACTAAGCATCCAAAACCACCTCCAGCTTTTTCAGAACATGTTACTGTACAGCACCTGACAGTGCTAAATGCAAAGTACATTTGTTTATGTTTGCTACCCAGCAGTGTGGGTTGCTTCCAGGGCGCACACAGGCACTCCCCAGCAGTGTGCACCTTGTGTCCTGTCTCAGGGAGGCGATGGTGGAACACAGCGCAGCACAGTCACACAGGGTTCAGCCAGAAGCCAGGACACATCCAGGTTGTGCATTCACCTGGGAAGTACTCCCAGGTGCAGCTGTAACTTTGCAGACCTGCTGCTAGGTTTGTCTCACTGGTCTCTTTATTCAAGGCAGTTGGTAGAAAGCAAAAGTGGCACAATGTACCAGGGGTCATGGGGACCAACCATCCAGCATTTTTAATTCAAAGACTCTACCGTACATCTCTGCTTTACATATATTTAATCTATTCCTTTCCTGCAGTATCATTTCTCCTGGGAAGATACTCTGCAGTACAGACTGACTGAAGAGAAATGTGCAAATACCATTTGACCTCAGTCTAGGTGTGCAAGGTGTCGCTTTGCTGAGGGACTCTCCTCATTCCTGTTGCCAGAGGCACTCTGCCTGAACACAAAATATTGCATCTCAGGTCGACACTGTCACCTTGCTCGTGTCCCTGTGGGGAAGATAAAAGGGCTCCCTATGAGACTCTCGGTTGTGGCAGTATTTAGCAGTTAGCATCATGTGTGGTTGTTTCTGGGCTTAGTGCTTGCAGATTTACAATTTCTTCTTCAAGACAGCATCCTAAATTGATGAACTGTTCAGCACCAGGTCTCCATTATGCTTAACTGAAACATAGGAATAGCTAATTGTCCTATAATGAAAAAAAAGCCTGCTGTTTTTCTCTTGCTTAACCTAGCAAGACCCCATGGAAATCAATGGAATTACACCAGCCTATTGCAGTAACACCAGCAAAAAGAGAATTTCCTTACAGGATTTTCCTCACTTAATTCAGTGAGTTTGGTGTATTCCCCAGCTTTGAAAGATACAGATCCCGTTCTTTTGCAAAATTGTGGAGAGGCATGTCCTGTTTGTCCTTCATTTGAATAGTGACACTAAGAGTGTACTTTCCGTGAATTAAAATATATAATGATTATGTGGAAGAAAACTAGGCAGTAAGTGATGATGGAATAATTTGGGGAAACTTAACATGCTACAGACATCTCATGCAGCAATATTTCACACCATAACATTTTTTTTACTCCATAAATATTTTCATCTTTCTTGCTGTAACTTGCATAAATGAATAAATGCATAGAAAACACTAATGATAAGTCTTAAATTAAATCTAAGCTCAGCATCTTGACATTTACTTTTTAAAATATGTATGAGGCAATTCCTCTGATCTCTTTTTTATACACTTACAAACACATGCTTACAAGTTATTTGTGTTTCAGGGCCAAGTAAAGGCATCCTCCTCCTATTGCTGAAACACTTTGTACAGTCATGAGGGCTTGAGGATCAAGGTCTTAAATTGAGCTCAAGAGATTGCCTATCAAGAATAACCAAATGCTTCCAAACTTGGTCCCATTCAGCAGCAGGAATTTCTATGTGCCTTTAACCCTCATTCTCTATGCTTTGAATTATCCTTACCTACAAAAAATACAGAGGTTTTTTTTTGTTTCCAGTTATTTTCTGAAGCTATTTATTCAGAAAGGTTCAAGACTTGTTAGAAAAACTTGATGGACTTAATGGCTGAACTCAAAGAACTAGGGTGAAATGCAATAGCTCAAGTTTAAGATCATACATACAGGCATTTCTCCCTATTACTGCAAATCCTTTGGTTGGATCAAGGAGAAAAAAACCAACCATATAGTATTCAGCCACAGAATGACTGGGATTTTCATTGTGTTAGGACCATAAAATTGAGTTTGTATGAGATTTTTCAACAGAGTAACAAAGCTTACACAGGGCTTTTGGTCCATATTCAGAAGCAGAAAACCAGGAACAGGTGCAGAGAAGAGCTACAAGGACATCTGATGAAATGATCTCCAGATATCTCATCAACCAAAATTATTCTCGTACTCCATTAAATTATTTCTCCAAAGTTAGAAATCATTTTGGATTGAATACTTTACAAGCATTACATGTATTATAATGAGAGGAACAGAATGCTATTAGAAAAGACCTGGTGGCTGTAAGATCTTCCTCTTTGCTGTTAAAGGAAACCATGTTATAAATTTGTCAAGTTTTTTTCTGGGCCACCTATAGAGATTCTGTTTAAATTAGAGGAGAGGAAAAAAAGACATTAAAAATAAACACAAATTTAAGTGAAGAACATGACTTATGAAAATAAAAGTAGTATTGTCTTCTTGTCTGTTTGTCAAAGGTAGAAGTATTATCTGCTCCTTGAAAAGAAGTCATCAAGGCAGATAAATTACATACCCCAGTCAGTGGTTGTCACACAGTTGGAAATGTGCAGGTATTGAACTGCAGTGACAAGTAAAGGTCAAGTAAAAGTCAAGGTCAAGTAAAACCATAGCTTATAAAAAGCGGAGTCCAGATAGTTTGTGTTCTGTAAATTAAGGATTTTCTTTGAACTTCAAACATTCAAAAGGAAAGGTTTAAACCTTACACTTGTATGTGGTAAGCTATTTATTAGTATGAGAAAAATAGCTATTTTACTTACTTCTAAGTATATGGAATTTTTAATATAAACACACTTCTAAAAATATGGTGAATCAATTCTACCATGTTTTGTTCATGGTAGTGCATACTAAACTTGGGCAATTTTATCTGAATACCACCAGTTTAAAATTTTCATTAAAGACTGTGGAAGACTGCTTTCATTGAAAATATACTTTATATTTTCCAGGTTTGTAGTTTGCCTGAGCAATCAAAAATGGGGGTTATTTCCAACCTTTGAGCATATTTCACAATTTCATAGCTGTCTCCAAAACAAGAGAGCATGGACATCTCATATTAGATTATTTGAAAAATAAAAGGGTTTTTTTTCAACATCATTGAAGGCTATGGAGTAAATGCAGAATGTTTCAAGATTTAAGAAGAGTTGCAGAATTTTTTTGTTCTGTGAAAGCTGTGTTTAGTGCTTTCCATCTATGATCCCTCCCTTGCTCCCATTACCACGGCCATCAGGAAGCTTGAAAGCCAGGAGTTTATTTGTGTCTCCATACTCTTACAAGTTTAAAGGATGAGATCATCTATGTTTATAGGGGCGGGGAGTCGAACCGTGCCCATGCTGTCAGCTGAGCATGGCTGCACCCCAGGCTGTCCATCGGGCTTTGCAGGCAGCTGTGCACCCAGTGTCAGACTCAGGCTGAGCGCCAGGCTTTGCCAAGTACCTGAGCTTCAAGCACACCCACCACGACAGAGCCCAGAGTCTTGCTCAGGCCGTTGGAACAGATGGGGAGGAGAGGGACCAGACAAACCAACCCACCATCAAATGTCTCTAAACAAATACAGAGTGTGTGGTTTTTACACCTGAATGGATATAAAGCATATGGAGCTCAGTATAAGGAACCTTCTGCCAAGCCTGCACTGAACCTCGCGGAAATGACCTGTGACGGTTTGTTCAAGGTCTTAAAGGAAGTCTGAGCACAAGAAGTCCAATGCAGTCCTCTACCACTGAACCATTTCCCCCTTCAGCCTTCTGCTCTTGGTATCTAAATTCTGTAACAACCTTCTGTCAAATTTGGTGTTCTTTCTTTCGCTGAGGCCAAGAGCAAATCTGCTGCACAGAGGCCGAGATACTCCATTTGGAAATAGTTGCTGCAGTTGTCTCAAAGCGTACACCAGGCTTAGAATGAACTGAAGAAACTCTGAAGCTCAGAAAAGCCAATGAGCTTCTTTGTGGGCTTCCAGAATGATGGGAGCTACAGGAATGTGCAGGCCATGGACTGGACTCTGGCCTGAGGTTTAAGCTAAGTGATCAAGACATGGATAAATGATGGGACATGACATGAGAAATTGCTGAATATGACAATGTGAGAAGCTGACAAAAAAAATTCAGAGAGCATTGTGTAGTACAGCTGGATCTTGCAGAAGGTAAAGGAGGAGGTATTTGAGAAAATGTTGAATTTCACAGGAAATTGAAAGGGAGTACTGGGGACATTTTTTGCACAATACCTAAGTAACCCTATCAGCGATACCATATGAAGCTGGGATTACCTAGAAATACCAAATTTGGGTACAGATATAGCACAGCTGGGACCAATTGGGGAAAAGTAATTAGGGCTGAGTTTTTTATTTGAGAGGAGGTAGCGAAAGCAAGGCAGAAGTGTGGTGAAAGAGAGGATGAAGAACAGGAAAAGGGATAAAATACATGCAGCTGATGTGATCAGATGTGTTCAGGGCACTGGCTGGGGTGTAATTGTTTACTACAGCCTAATCAGGACATTAAACCAAGCTTGTCTGGCCCCACCAAAGTTCAACATGCCTCTGCAGGATGAAAAGGGAGAATAAGGGGAAGCTTTCCTGTTTGGGCAGAGGAGCACCCAGATGGACAGATAAACATCCTGGTACTGTCAGGCCTATGCCAGGCCTATCCCAGGCCTGACAGCATCCCCATCTATTCATCACTTCCTTACAAAGCACAGAGCAACTCACTTTATTGCCATGAGCCATAGCAGTAAAGAAGCAGACAGGGTTATATCAGAAGATCCTTGCAATAATATGTTACCAGAATGATGATGATCCTTTCTTTAAAAGTAGCAGTCGTTCAGATAATGTCATTGGAAGGATTGCATCCAAGTTAAATGATCAGCTGTTTCATGCAAATATGTTATTACAATCAGTTTCTTAGGAAGTTTATATGAATGAATATATATGCTGTTATATTTAAGCAGATTACTGCAGCCTCCCCCCTGGATCTTAATCCTGCACAGTTAACACAATATTTCCTTGTCATCTGGTTGCTTAATTTGGTCTGTTTGTGTAAGTGTGTATTGGTCTTGTTACTTCTTATTTTATTTTCTGCCTCGAATCACTGCCCTCTTTCTCTCTTCTTTTGCACATGACTGGATGACACTTGATGAAGCAAGACAGCATTCATTACCATACACAGTTGGTTTTTCTTTTCTGAGACAGAGACATGCACTGAAGCAATTGGTTCCCACTTCTTGTGTTTAAGCTAGATGGCCCTATAGCCAGTGTTTATGAGACATTGGAGGCCAGCTTTTATTGGAAAAGCTTTGTTCCTTAGTTGGAATGAAAACTGGAATTTTTGCAGATCTTAACCTTTCCATACCATATGCCTCTGAAATGAAGCTGTGCAGAGGAAGACTGCTAGTAATATAGCATTGCTTTAGTCCATTAAGTTTCCTGCTTGGTAAAGAAACCCTTTTTGAACCTGAAAAACATCTATGAAACTCAAATATTCCATGCCTGGGACTTAGCATGTAAGTTCAGCTTCCCAAGAAGTCATCTGTGCTATGCTAACAAATATAATGCAGTAACATACTTTGCCTCCTCAGAATTTCCACCTACATTACCCAAGCAACTATTTTTCATTCAAAATTCTAAATTAGCTAGCTCTTTCTTATACTAGGAATGGTATCAGTTTTCCTGCCTTAAGAGCTAAAAGGCAGAAAATATATACATTGCTATCTAGACAATACAAATGGTGTTCTCTTCTGTTTGGATCAGTATCTGCTGTAATACCGAAAACTACAATGAAGGGCTCAGGAAATTTTGTCAAGTTCCCTTTCCAGTTGTCCTCACCAGGTCTCAGGAAGAAGCCCAGCCTTATTTATCTATCTTGATTTTGTAACAGTGCTGAGTCACACTTAAAACTCTTCATCCCAGTAAGGGAGAGAGAGAGAGAAAAGCATTAATGTTTTGTTATTTCTTAACCTTTTGACTATCAGAATTTAGTGGAGAAAAGGGAGTGAAGTCATTGATCTTTCATCACAAATGATATCTGATGGCTTACAGGGAGTTGACAAGAGGCTTTCATACTGTAGATCTTTTCAGATGTGTCGTTCAGCCTTAATGAACCGCTAAAGTGCAGCAACTGTGGCAGCTTGTTCTCAAGAACTGTAATCCCTCCTCTGCCATTAGGAATGGATGCCTGCAAGTGGGCATTTATTGTCTTTCCTATTTTTTCTATAGGTATTTGATTTATAGCATATCATTCTTAAACTGTGTTTAAAATACTTGTAAAGCCTTTATAAACATACTTTTATTAAATTCCATGGGAGAGCAGGGATCTGATTAAGGTTCACATTAGTCAGGAGAATAAAACAATAAGAAGGATTTTCCTGAAGGAAATGAGGAATTTACATAAATGCAGTTCATGCCATGTGAATTCATCAGGAAAGTTTCATGAGAGAGAACTGCTAATTCCATCAGTAAAGAAGTTGTAGATGTGCTGCAGAATAGTTTCTTTGGATCCATCTGGCCTGTTCGTAGATGAGTAAAACTATGAAGTAAATGGAAAAAAGTAAATTAAAAAGCCAAAGAAATAAACCAAGAGGTTTTAGTCCCCACTGGCGTCAGGGAGTATCACCCTTCCCACGGCCACGTAGCATATTTTGTGTTTCAAAACCAGCTGTGTCATTTCTCATGCTGTTGCTGAAAAATGCAAGGGGGTGATGAAGAGAAAAAAAGATGTCTTTGCATGTCAGTGCTGGCCAACAGCTGGTCACCCATTTTGCTCAGACATAAGGCTGTCCCTGGGGACATCAGCCGTCTGGCTTCTACTCTTTGCTCACCACACTCATTCAGTCAGTTCATTTACTAAAGCTTGTGTTCTGCTCTTGGCAAAGGCTTTCAACTGTGTTTACACAAAATTCAAAAGATCTCACTAAGTCCTAGCTTTAAATTCCATTAGCCTAATTGCTTGCCGTGATCTGAAAGTTTGTCATGGTGGATATAAATTTCTACATTAATTTATACAAAATATATCCCATCTTGCTGTTTATTTAGACATTTTTAATATAGACTTTTTTTAAAAAGAAAAATTTAGAAGCATCATGCTCAGAAGAATAACCTTACCTGCATAAATCAGCAGACTGCTGACATATGTCTGCAGGCAGCAAAACTTTCCCTAGATATATACATGATTACTTGCTTCTTTCTCCTGAACAGCTTAACATGAAGGATGTCAGGGGACCTCACCACGGAGTGGTCCTGAGTGTTTGGGGCACAGCTGCCATTTATCAACCACATTAGTCCATGATCTGGTAGATTTTGTTGTTGGCTTTTAAATAATGGGTAGGTTGCTGAATTTCTACCCTAAATTCAAAGGGCATTGCATAGCATTTAAGGTAATCATTGGATTTCTTTAATGTGAAGTGTAACTATAAAAGCTATAAAGCTAAAAAATAGCCTTAGGACTATGGTTTTTGGCTGTAGATATCTGTAGTAAAGCTAGATTTGCTATCTGTGCTTTGTTGAAGAATGCATAATGATCATCCACTGGCTAGCCAGCCTACAGAAGTGGGTGTCAGCAGATAGTTCTCAGGAACCCAGTGTATTCCCACATCTTGCATGCACAAAAATTGAAAGGCCTTTGCCATAATGGCTTAACCATCTTTTAATAAAATACTAAAATTACCAGGTATGCTAAACTGCTTGCTATGAGCTCTCTAGCAGCAGACCCAGCCACAGCCTGAGGCATTTCCCAACAATGTGTCAAGTGATCAATCTGTCACAGCACCAATATTTTCCTCTTTAGGGCAGATTTTTCATCACATTGGAAATGACAGAGTTGCAGAGCTAATCGAAGACAGTTTACAGTGATGTGCCTTAATTCAAGACCGTAACTAAGTGAAATCCATTCCTTCTAAATTCCATTACAGCTGTGTAACACATGCTTAGCTACTTTTTTCATTAAAATCTGGTTTTTATATGTTGGTTGTATCAATGCTTTCAGAAATGTCTGATGAATCTTTATTAGTTACATCAACTTCCTGGGCAATCATTACTTCTTTATTACTTCTTTATTATTTTCTTCTTTACAGCAATTTAGTACTTAGAAAGAAGTGAGTAATGGAAAAGAATATTACTGTTGTATGTATAAATTAAAAACATCTATTTTCCTTTAAAAGATGCAGCAGTTGTAGTACTCTAAGAGATTTATTCCTTTCTGTGCAAGCTCCAATACAGGAGGTTAAACTTGGCTTGGAAGCATAGTAATTTCCCCTAAATTTCTTGGGCTGCCAAATTATAAGAGAGAAAGAGAGCTTTCAGAAATCTTTCTTCTTAGGCGTAAACCATTTGTCCAGTAAGGTCAACAGCAGCCAAGGAGAATGAGCTGAGGTCCACACCTGTGGGTACATCGGTGTTTTTGCAGCAGTAACCTGTAGTCTAACTGGACAAGAAATTTTAATGCCATGAAGGAGCTGGAATCCTTGGGACCTGTCTACAGGGAAAACACAGCAGGGGTGAGAACCAAAACTGGAGAGCTAAGACAAAAAGAAGGATCAGAGGCTAACCAAGGGGAATAAATGTTGACAGTAGAGAAAAGACTAAAAAAGAATAGGGGGTAAGGGAAAATTATTTCCAGAAAGAGAAAGAGGTAAGCCGTTTCAGACTTCAGAATTTATTAGTAGTGCTTTCTTCTGAACAACTTACTGGCAATATTTAATGCTTACCTATATATGCATAAAGGATTCTTGCAACAACGGTGAGTCCTACCAGAGCTGTAGCTGCAGTTCACCAAAGGCAAGACCTGGTGCCTGAGAACAGCAGCAGCTTGGGAGCCTTCCTAAAACAGGGAGCCAGAAAGGGCACACTCAGCAGTGCTGTTTCTAGTTGGCCAAATAGCTTCTCAGCAGACTCAGAACCTTCAGCAAAGAAGGAGAGCTCACGAGAGGTTTAAGGCACAAACCTCTCAATGTCAAGGGAAATTCTACTGTTTAAAACTCCCAGATAATATAGAAACTGTAGATAAAGAAACTATTTAAAAGGCATTCTGGCTAGTAGATGGAACTGTAGAAATAAAGATATGCATGACCTCCAAGGTCTCTTGGAAGAGAAGTACTGATTATCAACAGTACAAATTAAAAACTCAAAATGTAGGAAAATGCCAGAATTCAGATTGGCCATGTAAAGTTGTTTCATCCTTCTTGTATATGGTTGATACTTCAGTTACATGATCATCCCCTCCGTCTTCTGTGGTCTCCAGCATCCCACAGGTCATGACATAGATGGTGGTCATTGAAGGGTCATTCGGTTTCTTGTTTCCTATTTGCAAAATTACGTTCATTGAGATCATAGAATCATAGGATGGCTTGAGTTGGAAGGGACCTTAAAGCCTAGTTCCAGCCCTCCCTGCCATGGGCAGGGACACCTTTCACTAGAACAGGTTGTTCAGAGCCTCATCCAACATGGCCTTAAACACTTCCAGGGATGAGGGTTCCACAGCTTCTCTGGGCAATCAGTTCTTGTGCTCCTCACGGCAAAGAATTTCTTCCTTGTATCTTACCTAAACTTACTCTGTTTCTGTTTCCGTTAAAGAAAGTGAATAAAATCAGCTACTATTATCTAGAACCTTCTGAGTATGTATGAGCAGCTATTTACTTCACAAAATTTGTGCTAGTTTTAATGGGTAAAGCAAAAGGCATGCCCCAATATGAAGATCACCTCTTTTCTTAAGTCAACTCTCCTCTTTAATTCATGAGAACAATGAACTTTTCAAAGTCCATGAAAGATTTAAACACGAAAAAGGGATGTATTTTACTTAATCTCAGAAACAGATTAATCATTTTGGAAAAAATATAATTGCTTTATCCCGAGGCAGCGGTTCAGTATGGAAGATGTCAGCCTGAACGGTTTAACTTAGAAGGAATGAACAAAGCATTTACATAGAAATGTAAGGTCAAGCTGACACTGATCAGTAAAGAGCAAATGATTTCCATGGAGGTGCATAATCCAGCAGCAAGTTTAGGAGCAGAGTTCCAGCTCACCCGACATTTTGCAGATGCTGAAAAAGAGCACAATTGCAGTAGCTATCTGAACCTAATTACTGTCCCATTGTACTGCTGCAAAGAGTCTTAAAGTTCCAATTCAATTTTCTGTTATTGGCAGTGATAAAGTCATACGAGTTGTTCCTGAGAGCGAGAGGGAAACACAGATCCTGAGGGCTGCATTCAACAGGCTTAAGGTGAGTTTGATTATTTTCATCTTCTTTTTCTGACCTTTTTTGAAGACTGTAGTGAGTTAACTGACTTGCCTTTCATTTGGCACTTCAAATTATTTTATTATCTGGAAAGAAGTCTTTGCCCATTAAATTCCTAATTTACCAATAAAATAGCATAGGAATTAGACTCATCATGGCTGACAAATTTAACAACACTTATTACCTTAAAGTAATACAGGTGCCACACTTGTAAATTTGCTTTCTTTGCTCTTCCACTTCCTGCTAGCATACACAGTTGCATCATTATCTGCCTAATGGTGTTATTTAAAACACCATTCACAAAATTCAAGTTGTGAACACACGGAGGAATATGAAAAAGGCTTCAGTTTGAGAATCTCTCTGGCAGAATAATTTCCTAGAGGCAGTTGAGAGAGTGTCTAGGATAGAGAGCCAAAATCTTTCTGCCCTGGCCTTTCCCTGCAGATATACATGAAAAGCAGCGGTGCCACTGCAGCAGTGCAGCACAGGAGCACTCTGCAGCACGCTGCTTTGCTGGCACAGCCTATGAAGGCAGAGGCAGTCTTTCCACAGCAGTCTGGCCCACTGTCTCAGAGGATGGGGAGTACCTGTAAGCCAGGTCTGTGGTCCCGAAAAAAGGACTATACCATGCACATGCACTGCCCCCAGGCACTGTGGGAAAGGGATAAGCTTCTTTAATAGTCACCAAAACAGCCTAACCAGAGAAGAATCAGGGAAGTAACGACTTGATCACTGTGTTGAGTACCACAGCATTTGGAGCATGTGCAAAAGGTTTGGGCTGCTCACTGCCTTCATCTCCAGCAAACTCTTAGGCAGTCTGCAACGTAATTCTGCCTCTTTTGTTGAAACCTTATATAAATGATTATGTTCTCAGCAAGGAACAAATGAAAGTGCATATAATTTTCTAGTCCAGTAGTTAACATCTGGGATACAAGCAAATCAAGTCTCTGTCTGCATACCAAATAAAACTAAGGTGTTAGAAGAGCTCTTACACCATCCTGAAAAACATTCCATCCTTCAATTATGATGAAGCTTTCTTGCTACTGTTTTTTAAAGAAAGAGGAGTGAGCTACCTCAGGTACCTCAGCCCAAGAGAAGGCTTACTGCTCTGAGTACTCCAGCAGTCATGACACTGACACCATACTACCTTTAAGTAGGAAAGCTGAGGCTGTCTTCAACACATCTGCATTTCTTAACCCTGTGTTTGGTTAGTTCCCCATTCAAGATGCTAGGTTTTGTAACCCCCATTTTCAAGACATCCAGCCTGTGCTCGTGTTGCGTGAAAAATTTCAATGTTCAAGAGAGGCAGTGTCATGATGCCATGGATTACCACACTTCGAGCTGTAATGCCCAATTCTCTTAAAGAATATCGAATATTTGTTTCTGCACTGCTTATTAAGGACCTGACCCTCACCTGTGAATGTTACTGTAGCGCCCCAAAAAGGATACTTGTTTTACTCCCAGTTAGGAAAAAAACCTAACCATAAACCCAAGCAATACATGTGGAAGCTGGTTTTTGCATTAATTTCTCCCCCCTGAATGCTGGAACATAAAGAGGGAGACCATGTGTTTTTTCCTTTCTCCTCATTTTGTAAACCCTGCAAAGCAAAAGGGTTACTCACCTTCCTGTAACTGTTTCTCATTACAGAGCTCCCTTAGGCTCCCAAAAAGAGATTCCTTCACTCAATTCCATCAAAGTGGGAGCAGTAGAAACTTGAATAAATAATTGCATGCTGTAACTCTGAGAGCAGGAGAATAACATTTTGGCAAACTGCATCAGAATCTGACTAGTTAATTAGAAAATGATTGATTCTGATGAGAAACTAAGCTGAGGAAAGGAAGACTCAAAAAAGAGAGAGTGTA
The DNA here is from genome assembly GCA_013398955.1 of Callaeas wilsoni. Taxonomy (NCBI): domain Eukaryota; kingdom Metazoa; phylum Chordata; class Aves; order Passeriformes; family Callaeidae; genus Callaeas; species Callaeas wilsoni. The sequence continues at coordinate 210,944 of VWPU01014777.1, read as the reverse complement.
GTGACACCCAGTTTCATGAACACAGGCTGGGTTTGGCTGCATGTCAGGTCTTAGGGCTCTCCCATCTGCAGCTTCTTCAGTGCCCATTTGCATGGGGTGGTAGAGACACCTGAGTGGATAACAAGTAACAGGTATGTTTAACATTAATTTATCATATTTCCCCCCAGGAAAAAAAAATCTCAAGTTATTCCCTTGTGAAGAAGTGGATCAATAATGACACTCCTCAGAAATGCCCGGTCCTTACAATACCAGCAAAAGTCAGTAGTGGCTGCAAGTCATCAGCCCCTCTGAAGAACAATGTATTTGGAGCTGTGCAATTTTTAAGTCTCCATGTCAATTCTCCCCTGTCTTTCTCCCGCCCTCAGACTTCCACAGTTGAAATTCAATGGACAGTGGATTTATGTTCTGTTTTTTAAATATGAGCCTTTAAGCACAATGTTGATTATATGCTCTGGAGAAAATGGAAGACAGTGCGCAAAAAAAGCCCAAAACCCTCAATAGTGCAAAATAAGCTGCAAACAAACCCCAGATATAGTCCTGTTACCATCTTAACACAGTATGCCTGACAAACAGAGATATGAGCAGGAGTGTCAACAGAGATGTATGAATTGCTATAATTACAAAGACTGCACTTCAGATTTTTTCATTTTTGAGTCAGAAAACCAGAACTGCTTTAAAAACACATCTCCTTTTAATCTATTTTAGTTTGAGCAGTAAATTAATACCCACCTGTTACATTACTCACACGTTCTGTTCCTCAGGGGGGATATAAAGATGGAACCAGGATCCTTTTGAGACATTACAGTTTTTTTATGTTACTCAGTATTGTGCAAAATTCAGTTTTCAACCTGAGTTATGACATGGCCTGATAGTATTCTCTACCATTGTCAGTATTATAAGAACAAGAAAAGTCAATAAAAATAAAACTTATATCACTTCTGTTGTTGAATTGAGAAGAATACATGCCCTTGGGTTCCAATTCAGACATGTTTCTCTGCCCTGGAAAGATGGTCTATTTCCACTGAGGTATATTTCAGAGGACCAAAAGTTACAGTCTCTAGGGATGTCAGGATTAGTCCCCATCAGTCAAACAGGAATGGTAGTGCAAAAGTCATTCAGGGAGCCCGGTTTAGCCCTAGTGTGATCCATGCACAACATAAATATTTTGAATAAATTCTCAGGACAGTGCAGGCACAGAGTAGAGGCTGCACAAATGGATTGTATGCTTGTTGCAGGATTTCCTTGCACAGAACAGACCATCTGTGGTAATAAGGCAAAGGGAACGTAATCCCTCCTGTTCCAGGCTTCCTCCTCACTTTGTCTGGTGGAGGGAGGTTTTCTACAGACTTGTGGCATTCTGTGTTCATTCCAGCCATTTCCTTCTGCATTTAAATTTACACTTGTAAGGCAGAGTGACTTAGCCTTTTCTTCTGGCCTACCTCTCATAATCCAAAGAATTATAACAAAAACTCCTCTCTGTTCAGTTCAAATGACCCTATCCTTCTGAAGGGCGTTATCACAAAGAAGCTTGAAAAAGTGATCCTGATGAGCCTATTGCAAAGGCAATGTATTTTGGTGTCAGGCAGAGAATAAAGCAAAGATACCCCTCCTTATTACCTACTGATTTGGACAAAGGGAAAAGAACCAAGAAGAAAATAAATGGGCAGTGGAAAGAATAGCAATGTATCATTTCACTCATTTTGTTTTGTCTGCCAGTTTCTTAATTACTGTCCTTGCCACTGATTTTTCTTGAGTAGATTTTGTCATTTACAGTCTGCTCTAGCTGTGTTCTTTCATAAAGAAACACCAGGGCAATGGGAAAAGAAGTGGTGAGAGCTCTGCCTTTTGCCATGCTGAAGCCAATGCCACAGAGGTCAGCAAGGTCCATCCCTTTTGGGAAAAGCACCAGACACAAAAGGAATACTTTCCTGAATGTGCATTTACAGAAACCTACACTGAGACATCCTTGAAGGATCATCTTGGGATTTCCTATATGTCTTGATGTATTTGAAGTCTCTCAGAATATGTCCCCAGTGATTAACGGGCAAGGACAGTCAAGCTAAAACATAACCAACAAAATTCATGTAAGAATTTGAAGGACTACGCAGGGTTTTTAGTCCACATGGAAGCCTCTTGATCTCAAACAGGACTGCTCTTCTACCAATACCTGAGCTGTAAGGTTAATTCATGCACTTTTACAGAAGGTGTAGTCCCTAAGAACTTCTTAAACCTAGCATCTGGAGCTCCTTTGGAGGGATATTTGCCCCCTTTTTTTAAGGAAAAAAGGAAAAAAGAAAAGAGTCCATATAATGCTTGGTGTAATAAATCCCTGAATTCTACCCGAAGTGTCTAGGCTCTACAACAGTATGAATGCCATTGCCTATACTGAGTGAATAATAGATAATGAATGTTTCATTCCACACATTTTACTTTTGTTCATGAATTGCCCAGTGGCAAATCACATTAGTCATAATCACTTGCTGAGTAATTTCACAAATTAGTTTTGGTCTGTAGCTCCATTGCCCACAGTACTTTGTTATTAATCATTATTATAAATTGATTCCTTCATAGGCTGGTTCTGTTAACTTTGAGGTGACAGAATATTACTTTTTTTCCCTGGCGGGGTGAACATAGCATGTAGATCTGCACTGCCAATAAAAATAGCCAGCCCTACAGATTAAAATGTTTCTGCTGTGAGTTCTGTAAAATTGCCTGAACGTGCGTGTATTTAACCAATACACTCAGCTACAGTATAGAAGAAATGTAGAAGCCTAAATATACTGAGTCAGATCAGCTGCATTCCAGCCTCAAAGCAGCAGGAGAGGGCTCTGGCCCTAATGACTCTTGTCTCAGCCAGGCTGAGCAGAGTTCCCTGCGCCTCCCCACCAGCCCCTTACTGTAGGACCACATCTCTCCAGAACAAGTTCTCAGGAAATTCTTGTGCATCATGGACTACTGTGTATGCAAGTGTTTCTGAGGGCAGTATGTGTCTGAGGTCAGAAGAAACAAGGCAGGTGGGGAACAGAGAGTCATCCTCTTTTTTGAGGCAGGAGATGGCAGTTTCTGGTTTCCACTGAGTGACAGAGGTAGTAGCAGCTGGCAGATGCCATCAGTATGTATGCAGAAGTATCACTTGTCTCCAGCACGTTCCTACATCATTTCTTTCTTTCAGTCTCCGTGGGGAAGAAAAATAAGACGCTGGTGATTGTGCTTCCCACCAGCAGCAGCACCCCACACCTTTAGACCCTTTTGGCACAGACCTTGTGCCAAAGCCCACTGGGGTAGATGCAATGGTGAATATGACAGGAATAAATGATGGTGGAGCTCCTCCCCTAACCTTCACGTAAGATGTATAGTATGCAGGTATACTATACATGTATGGCAAGTATGTTGCATAGCAGCGCTGAGGAACATTTTCATATGATTGCAATAGACTAAAACGCAGCAAATACTTTGACAATTCAAGTGCAAACTCATGGAGTTACTTATTTTCCTAGCTATAGATAGCTGTCCACCTTTAAATTGGCTGCTGCTGTAATGCTATCACAGGTGCCAGTCTTGAATTTCAGATTTTCTGTTGCAGTCCTTTGCTCTTACAAATAATTTCTCCTTTTATAGATATGGTACAAATCTTTAACCCTTTGTGTTTAATACCAGAAATATCTTTTTGCAGGTTCACCATTCCCTGCTAATCATTTTCAAGCTATTACAGTAATCAATAAAAGAAAGAGAAATACTTATGATGAAAGTACCACAGTAACCTGAATATAACTGCCCACTCTCTGTCCCCCAGGACTCGTCTTGTCCGTCTGCTGTCCTTCTGCTCTGTACACCTCTCCAATGACTGGCTATTTTCTCTTGCTCTTTCTTCTTCAGAAGATAATTTGAGGAGCCTGTTGCTGATTTATGAGCCCTTTCATGGCTTTAATTCTGTTATACCTGACTGACAGAAACAAATGTCACATTCCCTAGTGCTTTGCAAAGAAACGGAGATTTTCTTGGGTCCTCAGACCCAGCAGATTCTGTTTATCTGCTCTGGAATTTTCCTTTGTAAGCGTTATTTTTGAAGCAGCACTTCATTTGAGCCTTGACTGATAACTTCTGCTCCATCGATGGTCTACAAGAACTTTTTATCACATAACGCCTGACTGGGATCGAGACTGTTTGTATAGGTAGCAAAGAGCTACTGCTCTGTGAACATTCCTGGCATAATAGAGTTAGACCACTCATTCTTCAGTAGTTATTTTTAAAGAAATTCCTGGGCACAGTCAGGCACTTCTTCAACTTTGGGAGGAGTCAGCCTAGCAGGCCTTGAAGCCAGAATTCCATTTCCTTTCATTTGTTTTCTAGCCCTTACAGCAGCTGCTTATCCATTGTAATCCCTGAATCGATCCTGTCATTGCAGTTCAGGGAATCAGAAAAAATGTCTCATAGGGGAAAAGGATCACTTGGCTATAAATCTGGTAGTTTACACTTCCACAGGAAGATGCTTAAAAGGGCTTCAGAGGACAAAAGCCCATCTGAAAATGCAGTAAGAAAGCCTGTCAGCCCAAGTGAAGCTATTCCTATTTGCAGAAGGAAAGAACTAGCTCAGCAGCCAGGGCTGCATGCATTTTACTTTGCACATACAGCAAATATATCTACATAGCCAGATACTTCAGTTTTCAGTCTAGGTGTTACCCTACCTCATAGTTAGGGTTACACTCGGATATTAGAATATTTCAGATACACAAGGAACATCAGGTGAGAACAGAGGGTATTCATCGATATATCAAAATACATGTTTGGAAACCACTTGCCAGGCTCAGAAGGAAAATGTTGTTGCAGAAGAACTTTAGTGGGAAAATACAAGATAGAACAGAATAGCCCAGGTAATGAGAGTATTGTTCTCACAAGACACAGAAAGCATGGACTTTCTGAGATGGAAGGAATCTGCTTCCTCTGAGGAAGCCTGACCTCAACAAAGCCATCAGCACTCCCCCAGTGGGAGCAGAATCAGATCCAGGGCTTACTATTCCATTTCTCATGCAGTGCAGCAACAACTGCAGTTTGAACCAAGCTATAAATAGCTTAATAATAGAAAAAAGAAGAGTTTGGCCATTTTTTTTAATGAGCCTGTTAAAGACTTTTTCACATCTTTCAAATATACTTTGCCCAGTGGCATCTGTACTTGTAAGAAGAGATTTCAGTTCCCATATAATTGAGTATGAGTTTTATCTCAGTGACTCTCTTGAGGAACAGCCTACACGTTCTATCCAGTGTAGAGCCCTGTGTAAAATTATACTAGTGTAAATAGAGTGGGAAGACCATTACTTTGTCATAGTTCCACAAAGATCTGCAAAACTCAAAACTTCAAGCTGTGTGTTATTCACATTCTGTTCCTGCCAGTGTTATGGTTGCTTCAATCCCATGAATCATTCCTGATTTATTGGTACAATTACTCTTACCAGCCTCACTGGAAAGCATATAAATGCTGAAAAGTTAGAGCCAGTAAAATTTCTAGTGCACTCAATCCGAAACCTAAATTACATTGCACTAGGACTACCTTTTAAGTCCTTTTAGAAAGCACAGGGAATTCCACACTGGATTGCCACTGGACTATTTTGCAGCACATAAAGGGCAGCTGAAGCAGATTGACAGTCAAGACTGTCAATTAAGTTCCTTAATTGGCAGGAGCAAGTGAGGATGAAATCAGTCCTCGTCCTGAAAACATTTGCAAGGGTGAAGACATTGGAGAGGAGCAGTTCTGCTCTTTCCAGGTGAACCACAGCACTGCTGTAATTATGCAGCAGTGTCAGAGTGAACAAGAGTCATTCTTGCTTGCTCTTTTCTTTTCAGATGTACCAACAGAAGTCAAAAATTCTGTTGCACACTGTACACGTGCATGCGAGGGGTGTTTGTGTACATAAATGTAAGTGACCATGTTTCCCATGTATTACCTGATGGAGACTCAGGTGGTGGTCAGACCTCTGACAACAGCAGTAAGACTAAAGCAGTTTCTACTTCTACTCTCTGCCTTCTATTATTGGATTTCTAATCGAAAACATACCTAATGACTTTGAGGACTGCTTAGGGTGTTTATGTGTCTATACGTGAGCATATGGATGTAAATGGGAAACCCACGCTTCCTGAAAGAGCCCATGAGCAAAGAGTACTCCGGCTTTCATTATTGACTGCACATTCCCTTTTACAAGAAGCTCAGAAATGCCAAGCCATTTCAACTGATGGCATAACAATAATTACATTCTGAACTTTACAGCTGACAGCATTTCTCAAAGAAATCCATTCATAGTGATGGTAAGGACAAGGCCAGCTTTGGCACATGTATTGCTGGATACAACTCAATAGGAATAAAAACTGGAATTGCTGGGTAATAAAACATATAACAAAATTACTGTCTTCATGGGGAATAACACAGATAAATCATAAACGATTTTCTCCAGATCCTAAATGTAACTTATGGCAAAGTTATTCTAGTTATTTTCATACCAAGCATCAATCATCTCTTTTGATTGATACATAATTGCAGACCTGATGAGAGCACTAAGCATCTTCCTTTCAGGCTAAATGGAAGAAGAAATTAAACATCTGCTTATGAAAAGGTAGTGAGGGACAACTGGAGGCTACTGCCCAAGAAAATGACTTTAATTACAAAGGCCAGCCTCAGCCCCATGGTCTAAAGAAGCTGGGGATTTATTTCAGTGACTTGAATTTTAAAAAAGACTGTGGGATTTATGCAGCCATGAGAGTGTTTGTGGGGAAAAGCAGGGACACTCGTTTCTTCCCAGGCTTCCTTTCCATGGGCATGAAACAAGCAGGAGGAAAAACTGAACTGGTGAATAAAAAACTCCCTGTTCTGTTTTCTGTCTTGGCAGAGCAAAAGTGTTTTCTGTACACCATTTGTGATATGTAGGATTATACTAACAAAGTGTTTGTATTCTTGGAAAATTATTTGCATAATTTTAACTTTGGAAGAAAATCTGAATTCTATTAGTTCAACACCCAAATCTGTTTAAAATATTTGTCCCTTTGCCTTGTGCTGACTTTTCATCATTGCACTGACCAAAACCTAGAGACATGACTAATGAGTTCAGTGTTGCTCTACCTTGGAAGGTGTCCAGATAAGAGCTGATAGATTTACTTGAGCTGTCTTTAACACCTCAGTTTAAAGAGAAGCTGCCTACAAAGAAACCTGGCTTTCCTAAGCACAAGTTGAACCACAGGGACTTTTATGGGACAAGTGAGGTTGAAAAAAGAACAGGCAGTTTAAAAAGACTGCCTATTATGTAGTCACAATTAATAATCTCTTACACTTTCTTTGTTAAATAAAGAAATAATGTGTTTGAATGTTTTGGAGAAAGAGACCTGTCTGTATGCTCTTACATACCATTTTTTCCTCATAGAAAGCAAGTCAGGATGCTCATGTCTCCAGTGAGATTCTGGGAAAGAGCATTCACTGTGCATCTGGGGAATCACCACTGTCCCTGAGAACAGGTACCCATGGTCACATTCAGGTGGCAGGTGCTGAGTAATTGGTCTCCTGGTCCCAACTCTGAACATGCTGAAAAATCTTGCCTGGGCTCTACTTACTATCCAGAGGTTTAAAACATCCCAACACCTTTTAAAGGCAACCTGCTGCCTGAAAGACAGGAAAAGATGTGCAAATAAGAGTGTTCTGCAAAGGAGATGTGACTATTTAGGTTGCAGACATGCTCTAAAGCATATTGCTTTTCCTCTAGCCTCAAGATACCAGGTGAATTTTGAAGTTCGAATATTTGGCTGTACGCTTGGGAAGTTTTGTAGGATTTCTGCATCTCGTTGTTTTTGTAGCTGGAGAATCTTCCTCCCCTCTAGCAAATCCTACCACCCACACATCAAATAGAAATCTTTTGGCACCAACTGGTACTCTATAATACTGTATAAAGGCTCATGTGTAGTGTGTGGGGGTAACAACACCCCATCACAGGGAGTGAAGAGGATAGGACAGCAATTAGTTTCTCTGCCACTCACTAGCCAGCAGAATGGAAATCCAAGGCGTATTTCTGAGAGAAATGATGTTGAAATAAGAGTGATGACTTCAAGAAGACCCTCAATATCTGTGGGAGATGCAAAGATGAAGTCTCCTGAAGATGACAGTGAGTAGAGGATAGTTGGACTTGCTCAGTCCAAACATGCTTGCTCTGAAATCCATCTTCTGTTTGTCAGTTTTCGTGTACTTGTCACACCAAGGACAAGGTGCAACATAAATAAGATGTCTGTTGGATAAACATGTTGCTTGTTAAATGCTTTATAAGGCAAAATCCAGGCAGCAATCAAAGTGGTATTCTGGACAGCACAGGTAACATCTCCCAGAGAAGCACTGACTGCTTCGTTTACATTGCAAAGAATGAGAAGTGGGAGTCACAGGAAGCCAAATTACCCAAACAGGGAACTGAGATGAAGTGGAATGATTTGGATTCTAAATATGGGATTTTTTTGTCTCACTTCCAGGACAATGCCAGGAGCGAAATATTGCGTTTTCACTGAAAGAGGATAGTGGCAATATGCCACAGATTTCATTAGTTAAAAGAAGATTGCTTCTGCTTTTGATATTCACTTATAGCCAGTAATGTGAGGAACAATTAGAATACCTCAGAAATTAAAGAGTCTGGTGCTGTTATAATTAACAGCGTGAATATTGTTTGGTTTATCCCCTCCATGCTGATGGAGAGTTTCATCAGAATAAATCCTGAGTAACTGTCAAGAACAAAGACATGTTTCAGGTATATATCAGTTGTGATTTGTTGGAGTTCTTTTCTATTCCAGTTTTGTGTGCTTAGATATTGCAGTCCACCAGGAGAAATTTCACTTCAGTAGTTCTTAGCTTGTATGTAACAATTTGTTGTTATTTTTATAAAGATGGCTCAAGTTGAGCTGATTGATAGACTTTTACTCTAAGAGCAACAAATTTACCCTTTCTGATCTATACTTTTAGGAATAAATCTTAAAATTCAAATACACATTTCTAATTAATTGTCTGTGAAATTAACCATGTTGAATTGGGGGGAATTTCACTGGGTGCCTATAATTTATCAAAACACGAAAGACAGATAAACTAACAAACATAAGGTGTTAGCACAGTGAGACGATCTTTATTTGCAAGCAGCATTTAGCACCATTTAATTCATGACTTTGGTTTCTACTGGCCATCTGTCATAGCTGCTGTCAGCATCACAAGGCTCATGAACTTTGCCAGTCCTGGTGTTAGACTTCAAAAGACGCTGCACCCACCCACCACCATGACTTGGATCCAGATACCATATTGTGGCAGCATGAAACAAAGAGTGGTTTTGGCAGCAACAAGAAGAGGCTGGCCCTGTGTTTCAGTTCTGCTCCTTCCAATGTAGCAAGCATTTAATTGGATTAACTGGGCTGAGGTCACTTGCTTGAAGAGGTAGCACCAGGTTCAGCATCAGATGCCCTCTTAGTAATCAGAATATTCTTACTCAGGGCCATTTGAGAAATGGTGAGAACTAAACCCCTGTTGCAAGATTGTATGCCTCTTGCAAATGAGGTCCATAGCGAGACCAGGTAAATGCATTTGATGTTTTCAAATAGCTTCTATGGCATAAAAGAAGTGAGGAGCTTTTAAAGTATAGATTATAAAAATCTTTTTAGATACCTGGAAAGCAATGGACACTCATGAGCTGTATCAACGGCTTCATCAGTTCAGCCTGGCACAGGTGATTGCAATGAAACAGAAAAGACAAGACAAAAAACTAAAAGACATTTATCAAGTATTAATCCTTTTCATAGTCTCTTTAAGAAATGTGTGGGCATGTAGTCTGTATCAATTTCTTTTCTTGTATTCAGCTTACAAATGTATTTTTAAAGCCTGTGGATCTTGGCATGCCTATTTGTCATGTTGATACAGAGATTGTTGCTGAAACTCCCATTTATAATCTCCTATGAATATCCAGAAGCTCTGGAAAGAGTTTTGTTGATTTGTGTTCTTTCCACTGTCCTCACACTGGCTGAGGAGGAGCTGTGCTCACTTCTGTATGTGCAAGTACACTATTTTACTACAGGGTGCAAAACACTGAGTTTCAAATCCCTGGTTTTAAATTTTCTTGCTTTCTTGAAAATTCATATCCTGGGCTAAAATTTCCAAGTGTATTTCAGATTTAGCAACAAAAGGAAGTACAAATGGACAAGAAACATCCCTTAGGTAGGTGCAGATACAGATAGCAGAATAATAACTGTGGTATTGTTCAGTAGCTATAATTTCTTACAAGATTTTAATAATCTGATTATCTTAATCCTGTTATTTTGACATTTAATATAAAATTATTTTGTATTCATGGTCTTGGTGACCTGTTACTGACCTCCGACCTGCTTATTATCAAGAATAAAATTTGAGTATGTTTTGCAAACAACACTGCTATGTGCTATGCTTCCTGTATCTCTTTAGCATTTTTTTGCTGCCCTATTGAACACAGAAAATGCCTTGCAAAATAAAAAAGACTCATGGACTGCATAGGAGCTAATACATTAGCAATGTTTTGTTTTGATTTGTTTGAGGAGGCATGTTCTGAAGACTGTTCTCCATTCCCATTGGCAAATCTCCCAGGAGAGTTGTGGTAAGCTGGACACCATCAGTCCTCAAAATCTGCTCCGTTAGCAGAGATGTCAAGCTGGACCAGCCGATGCAGTTTTATTGTCTCTATCATGCCTAGAGGGTTTGCCCTACCTACCTTCAAGCATGCTGTCTCCTGGACTTCCCCACCTACGCTGAATGCATGTGAATTACAGGTTGGTTCCTGCACTACAGGTGGACTTGTGGCAGCCCAGCAGCCCCTTCCACATCGTCGAAGGTACAGTCGCTGACGTGCGGGTGCCGCAGAACACGAGCCGGAGCCTGCTGCCCTACCTCCAGCAAGCAAACATCCACTACACGTAAGCCCACGCTTCATGTGCCGTGCTCGCTCCAGAGACCTGGCCTTCGGGGCAGGTCTGCACCTACCACACCAAAGTGCTCGAAAGTACGTTCCACATCACAGCAATTAGGCTGGCAGACAGCTAGGCATTGCCAGGAAAACAACCGCTTCAGTGGCAGAGCAGAAAATCTCCCACAGGCAGGCAGCTTTAATTAAATGTCCTCCTTTGGAGTCAAGCTGAAGTGTTTTCAATGTATGTGAAATCACATCTGTTAAGAGAGGGTTGGTAATTACTAATTCTGCAGTCTGCTTTGCCTCTTGCTTTATTTAGCAGGAGCAAGATTTATTTACAAGTGAGCTGCAAATGCAGAGACAAAACTTCTTCATCAATTATATAGGAACATACTACTTCTCTTATTCTCCATTCCTAGTGACCAATGCAAGTCATACAGTACAAATGCACACTTAGGTTCACATATCATTTATAGTGCTCCTTAAAAAAATTCAGGACAACTTTGGAGTATACTTATCCTTTCAAATTCATGCATATGATATACTGGACAAGAGTAATGATCTTGTCATTAAAGCCTTTTCAATGACCTGCCTAAGCGTTTGAAAAATCAACTGATTATTTCTCAAACATTTCCTGAATAAAACCCTACATGAGGTTATTTATACTTATTTCTCAGTCATAAAAGGATGGTGTAAATCATACTGTAGATGTGTTTATGTATACATATGTATAGTACTCATCAAAATCCCATTTTTATTATAACAATGCTCTCTTAATTTGTTGTTCTAAAAATACAGAAACAAGCATAAGGAAATTAAGTATGCAAGCTCCATAGCTGCAGTTCAGAGCAACTTTCATGTGGGTTCAACACTGCTTTGGTTTTGTTTATGTTTAAAACTGAGATGGGGATTTCTGTAATTGTTTTCCTGTGCTTATAAAAAAATGTTCCCTAATTACTGTGACCCAGCAGTTGTATTCACGTCTGCTGCTGTTCCTGCTCACAGTAATCACCTTTAATGAAATGACAGAAGGACATTTTATATGTGTTATAAACACTCTCTGTACTTGAAGACTTCTGCTTGGGTTGCAGAGCAATGTGCCAAGGGCAAGAACTGCCACAGCAAAACGTCTCTGCAGTTTACCTCAAAAAACATGCTAAAAATGCTAGCACAACACTGCATTAATCCTCCACAGGGAAAAAGCTCTCTGACTTTTGGCACACAAATTGTCTGCACTTAGAAGGAACCTGGGCAGCATTTTACCATGTCCAGACTTGTCCTTTTATCTCCCTCTTATTCTCTCTGCTTCCCTTTTGGACGGTCCCAGCCATTAGGAGCAAAACCCTGCAAAGCCTTGACAAGCATGTGCTTGTCCTGACAGGCCTCCTGAGATCTGTAACTCTGCAAGAGCCAGGAGGATTCACCGGGAGAGCAGTAACAGCCACAGTCAGGGCAGGCTGGCCAAGCACAGCCATGCCCACAGCACAGCTGGGGTGGGACCACAGCCCTGAGCTGAAGTGCAGCTCCACAGCCAAGATTTTGTACAGCTCCTTTTCACATGGACGATTTTCACAATTTTTTAATTTATCTTTTTTCCCCCACACATAACAATGGAGTTAGATTTCTACATCCCTTTTGGAACTGGAAAATCTGAGCCAAACACCAGGTAAAATTTCAGCTTGATGCAGTGATGCTTACCTAAATCATGACAAATTTACAAAGCCAGGAAGCATTTAAGCACCCCTAATAATGACCAGTACATGCCTGTAAAACAGGCTTATGTCTCTTAGGGTTTGACTTCATGACAAGATGGCCATGAAAACAAGGCAGGCATCAGATAAACTGTCTGCACCAAGTTGCCTTGGTTTTAAGTTTTCTGGTAAAGAAGCCACTTAGGTTGCATTCAGACCTGAGGGACTTAAGAGCCTATATGTTATAAGCACACACAGTACATAGTCATTTAAAAGTAAAGAAAAATTATCAAATCTCATTTAGAGTACAGATGCATAAGTTAACAGAGTGAGCTTGATTCTGGTAGGTGCTTGTACTAATCAGAATTCTGCAAAGCAGCCCAGCATTTTTTTAAAATATTAGATGCCGTAATGACTTCAATAAAATCACTCCTTTAATCAGGTTTACAAGTACTGGTCTTACAGTATATATAGCACCTCACAAGTCAAGACTATAATCCTTTAGTTTGCTTAATGAATGTTGCTGATGTAGAACAATGTAATTCCTAATTATACAACTACTTCACTAATGCATTGGAAGATGAGAATAACCTTTACTTTGATTCTATATGTAGACAGACCTATTACCTTTGAGGCATCTGCTGCACAGCTGAGCTAGGAGCAGAGTAAATGCCATTTCTTTCCATCTTTTTCCAATCACGGAAGCTAATGCCTATAAAAATGTAAAAGGTTGAATGTGACTGTCATTTTGTGGGAATGGTGAATTAGTGGCATGGTCATTACACATTGCTATGCTTTAGGAGAAGGGAGCATGCAAGGATGACTCTCAGTTTTTCAGTAATGTTGTTACGGAAATCCGTGACAATATTCCCAGCTTCTGCTACTGTCTGATGGGAAGGATGGATGCTTCAACTTCTTCTTTATGATTATTTTTTAGATGTTTTCTATATTATAATTTTGTATTTGTGTCATTATTTATTTTTGCCATAAAACAGGAAAGTTTCAGCTTACACAACTCTTTCTGCATTTTAGTCTTAATGCAAAGAACCTCTAGCTTTTTACGCAAGTATATTTAAATTTTGCGTAGTATTTTTCATATTTTTCCTGAGTTATTTTAACAAAACTGGCAAACAACTGCCGCAGAGTAGATAATGTAAACAAAGCCCACTTTAGATTTTTTTGTTTGCTGTTTTTTCTTGTTTCAGACAGAATGATAATGCTACCAAGTTCTTAATTTTTTTGTTTTGCCTCTACAACTTGTAGCTATATGTAATGTTCCATGCCACTCCCAAAAGAAAGTATGTCCATGTTTTCCTAAGCTTAGAAAGATTTTTGAAATGGTTTGAAACCAGTTTTTGAAGATCCATGGTCACATAGTATAATTGGATTATAAAAGAAGACAGTAAATGCTGCTCCATAAACAAATGAAAGTGGGTGCCTCTTCACATTGGCTACATTATTTACATCGTTCTGTTTTAGTCATTTAACGAGCTTATTGTGTTTTTGAAGGCACTGTTACATTTCAAAGCAGCTGGAGTATTTATTTGGCAGCTTATATTCAAGTGAGCCTGAAGCACTCTATTGTCAAAACGTAACAGATGAAGTAAAGTCAGGATGGTTTAACTTCTGCTATATTTCTTCTAAACGTGATTGTTGTTCTGATTTAGCTTGTGCGTTCTTCTAGTTTTTCAGTAATACCTCTATCTTTTTTTACCTAGGATTCTCATATCAGACCTACAGCAAGCAATAGAAAACCAAACTGCAGGGAGGTCCCATAGGAATCGAAGGTCCCTTTCTGGGTATAACTATGAAGTGTACCACTCCCTGGAAGAGGTGCATTAAAATTCATATTGGTCCTCTTATCTCCTACAATGTTGTATTTAATAAGGCTAAGATTTCATTCTCTCTACAAGTTCTGGTTACCTGTCCATCTTCAGAAGTGTTTTAAGTGTTTCTTCTTCAAAAATAGGCACTTCCTTTAAAAAATACATATATTTTAATATTTGTATTCAAAGCTTATCTTTACCTGTAACTATCTTTCAGAGCATCTGAATTTTATTTTTAAAGTGGGTCTTTTACTCTGGTGGAATAAGAAATTTCAGTGAGTGATTGGTCACACCAAGTCCTCATTTAATTAAGCAATATGAGCAAATGCTTAAGTATTTGCACAGGAGGTACAAAAATTTAAAAACACTTAGATACAAACTCATTTATGAAGAATACTATCCTGGATGATAGCTAGGTAAATAATTCCTGTTGATTTTAGTGTGCTCACATACAGAGTTTCAGTCTGCACCAAAGCAAAGTCACTAGGCTGAGCACGGAGAGTGCTGCACCCCAAGAAGATCTGGTGCCTGTGAAACAAATATTGCAGGTAGCATTGAGTCATGCATGCCAGTCTATCTGCCATCGTGTTCTGGCAGGCAGAATCTTCATTCCATTAATATTTAGGGGCAATGGTGGATTAGCTGCATCCCCATGTTTTCAATGGACAGCTTATGCATTCCAGGAATACTCACAATGAAATGGAAAAAAAAATCCCATGTGAAGGCTGCATCCAGCCTCTGGCAATAGAGCTATGAGTGCCAAATAATGGTTAAAGTGTGAAAATGAAAACAAACAAACAAGACAAAAGTAAAAACTACAGGAAAATCAAAAAATAGAGAGAGGACTGAGAGCTGAGATCAATAAATGTATTACAGTTTCTTCCCATGAAATGCAAAGATTGAAGCAATGACTTTATTTTTGTGTTTGCAGATCGAGGACTGGATGCATTATCTGAATAGAACTTATTCAGATCTTGTTCACATGTTTTCTGTTGGAAAATCCTATGAAGGGAGACCATTGTATGTACTCAAGGTAAAGATTAAATTGTCATTAATGAGACTAAAATCTGGAATCAGGAACAGACACTGTTAGTTATGTTACAGCATAAACACCAGAGACACAGCTTAACAGTGTTTCCTAAGGATGAGTTGCTAAAATCTAAGTATCTCTCTGAATGTCATCTTTAATGAAAAAAGGGGAAAAATAGCTGGAAAACTAATAGCCAAATCCTATTTACCTGGATTGGATATGCATGCAGAAAGATAATAGGACAAGTTCAATTAGCAGGATTTGGATTTAATGGGATTGGAAAGCTTTTTGTTTATAGACAACTAGGAGAGCAGTTATGCTGGAGAGGGATCCCAGAGGGCTGTGGAGCCCTTCTCAGCATGTACCACACATGCTTCTTCTTTAGCTACTGACAAAATTTCAGGGCTGTGTGCTCTCAACTCACATGACTAGGACCACAAATTAGAGTGTGTCAGCAAGATGCAAAAATTCTTACTTTCAATGTATTTCCTTTTCATTTCCTGTTGAAGAGTTCTGAAAATTTCATTCTTTATCATGCAATTCATCTAGTGTCATTGTTCCTCACCCTACTCCATGTGATATTCATTCCTCATAAAAGAGGAACTGACAGATCTCACTACTCCTACAGGTTTTTTTCATAGGTCAGCCTCATTATCCTGGCATACCTGCCTAACATTATCCTGGCCATACTTTTTAAAAAAATAAATTCATGTTCCTTTATGTGAGGAAATTCAAAATGGTTTAGTCTCTCTCATATACTATTATTTTCTCATTATTGTGTTTTCACTAATGTGATGAGATCTATTGGTATTTTGTGAATATTCACACTTCAAGTTAGGTAAAAGATCACGGCCCTACAAGAAAGCTGTCTGGATAGACTGTGGGATTCATGCAAGAGAGTGGATTGGCCCAGCCTTTTGCCAGTGGTTCGTGAAAGAAGTAAGTGTTAAAAATTTGCAGTCATACAGTTCCTTCTGTTAAATAAACTTTGCATTTTTGCTGTAGCAGATCTAACGCACTACTAATATGGAAAATAATTAGCTATTATGCCTCTCTTTTTTAAAACTATTTGTGGAATACTTAAGTGCTTAATAAACAAAGCCGTTAGTGACAGCCAGACACAGCTAGGCACAGGACAAAAATATGCCAGACACATACTGGCAGAGATATGAAGAAGGATTATATTCCAAGACCTAAAAATATGAAGATTGTAATTCTGGTAATGGCCCAGGTAAATCAGTGCCAGTGTGTACTGCTTCAGATCAGTTCAGCAGCATTTTTGTTTTAAGGACTTCATTTAAAAGAGACATTTCTCTTTTGTGTAATTCCATAGAAATAAAAAGCTAAAATCACAGAATCATGAAATAGAATCACAGAATTCTTTAGGTTTGAAAAGACCTTAAAGATCATCATGTCCAACAGTTAACCTAACACTGCCAAGTCCACCGTTGAGCTATTACCCCAAGTGCCACATCTACCTATCTTTTAAATACCTCGAGGGATGGTGATAAGCATTTCACCAGGCAGCCTGTTCCAATGTTGGACAACCCTGTCAGTGAAGAAATTTTTCCCAGTATCCAATCTAAGCCTCCCCTGTCTCAATTTGAGGCCATTTGCTCTTGTCCTATCACTTGTTACTTGAGAGAAAAGGCCAATTCCCACCCAGCTACAGCCTCCTCTCAGGTAGTTGCAGAGAGCAACAAGGGCCCTCCTGAGCCTCCTTTTCTCTAAAGACCCTCAGATCCCTTAGCTGCTCCTCATCACATTTGTGCTCCAGCATCCTCCAGACCTTCACCAGCTTCAATTCTCTTCTCTGGACTCACTCCAGAACCTCAACGTCTTTTTTGTAGTGAGGGGCCCAGAACTGAACACAAGATTCAAGATGTGGCCTCACCAGTGCCAAGTACAGGGGGACAGTCACTGCCCTGGTCCTGCTGGCCACACTATTCCTGATACAGCCCAGGATGCAGTGGCCTTCTTGGCCACCTGGGCACACTCCTGCTCATGTTGAGCTGGCTGTTGACCAGCACCCCCAGGTCCTTTCCCAATGGACATCTTTCCAACCACTCTTCCCTCAGCCTGTAGCACTGCACAGGGTCTCTGTGACTCAGGTGCAGGAGCTGGCACTTGGCCTTTCTGAACAGTTGGTCTCAGTCTGTCAAGAATTCATCTACCATGTTTCCATGTTGGCAACGATCATTGTTTTTCTGCTGTGCAATGGCTTCCAGCTTGTTTGTTGCCCTTCCTGTGTGTATTGGTGTAGATGTGCTTCAGTTGGGCTATTGATCCCACTGCCTTCTGCAGGGAAGAAGCCCTAATTCCTACATAACTGTTTTTAGGCACTTCTCTGGTTTCTAACACATCAGTAACCCTTCTGTCTTTACTGCTGCATGGATCTCCCTCCCTAGCCTCCACTGAGATGGCAGACTGGAGGACCTCTCTAGAACAACATCCCTCAAACATCTGTGTGGTGCCCCCAAGTTTATCTCTATCAAGCCTGGTTTTATCCTCTTCTGCCTTCAAATCCATTTTAAAGCTCTTTCAGTGAGACCTCTTAACTTGTGATCAAAGATTGTTTTCCCGCTTTGAGACAGGTATACCCTATCTCACCGAGAAGCTGCTGGTGTGTAAACCAACCCATGACCAAAACCCCCAAAATTCTGCCAGTGACACCAGTCTCAGAGCCAGGGATTGATCTGCTGGCTGTTCTTCTTCATAGATGGATTTCACCCAAAATTATGGATTTCATATTATCTGAAAAACAAGTGATTCCAATGGTTCTTTGATTCTACCTTATTTGGTTTATTCTCCCGATATTTTTGATGTCTAGTATTTAGTCTTCATATTTATCCATTTGCAGTTTTCAAATGAGAGGTGAAATGACATGGAACTGGAATTCTGCTTCCAAATTATCTGGTTCTGTTCTGGTTTTTGTTTTTTGTTTTTTGTTTTGTTTTTTTTAAATGTCAGCACTTAAACTCTTCTAATTTGAGATTCATTACAGATGCATTATATGTTCACAAGATTTTTCCATTTCCCCTTAGCCAACAAACTTTTGTTCAAGATGAGCCATTACCTGCACAATGGAGACTACATTGCAATATAATTGGCAGAAGTCAAAAGTGGCTTAAAAACACCCCCACAGATATGCTTTGAGTATTTTGCACACCATTTTTTGCATGAAATAAGGGTTCCAATATGCTTTTACAAGCTTCTTCCTATAAACACACAATTTTCTCACTTTTCTTCCCACCCATCACTGTATAATTCTACAATGTATTAATACCTCCTCTGATTTTGTGAGAGTAAACTTCTGCATCATCAAAACCCTAATGCTGAGATGATCATATAATCATGTGTGGCCTTCCCTCAGGCATCACAACAGGGTATAGGGAAAGTACAGAAATAATGAGGCCACTGCAGTTTGGATGAGCCTGTCACCACAAATAGGCTAAATGAGATCCAGGAGCTGGTCTCCAAATTTCGGTGTGCAGCAATGGTGTGCCTTCCCATTAAGACTACGGTTAATGTAAAGATGAAATAACTTGCAGTTTCTGAGTAGCTTTCCTACCCAGGAGAACATGCTCCAGTAAGGAGGGAAGCTGGGACAGAAAGGCACTGGTGGGAAGCCTGTTGTTTAAGTATCTCTTCCTTACCAAGGTTTTCCCATAAAGCAGTACAATGTGGCAGTAGGGTAAAAATCACAAGGTTTCCCTGTAGACCTTATAGCAGAATATAGGCTGTGGGTGTGTCTATAAAAAACCTTCTGGTTCTTATTTGAGATCTTCAGTGAGTAGCTTGTAAGGCTGCTTCTCTAATTATGTAAAAACATTTTCCTGGATTAAAAGTAGTCTCCACAGAGTTCCTTCAGACTACAAGAATGTACCACCTTTGTCTGCCTATCCCTTCTTAGAGCAGTATTTCAATCCAGCATTAAAGCAAAAAGTATCAGGAAGAGAACACATTATGCTCATAGTCTCCATCATCATATTAAAAATGACTGGCAAAGGAGGATAGACAAGATTATTAGATTGCTTGGTTTAGGATATTACTTTTCTCATTGTATGAATTAGAAATTTTCAGTAAGAACTCTGGGAAAACTGAAGGTCTTTTTGCGCTTCAAACTCTGCAATTCTCTTTTGCTGGCAAACTCCTCCCTTAAGCACCTCTGCAGCCTGGCAGCCCAGTTTTCCATCCTCCCTGGTACTTACGGGCAGTTCTTAGAAAGGGCTGTCAGCTTGGAAACAGATTTTTCCTGGCATGTTTGGTGACTCTAAGGAATAGCACCACAAGTCCATTGATTTAAGGCAAGCAAAAAGAAATTCTAGATTTACATGATGTTGGCTTCTTTTCTAGCAGGAACAGCATACATGCATTCCTTTACTATGCAGGCAGCCTGAAATGTTTTACCAAGTTTTCACTTCACGCCGTGATCTCTGACACTTACTTTTATGGAAGTCTATCCATGTCCCTGTGCACAAGAAGGCTTTTGGAGCAATTTAGCTTAGGAAGAAAACCCTCTAAGCATGAATGTCACTTAACATTCAAGCTCGAGACTTAGCGCCACAAACTTTACCAAAGACTCCTATCCAGTTTGGGGACCCTCAGTATCCTTCTTGCACCTCTGGAAGTGGCAGCTTCTGAGTGACAGTGGATTTGCTGCGAGCAACTGGAGAGCACCTCCGAAGGGTGGAGGTGCCATTGAGCAGCTGCCCGTGTGGTTTGCCAGGGTATGGCAGCAGCTCCTCGCTTTCTACAAAGAATCTGGAATTGTTCAGCCAAACTGGACAAGGCTCCCACCTATTTAGAAATGCAAAATGGACTAAAGCACATCAGACTTGGGAACTGAGGATGTAAGGCCAGAGCATGAGAAGGCAAGAGGCTGCCTGCTATGCAGGCTTTTTCTGTGTTTGGGCAATTACAATAATTAGAGAAAAATGAAATAATAACTAGAGAAAAAAAATACACGGAAATTAAAGATTTAAAAGAGAAAGCGCAGGATATTATGTGATAATATAATTCAAAGTACAAAAGCAATCTACTCACATTTGGAAACAAAAAAAAGGAGACCAAAGACTATGGTTTGGGGAGTTGTAGCTTTTGTTTGGTTTTCTGTGTGTTGTTGTTTTGTTTTTTTTTTTCTTATAATCTACTCCAGAATGAGCTCTGGCCTTGGCTCTGTGTTCCATAGACCTGATGTTAATGACAACATCACTGTTTGTTTCTGTGGAAGGCGCCCCTGCATGTCTGTAGTCTCTCAGCTAAAGATAATCAGATGTTCTGTCAGGATTAGCTGTACTGGTGGCCTCTGACAAACCCCACCTCACTGTCATTGAATTGCAAGCCAAGAAAGAGAACACCCTGCACACACAGGACCAGAGTTTTAGGTGCCAGCTAATGAGACACAGAGAAGTGTCTGCACCTATACTGTAGTGAAACAGCAGTCAGGTTACAGCAGAGTCCCACCCAATTCAAGCCTTACTCAGCTGGAAAGGGATGGAAAAAGGGCTCTGATTGTGGAAACATTACGAGACCTGTGGTGGAGCAGGGAAGCGAGACAAACTGTAAAAGGAAACAGAACTGATTACATGTGGGCTACTTTGAAGGCAACCTGCAAAGATAAATGAACCCAGAACTTGCATCCACAGCAAGAGATTGAGGGGAAAAAAAAAGAAAAAGGAAAAAGGTTTGTTAGCCTAGAATTTTAAAAAGGTTACATGGGATCTAGTACATTAATATGTTTTAGTAAATATTATGAACTGCAAGATGCCCTATTATGTGTAATTACTTTGTAGAAAGCAATAGACTTTAGAAACAAAATTCATACATATCATGTATTTATCAAAAAATTAAACAGCCCTCACAGAAACAGAGATGCAATACCTCTAGCCATTTTGCAAAAATACAATTATATATGTACATATGTTAACTAAGAACATTTAACTCCTATTCATCGAGAGAGGAGAAGCAGAAGTCAGCTATCAAATTATCCAGACCTCAAATTTAGGATTTTACCATTTCTTAAAAAATCTGAAATATGGTTCACAGGCTGCTATTCAAATTAACATCAAAACTAGATTCTGTTTCAGTTTTAGTGAAAGCAGATGAGGCTTCCCATTACATCTGGTTTGACTTTCTTCCCTCTAATAAATGCTGCCATTTGATCCATTTCAATGATGTATAACCTTGAGATGTCTTTCATACAATATTTTCAGAAAAGAGCATAGTTGAGATGTGACTTTGGGATTCATTATTCTTTATTTCTGATGCAGGAATTTGTATGTCAAGATTAGAAAATTCAAGAAATGTAATTAAAAATCTTCAAGAAGCACTGATTGTTCTTCTTGACAAAATGTTCTAAGAATCCAATGTCAACTGTAAGGGAAGTGTCCATTAAGATCAAAAGCATCTCCCTAAAGGAGTGACCTCATCAGGACCTCAAATGAAGGTGAAAATAGCCTCACACTTTGGAAATGCAGTGACCTTCACCACCTTCTTCTCCCATCCTCAACAATGATCACAATTATTTGGGTTCCCAGATTATTCAATATTATGTGTTTGGACTTCATCATGCTCCCAGGGAGCAAACATGTAGCCCCAGAAAAAGAAATTAAAGGCTGAGGGCAGTTCTCAGAGGTATTTTGTTGTTTGTTGGGTTTTTTTTTTCATGCTAACATTGGTATTGATTTATTCCAAAACCAGGCGAGAATCCTGTCTTTTCACTCCATAATAATGAGCCAAGAGAGACATGCAGACTGTCCAAGAAGCAAAGTGGCAACATCTGCCCCCACTGTTCTCAGCTTGAGACTGATTTATGAGTCACCTCGTGGGATGCATATGGGATGCATACTGCCAATTAGCCAGCCATTAGGCTTGTGGACCAGGCCCCAGAGAGCAGTCTTTACCAGGAATTTTGTAGCATTCAAGAGCTCAGATTCTTCCTCAAGAATGTTTATGAAGTGCTTGAGTGCAGACAGCTGAAGGAACAGCACATACACAGAACTCACTCAGGGCAACTGTGCACTCAGATGCAGGGCCAAGCAGGAGACCCAGACAGTGTTAAAAAGGGTTGGCTCTTCTTCTGCACTGTTCAGGCCATGTGGTCAAAAGGCAATAAAGCTATAAGTATTCTTACTTTAAGATCTGCTGAAAGCCGGTGTAGCACTTATTCTACAAAATTCCACAGCCCGTGTCCTGATGGACAAAACATCTGCAAAATCCTGCATCGACAGTCAGAGCAGCACTCAGTCATTCATTCCAGTGCTGAAGCCCACACTGTCAGGAAAACAGCTTCACATTCTGGATCATTGCTGGGTCTTGCTGAGCTCCATCAAAACCAGCAGTCCTTTAGGATTTAGAAAATTTCTTTCCCTGTTTTATCCATAACTACCAGAGCCTTGAAATACTACCTAATTAACAAATTCAGATAACAGTTTTTTCACCCACTTCAGAAATAGTCTGATCTTGGGGGTGTGTAAGATAGTTATGTGAAGCAATATAATAATGTTTCTTAAAGATTATACACTTGATCTATCACTCATCAACAGACTTAAGTCTTTAGACAGCTGAAATTCTGTGTTCCCACAGCCCAGGGTTTCAGACTAAGATTAATTCAAAGGATGGTCATTACACCTATATTTAGTTATTCTTTGAGACAATGTGTTCCACCTGCTGTGATAGGGTTTCCAGCTCCATTTTTTGGAGTTCTCCAAGTGGAAGTTTTGAACCATACAGGAAAGAAAGCAAGGACCTGACTGCCTCTCCATATAAATCAGACAATTGTGCCAGTCCTTTCCTGGGTACAGGTATGCCACTGTTCCAAAAGTCTCTTTGACTGATGGTCCTCAAAAGTCTGAAGAGCTTTTGAAATAATTTGAAATACTTCAAAGTGAATGAGAGGCATGCAAGGCCAAAACAAACATTGTACCTGTAGCTTTTTCCTTTCACCCTTTAGCTGGATGTTCTTTCTTTCCAAAGTCTCTTCCCTTCAGCTAAAGCTCTTTAGCTGATGTTGGCTTGACATGAAATATTTTTTGCTCTTTAAATAATTGCATCTTCTTACTCTGTGAAGTCTTCCTATCTGGGTTTTCCTCCAGTTGATAAATTTTTAGTTTACCCTTGGTTTAAGAGAGTCAGAAGCTTCCCAGGGCTGTGTTTTACCCCCCCCCAGCCTCCTTCACAGGTGCCAGTGGTGACGGCACCACAAAATCTGGGCTTTTTCACCCTGAAGGATCAGTTATCTGGTGACAATCTCTCCACGAATGTCTGCCGCTCTTTCAGTAAACACAATACAACCCTTGGAGCTTAATTTTCATTGTTTACCAGATTCTAGTCTCCCCAGCTGTCTTTTTAGCTGCCTAATTTCAGAAAAAAAAATGGACTTCTCTGAGTGCTCCCTATATATTCATTATCTGGAGGAAAAAAATCCATCTGTTTCATCCTGCAGTATCTATATTTGAAACACTCAGGCTTACTTGTCTTTAGCTAATTCATTCTTCTCTGTCAGGAGCTTCTGCCTGAAACACTATTTGTTTTTTCTCCATCAGAGAGATCACCTCTTCCAGCCTCTTCACTCAGCACTTCATTCATCAGCCTTTCAGCAGCAAGAGGCACTGGTACCAATGCAGAAGTTAGTTTATCTTCATGATTTTTTCCATCCTGCAAATGCTGTTCCTGCCATTTGAAGTTCATGTGCGGTATCCACACCTACGTGTAGTAGTTTCTGCTTCTACTCAGCGTCTCCCTTCCATTCCACAGCTGTTTCAGTTCTGAATGTGTTCCCTTTTTTTGGCAGCCATCCTATATACCACTTCTCTCTGAGTATCTGCATCTCTCTAGCACATGCTTGCTACTGAAAATGTGCACCACTTCTGAGGGGAAGGAAAATAAAGTAGCAATGAACACTATCAACAGGAGTTTCCTGATCTGGGCCCTCAGCTGTGATGCCTTTTTTTTTTTTTTTAATGGATAAAATCTAAGCCAATGCCAAAAAGATTGAGTGCAGTACCATGGTATCACCACAACGAGGCATGTGATGCATTGTTTTAAAGGCAACTGTGGCAAACCATTTTTATGCTGTGAAGTATCTGTCTCTTTTGATCCGTAGTGGAATTTCGCAGGTTTTATTCAACAATACAACAGTTCAGGGAAGGTTCTTTCCTTTGCTGTTACACCTCCATGAGAACAAATTTTAAAAAACCAGGTAAAATTGTTTTCAGTTTTCCTTTTCCAAAAGGAAGTAAGTACTGCTTTATTTTTTGTGTGCACTTTCAGCTACTCATCTGCATCTTCCTGCTTACCCATGACCTTAAGAAGGTTAAAAGTGCTTTCATTTTGCTTGCAGCTATTAATTTTTCACAATGTGAGTAGATCTTGATAAAAGAAAAGTAACACTGCAGCTGTGTTGTGCCTGTAATAGGAATTCTTCAGTGACACTTGCTCCCGTAAATTCCTATTTAAGTATTCATCACTGGGACATTCAGATTCTACCCCCCCGAAGTCTTTTAAGCTGTTGGGTATGTTCTTCTTCAAGGCATGAAAAGAATTCACATTGTTGTTCCAACACATTACTTGCCCTAAGGAAGAAATTCTGCTCTGTATTTTAGCAGTCCACTCCTGTATGATGGTACGGAGTAATTAGGGCCTCAGTAAAAGTGCTGATATGCAGAAGCACTACTGAGCATGAAAAAGGACTGTGAAAGAAAATTCCATATGTTGGACAATTTAGTTGTTCCAGAAATGGAATTCCAAGCAATTATTTGTATCTTAAGTATTTAATTGTATCTCAAAAATTTAATTAAACCTTGTATTCAAGTGAGTTCTCTTAAGTTTCCCTCAATATATACTATCATGGACCAACACAATTAGGATGTAAAATTCAATAATTACATATTTCAGAGGCCTACATCTTGGTGGGTCTCCACTAAGTTGGTGAGCACTAATTTCATACAATTACTAGTAAAGAAATCTGTGTTACTCCTTTCAAAGCATTCACAGTATTTCAGAATAACTCAGGCCTTTTTTTTTCCCAGATAGGCAGTCCTTGACCTGTTTGGCATCTAAGAGGTTTTTCTTTTTGCCCTACCTCTCTGAGTGGAACCAAGAAGTTGTGTCTCCAGTTTCTACTAAGATCTGTGTAATTATGCATCTTCTTTCCCGCAAGATGCTGCCTTTGCTTGAGTGGTCCCAGGCTGGCACAAGCTTCCTGGAATGGCTGTTTGCTTCTCTAACAAGTCAGTCACTCCATCGTCCCTCTGCCTCTTCTGTGCTTCTTCTCCATTTGCATCCTTAAGAAGCTGCAGAATCAAGTCTCTGGGATTCTGCAGATCCTTCTTGTCAGGCTCTTTTTATGGGTGTTGAGTAGTTGCAGCACACTCCTCTTTTCTCAGTTGTTTCTGGGTTTTTCCTGTGGTAAATGCCTTCAAAGAGGAAGGAAGGTTTTGCTTGGTATTAAACAAAAAAGATAAATCAGACACAGCTCAAGCTTCAGCCTTGAAAATTTGACCCTTTGTTTTAAGCCATTTGTTTTTAAATACTCGGCTGTATCTTAGCCTTAATAATGGGCTTAGCACTCTGCTTGTGATTTGAATGCCAAAGCAGGACACTAGCAGTAAAAGGGAAAACAGAGATAAAAAGCTGTACTGCTTCCAAGCGCAGAGACAGAGCTAATTACTAACTTGCCAAACTGATATAGTGGCAATGAAGGCCTAAATGGCAGATCATAGTGTCAGCCTGCTAAAGTGTAACATGTGCAGATAAAAGTAAAATACAGTGTGTTACTGTCAGAGAAGATGTTTTAACTGGTACCTTAATAATGGCACGGAAGAGTTAATCCTGTTTTGCCAGAAGCAGTTTTGTGTGATTTCTGGCAGAGCAGTAAATGGAATCAATTCCTTGTGCTAAAATAGTAACTGTGTAATTCAGTATGATTGTTTAATTCAAAATCAGAAACAGCAAAAGCTGATGGTTACCTTAAATTTAATAATAATTAATTGTGGGATAGCAAATCCTTATTAAGCTCCGCTGGGATTTCAGAGTTTCTCCCAACCTTGTCTCCTTGCTTTGTCCTTCTCAGTCAATCCCCTGATTTTATAAAAAGCCTAACTGCATCCTAAATCCATTTTACACTCTTGCCTTTTATTGCCTGGGCAGTTTACAATATAGCTCTTTTGTTTAGTTCATCCCCTAAATTAAATTCCCTATGGACCATATCCTCAGCCAGCCTACGCCGGTACAGCTCTATGAGCAGCCATCACTCAGCTGATCCAGATGATGGAGCCCCCTCCTATTAATCACTGGTCCTTTCCCCATCCCCCAGGCAGATTGCCTGCACGGTGCTGGCAGCGTTCCTCTCTCATCTGTTCACTCCCTAATAACACGATTCAGCATTTATCGGGCCGCTCCGGCTCTCTGCACATTCAGCAGCAAAGCTGCTATTGATTGCATGATGGGGAGGCAGAATCAACCCGTGTTCTGAGAGCTCTCTGCAAACTGCAGAGCAGTTAATTCACTGATGGTTTATATTCGCCTTGCTGGTGTCACAGCAGAGAGAAAACGCTTCAGCACTGCCGGGGCGGCTGCGGGAGGTGCTTCACATGACCGCTGTTGGGAGGACTCGAGAGCCACGTCACAAAAGGCAAGGTGTGGGCTTTGCTCCAGCAAGGACACACCTGGGTAACTGTAAGGCTCATTGCCAGAGACTATACAGTCTGTGTTGCCTGATTACATACATCAAATAAAAATACCAGATAAAAGCAGTACGAAAGACAAAGTATTTTCAGCAGAAAGAGTGAATAGGATCTCACCTACACTATCTACTTGCTTTCCAAGAAGAAAGTCACTCTAGATCCACTACATTTTTAATGAAATACTTCTCTAAAAGGGTAACCAAGTTATTAAAAAAACCCATTATTCTTTAAAGAACAGAATTGAATGACATGTTTGGCTCTAAACCAACGTTAAGACTTTCAATTTTGAGGATTATTACTGGGAACTATAATGCTTTCTAAAGACTCTTCTAGTATTTTGTCAGTGACAACAGGCATTAAAATAACATAGTCACTATAAAACTTGGCGTTTTGCTGCCTATATTTTGTTTCGGTTTTTAAATGCTGGTGCTTTCACCTAGAAAGGAAAATATATTCTTCACAGGATTTTAAACATATTGTATATTAAAAAGTCAATTCAAATATTTTCATTATGCAACTTTTTGCAAATTTGGAAAGGTTCTGAAAAATATGCAAAGTTCATTCATTCATGCAATTTTAAGCAGTGTATTACCTTTAATTAATTATCAGTGGTTATTTTAAGGAGATGATTTTAAAAGTGTTTGAAAGAATTTAGTCTTACAGCATTGCAGTTTAAAACATAGTATATAGCCCAGTGTAATAAAATGCGTAATTACAGGTGTAACTGACAGCAAAAGAATGGCATACAAAATACAGATACAAGCAGATATGCCAATCTCATCATCATTGGCATGTAAATACCCACCATGGGGACACAACCTGAGCTTAATCTGCTAATACTGTCTAAAAGGAGTAAAGCAGTAAAAAATCAAGGAAGTGGTGTGTGGTGCTTTATTTCCTCCTCAGCTAAACTACTTCTCCCTGAAATAAGCATGATAAAAATCTTCCTTGACTCACATTTTGGAGCATGAATTGGTTCTTTTTCCAACTGTAAGAACAGTTTTACCAGTTTAACATCCATACTTATCATATAGGCTCTTAATCCTGTGCAGATCTAAGTGCAGGGCCAGCCTAATGTGCACAGTAGCCCTATTTACTCCAATACGTGTTCTCTGCATGTGAAATAGCAATGACAGACAGCCTTTAATTTCATGGTCATTGTTTTGGAGTAACCATTGATTTGACAAGTCAATGTTTTGACAAAATTAATTTTTTTGCAGTTCCCTGATGTGCTGGTTTGAAAGCAAAACCAGTGAGAGACTCCAAGTCAGAAATACAATTTAGTAGGAAAAACTAAAATAAATGCAGTAGTACAAAAAGAAACCACTGACAGAGTCAGGATACAACCTGACACCCTGTCAGTCAGGGTGTTGGTAGCAGTCCAATAAAATAGTGGCTGCAGTCCTCCAGAGTTCTGTTGAAGATGGTTCTGTTGAAGCTGTGATCCTGTAGAAAAGGTCTGGTCTTCACCTGAAGGTCCAGTGGTAGCTCTTGTCCGCTGGGAATCCAGTAGGTAAGGGCTGCCTCTGGTGTTCGAAATCTTAGCTCATATTCAGGATGGTATGCTTGGTTCCTCCCTCTGGGCTGAGCATCTCACAATGGGAGGATGTAATTTTATCAGTCAATGTGGTGAGACTAGATGGCCCATTAACAGGAGATATCCCCCCGAGAGGGAGGATGGGTCATGGGAGAGATAAGGAACCCTGCCCCACTTGGTTTCCACAGCTCATGATGATGGTAATAGAATACACTGCAACCCAGGACACTTGAACACCAATTTTTTTTAATCCAAATCTATTTGAAGACTTGATATGGCTTTTTAATACAAGTATATCAAGTTTAAATGCAATACCAGCCAAGAACTTTTAGGGAATTTCTGGCACGTGGGCCAGGGAACCCATGACCGCCTCACTGGCTGGGGCTTTCTCCTGGGCAGTCTCTCAAGATTCCCCTCAAAAGCACACTGTCATTCTCTTCTCCCCTCTGAATTGCCTCTTTCGGGATCTCATCCCAATCTGCAGTGCTCCACACCACCCTGTCCCAGCTGCTGCCTAAGTCTCATTTCATGCTGTGCTTTGCCCCTTTGCCTTCTATTTCTCACTTTCCCCTCCTCTTGCCTGGCTGAAACAGAAGAGCTTGGTGTGGAGTAGCACTGGGTGACTTGGCTTTTCACAAGGATAATGTGCTGCTCTGGATCTGATAGTGCAGCTGAAGGACTTGCACGTGCAGAGCACTTCTGGGAGGGTGAGATGAAGCTGGGTAACGAGAAAGCACTGCACAAACAGAGGGACGGTTAATGAACCGTATTCTAAGTATTTAGAAGTCTCACTAATCCCCTCAGTAAAGAAAAAAAATGTCATACTCCTCCATGAGTAAATTTCAGCCCCAGACATCTCCAGATGTATGGTTAATTCTTACAGGTATTCCACACAAAGCATCCATCAGCTCCCATTGCAGCTTCAGTAATTCGAACAGCTGCATAGTTAGGAGCCCAGAAGTATTGAATTCCTGTACTTCACACTGCTCCCAAGCATTTGTCAATTGAAAAGCATTTAGCTTCGTTTATTTCAGAGCAAATGTTTCCCTTTGCTCCGCAAACACATGCTACTCTTCAGATCTGAAGGGCCAGAAATACTGCAGAGCAGAAGGCTGTAATCACAGTAGCAGGAGGAGAGGAGCCAGGCTCAGGCACCCCTCCGAACCCAGCAGCAGTGTGATATGCTTTCCACCTGCCACATGAAGCACTGGATTCCTCACCTTACAAAATCAAGACTTAAACTTTGAAGGATGCAAATTTGATGCCCAGCTATGACAAGGAAGACTATTTGCAAGAGCATGTGGAGTGTAAGCTTCCTAGGACCGGTAAATGGGCATCTCTGGCACTAGCAAATAGAACTGCTGAGGAGCCTCTGGTTTTGCTGCATTTTTCTAAGATGCAGAATGGATAAAAACCAAAAACTTTCCCTACCTAGACTTCCTCTACTAAGCTTTATACTAAAGGTTCTCAAAAAATAGAGAGGTGTCTAAATTGTAAAGGAATAAACTGCCTGTATTGATAATTGTGCATATAGTAAACTACTTTGAATACAAAAAAAAAACTGTGTTCTTAATGTGAGCCTTAAATGCTTCAAGACCTTATCAAATCACCTGGTGGAAACAACAGGATTCCATTGTCTTACAAGAGCTAAACTAATTTCTTCAACTAAGAATCTGTTCCAATCACTTTCAGCTCTTACTTCAAGAAAAACTTTCTATGCATTTACTTCTCTATAATATGAGTTGTATTTTCTTGAGTATTGAAAGCAACTGAGAAGCAGAGAGAATAAGGTCTTTAGAACACCTTTTTCACGTGTTCACATGCTGTCTGAATCACATTTACAGGAAGATGCCAGCCTTTCAGGCACAGCTAGAAGGATGTCTGTGCTGCCACGAGAACAGACCTCTGTACTGCCAAACACCTCGTGACTGTCTCAGTCCATCACAATACTTAATTGGGAAATTATTTTCATTATGGAAACTATTTTTTTTTTGGCTTTTCTGCTTTAGGCTCTTCAGACATACCAGACTGATCCTGACATGAGAAAGATGCTAACTCAGCTGTATTTCTATATCATGCCTGTATTTAATGTGGATGGATATCATTTCAGCTGGACAAATGTAAGTAATGGCAGTAGTATTATTCAAAAAATTGTTCAGACAAGGAAGATCAAATGGTTATTACATTAATCAAAGGTGACTCTGTCCATCACTTTATGCCTTGCAAAACTGAAGTAAATTACTCCACTTAAAACAGAATACTGACTATGTTTACCAGGGTTGATTTGTTATGTGTACAAATAGATTTTTGCCAAAATAGAGTAATATTGCTATTTAAATATTTTGTAACTTATGCTAGGATCGATTTTGGAGAAAAACAAGATCAAAGAACATGAGGTTTCACTGTCATGGTGTTGATGCTAATCGCAACTGGAAAGTGAAATGGTGTGGTAAGTATGGAGATACTTTGGTCCCCCAGTTCAGATTACCCTGTATTTAATTATCTAACAGAGGTAATTATTCAAGTAGGTTAGGTCACATCTGTTGTTAAGTGTTCTCTTTTCCGTAGTTAAAGTTGAAGATTTTTCCCAAAAAGCCGTAAGCCAAGGCTCAAATCTTCCTACTGACTTCTAAAAAAATAAAACTTCTCAACCTGGGAAAAACAGACCTTATCATAAGTAAAAACTTGTCATGGAGAATGTGGCAAAATTTTAAAAATCACTTATACAGCTATTCTGTATTTTGGCAATCATATAAATAGTTTGAAGCATAGTATTGAGAATGAACCAAGACTTTTCAAGATTTACCTTACTGCAGCTTCAGGAAACATTTCAAGCATCACTTTATTCAATTCACCATTTCTCTGAAATTATTTTAGCTTTGGAAATGTCAAACTTACTTTGCTGGCCTCAGTGTCCTTAAGGCCATTATTATTAGTGATTTAATAAAGAAAGAAGGTGCTTCTAAATGCGTGGAGATAAAATTTTAAACTCATAGCACTTGTGTAAGTACTTCCTAAAACTTGGCCTCAATTTTGCATAGAGAACGCAGCAGTAATGAAATAACTACCAGAAGATTTGGAATGGGTCCACCAAAGAAAAAATTGCATTTTATTAAATCTTACCTAAAGATAGTGCAATTCACACAGGGGTAAGCAGCCCCTAAAAGTTCTGGTGTAAAAAAGCAAGAACACTTAAATACAACAATATATACGTGCTGACCTGCTCTCCCATCTTAAGGAACTTCCTTCAGTTTTCTCACCCAACATTAGTCCACCTTCCTTATTTATATGACAAGCTTGTAAAGACAAGAAATTGTGTTTGCAGAGTGCAAGGGCCCTGCCTTCAGCCCATCCCTCTTCCACTGGAGGTCTCTAGATGTTTCCACAATACTCTGATTGTGTGCAGTAGGAGTGAGCACTGTACAGTCTGGCTTGCAACAGCTGGATTCTTTAAGTAGAGTTTTGAGAATTGTAAGGATAAAAGTGAATGTGAGCAGATGCATACATTCAATCCAGTATGGACCTGTGAAATATGCTTCAAACTGTTTTCAACTCTACCTGCTGTAAGGAGAGAACTGAGACAGAAGCAGTTACAGAAAGCCTGTGTTAGTCAAGAAACCCTCTGTTACAGAACACAGGCACAGGGCTGCTCTCACAATCTTTAAGGCAATTTTATGCTGCAAAAATAATGTAAAAACGAACCAGTCCTGCACCACTGTTACCATTGTTTACTTAAGTGCACAAGCCACAAGTGCAGGTATTTTGGGGACACTCATTTACTGTTCAGAAGATAGCCATTGGCATAACTGGAATGATCCGTTCTCTTACAGTGTGTTGAGAGATATATGTTAGGTACCAATCAGTGCAAAATTAATACTCACTGCATTTTCTTTTTAGTTCTAATTAATCTTTCTTGGATTCCTCCTCTTGCTTCCTGCTCCCTACCCACTGTATTAAACCACATTTTTTATTCAGTCCTGAAAAGGCTTAGTTTTCATTCAAAAAACTAATTTTTCTAGGCTTAGTGAAACTGTAGCAATACCCACATGTGTTGTGTGCTGTAATCCCCTACTTGTTGCATCTCTCCCCTGCACTGAACATGAAAAACAGGTCCCCACCCCAAGTTTAAAAAATAAAAATTCCTTCAAGGCTGCTTGTCATCCCAACAAGCACATGCTCTGCTTCCCGTGTTGGACCCCAAAGTCTGTCTATTCTGATGGAGAATAAAAAGCTCTTTCATGAACTGGGCTGACGGATACTCAGATGACCCTAACCAGTCACCTGGTGTTCTCATTAATATCTGACATTAGATGAGTCAGAGAAGAATCTGGATCATATCACATTTTGACGCTTGCATAATCATGGTGTGTTTAACATTTAAAACTGCATGTGCTTGTAAAAACCTTTTCATTCAGTTCAGTTGCACTTAAGAGTTTTCAGACAGGCTTGAACTTCACTGTGGGGCTTCCAGGCAGATGTGCTGTGGCAGACTCCGGCCTCAGCAAAGCCACCAAATGCTGTCAGCAGTGAGCTAGTCAGTGCTGATAACACAGCATCCCATCTGCTTTCCTCTTCCTTTCTAGTGTAGGACTTTGATGTAAGCTTTATGACTCTCTAGGGACCAAGTAAAGGGCCGTATCACTGCTAGATTTCATGTTCCAGCACCCTGTACTCAAAACAGTGCACACAAATTGCACACAGACCCACGTGAATACTGGCAGCAAGAACTCTGGGTAGAAATGCTCCTTGCAATGCACATATTTGTGCAATAATGAGTATGGTGGTTTAATGATAGTGAAATAATAGCAATTTTAAAGTAAATAATGAGGTACTTAGAATTAATTTAAGTCTTAGGGCAAATCTAGCTTAAGCAGTTGCATCCAAATCCCCAAGAGAGCAACAATAGGAATCAAAATTTCCAGCATATCCCAATTTCTAGTGCACCCCAGTGCTCACTGAGGGCAGTATCCCATACTGGCAGAAATGGCTGCAAGGAAGTTTGAAAATCATGCTCCAGCACATTCATCCTCTTAGTCTTCCTTCTGTATCAAAGCGCTGGTTTTATCAGCCTTGGCGCACATTTCCTTTGTTCCTTGGGTCTCATGATGGATGTTGGAGGATACTTGTCCTCTCCAGGTATAAAGGTATCAGGTACAAATATAAGGCAGCATGGTAACATTTCACACAATTCCATTTGCTTCTCATTACTGTAACTTAGAAATGTCACAGGAGGTTGATACATACGGTATCAGTTCTTTTTTCATTCTTAAGTTACTTTAAAAGAACTTCCAGTATGAAAATTGAGCATATCCTTACATTGTCCAAGGCCACCGTGGAAACCTCCTCTTTTTACTACCAGCCAGCTTCACTTAAGGCAAAGCATTAACTACAGCTGGGACAGCACATGGCTCACCATAATAGGCTGGACAGTTTAGAGAGCTTTTTCGTTCACTGAAAGTCACTAAACTAAGTCATATTTTACCATTGGGTCATTTTACCATTAGCTTGTAGGAATCCACTGTTTATTAACAGTATCATCCATTGTCATGATTCAGTCTACAACACTGTAACAGGAGATGAAGTACCCATGAAAAGAAAAAAGCAAAGGCTCTGGAAACTCTGTTAAATAGCTCTCCTTTAGCTATATTATCTGAAAAGAAATCGAGGCAGAGTGCTCTTGGGATTTGGATGACTTGGTGGCCATCTGTTCTGCATGGAGAACACCATCTGCCCTCTATATAACCCTTCCATATCCACTGCGATCCAAGCACTAATACCTTTTGAAATCCCCACCTGTGGCCATTGAATGGTAGCCTCAATTTTCATCTTACAAATGAAACTGCAGTATAAAATTCTTCCACTTCTTCTTTTTTTTTTTTTTTTGGCATTACGTTGTTTGCATAACCCTGTTTTAGTTGATGTCATGATGCCTTCTCACACACAGCTCTTTTCTTATTAATTGAAGGTGGCAGTACTTACTATACAAAGGACAGCTAATAAAACACTGCTGTTGTAAGTCCCCGATGGCACCAGGGAAGTGTGCAAACAAACTATTATTATTCTGCAG
Organism: Callaeas wilsoni; assembly: GCA_013398955.1. Taxonomy (NCBI): domain Eukaryota; kingdom Metazoa; phylum Chordata; class Aves; order Passeriformes; family Callaeidae; genus Callaeas; species Callaeas wilsoni. The sequence continues at coordinate 176,178 of VWPU01014777.1, read as the reverse complement.
ATCAATGTAAAACGTGTGGTATTTTGAAATTACAGCAGATAAAAGAGCAGACTAGATTTGCATAAATATTGTTCTTTTAGGCCCAGGCTGTAAGCTGTAAATGAGACGATGGCTTAGATCTAGAATTGCTAAATTATAAAGGAGCCACCACCACATCTCCTTTTCTAAGTCTCATCTTTCAGTACCTCATGGGATATTATATGTAGGCTACTCTTGTGCAGCTTGCTGCCACCTGAGCAGGTTGACATAAAGATGTCTCCAAAACTGAACCCCTGCCCCAAACCTGAAGGAAAGTTAGGCCCTGTGCAAACCAAGGTAATTTCTATTTTAGCTGATTGAGCAGTCATCCCATGTGGCTTTTATTTTTTTTTCCATGAGGTTTTCAGGGGTGAAAGTAGGCAGTAGTCAGGAACTATTATCATATTTTTAAGATAATCCATGTTGAGGTTGTCTACCCACCATTGTAACCACCACTGTAGCAGGTAGTACATTAAAACCTCTAAAAGGCTAGATTTGTCCTGGGAGTGACTAATGAAAGAGGTATAGCTCTCTGCTTTCAAAGAGACCAACTGAGATCCATCAATAGTTTCAATACTGCAATGCTATCATAAAGTGTGCGGCCGATATGAAAAGCCGGGGAAAAAAATACAATGAAGTCAGGTTCCCCTTTTCCAATTGGAAAGAATGTATCCTCTGGGGAGAACCATGGGTAGTTAGCTAATTGGGAGCTTGCTGTGCCTACGAGATGAACAAGCAGATTGCTGCACTGAGGTCCCCCAGGCTCATGCCCATCAGGCACAAGAAAGCATTTGAATTCGTTTATTGCTTTTCACGCTTTTGCACATGGGCCAAAAAAGGTTGAGCCAGAAGCTGACCCTTGGAACTTCTCTGTGACTGTTCACCGCCAACTTTCTCTTTCTCTAGATGAAGGTGCCTCATTTCACCCATGTGATGACACTTACTGTGGTCCTTTTCCCGAGTCTGAGCCTGAAGTAAAGGCTGTTGCTCATTTTCTTCGCAAACACCGGAAACAAATAAAAGCCTATTTGTCCTTCCATGCATATGCACAGATGCTGCTGTACCCTTACTCTTACAAATATGCAACCATTCCAAACTTCAACTGTGTGGTAAGTACATTAAAACTTGCGAGAATGTGCTCTTCTGTATATTGTTTGGTACATTTTGTTTTGAGAGGAGACTTGTTTCTTTAATGCTTTGCACATATTTAATATTGAGCAGTATTTATTCTGGATCCACTTGCAATCACATTTCTGGTTATATAACCTTCACTCACCATGAATCAGTGGTAATTTGATTGGAATGGTATCGTGCCTTTCATCCATCAGTCCCTTTAAATTACTTTATAGGATAAATCTCCAAGTTTTAATTATAGCTATTATCATTTTATTTAATTAACTGTAATGAGAATTACATATTTAGGTCCATGGGCATCTAGCTGAAATTCTGTCTCTTCATGCTCAGAACTTCAACACTAGGAGCACAAAGAAGATCATCCTCAGTGTTAGGAACAAAATAAAATTGAAACTGTTTATGTATATCAGTTCAAGGAGAAATCTCTTATATTTCACCAAAATTAAAGCTTCGATTGCATTATATATCATTCAGGTCAGACACAGTGTTTTCAACCCTTTCAGACAAGTAGGTAATTAAAACCAGGAGCTTCTGTTTAATAGAAAAATAAATTAATAAGAGTGCATTTTTTGATGTAAGCCTATTGATTCACAGATGAGTACATTTCATGTATTCCGTGCTCATCCAAATGCAGAGCTATTCCCTCTGCTTGCAATCTGAGGTCTGTTTTAGCCAGCCTCCTGTTTATAAAACCCCCCTCATGGCTTATTCTCTGAGGGACACATGGCTAGGCTTTGCTCTCTGTTTGCTCCTGCTCACAGACCCATATTGCACCAACCAGTTTCAAGCCTCTTTCTTTCACCCTCAGTTCTGAGTAAAATTACATTTTCCATTTATCTCCCATTTTGACCTTGAAAGTTGCAGTGACTTTTAACTTGCTGGTTTAAGCTAGTTTTCTCCAAAGGAGCTTAACTGCACCTTAGATTTATCCTGTGCAGAATAAATTATGTCAGTCCCTGGAGCTTTGCTGAAGTTTCACTCAGATGTTCTCTCAGGAGGCTGAGCAGCCAGCACTTCACAAACTAAACTCTCTTTGTAGATTGTTTTGTTTATTTCTGTTGAGACACTTAATTTCAGTAGCAACTAAACCTTCTTCTGTCTGATGCCATTTCTGTGATACAGAGCAAATGAGAAGTTAACTAACCAGTCAGAGGAGCTAAAAATATGAGACTTGTGGGGACTGACTACCCAACCCTGTACTGACTGTGAATAAATCTAAGAATTTTTTTTTATTCTACCTTCACACTCTTTTAGGAAATGACAAGAAGAAAGGAGTTCTCCAAGTGAATTGATGACTATTTAGTTAGCAAAAAAACATAGACTGAGAATTTAAAATCATAGGTTCTCATTCCTTTGAAGATCAGCAGGTGCAAGCATATTTTTTTAAGAACAGACAACAGAGAAGAAGGTAAAGATGTAGTGTTAGGAAGAATCAGCAACTTCTCTGCAAGTATATGATTATTGGGTATCTGACTAAAATGTCCAGAGCAATGTAACGCAGTAGCAGATGCTATAGACATGAAATTCATTGTAAGACGAAGGAGGATTTGACTGAGAGTTTTCTCACACACCAGTATATTTTACATGTTGCTCTTGTTGCTTAAGGGATAATTCCATTCTGAGATGGGGCATAACTGCCCCTCAGCTCGTACACACTCTGCCTTTCCATCCATTGCTTTTGGACCAAAGGATCCCAGTTTTTGATGTTTTGCAGGTGTTCCTCAGGTTTGCAATAACTTGAATCAGGCTTCTCATCAGAGGGATTGGGGCACAGACCTGCAGGAACAAAAAAGACACTGTTTTAAACAATACCCACTAACAAATGGAAGCCAAATCTCATTTCTAAGTATCTTTTCAGTATTTGAACTTCATACTTCTTTTCATTCGGTCAGTCAAAAATAAGAGGGAGGTTGAAATAAGAAACTGAAGTAATTTCCTGTTATTTATAAAGCTCATTGTAGGGATCATCGTGAAAATAAAGATGTTGGTTATTTATTTGTGTGTTTTAATACTCGCCTACAGCCAAAGGCTCCATCACCTTGTGGCTCATAAATGTATAGTTTTTAATATTTGAAATCTCTAAAATGGTGACTTAGGCTGAGGTTTCAGATTCTCCAGTTCTCTTGGAAATTGCAGTGAGCTGGAAAGTGATAGGTCTCTGTTTCTGACACTGATGGAACAAGCATTGTTGGTCTGCATGGGCTGTGTACAGTGGAAAACTGTAGGACCCCACATGCATAGCAGATAAATAGCTTTTGGTGCTAACAGTGGGCTACGATTAATTCTGAGCAGAAGAAAGACTGTTTCTGTCTGGGTCAGATCATTCTAGTGAGCTGTCAGTTACCATTTCAATTAAAGCGTTCAATTATTCAGAGCTGCTTTGAAACTGGAGAGCTGTGTACTGATCACAACATGCATATTCTGTTCTAATTTAGGCACAACTCTCTTATTAACACTCTCCTGAAATCTGTTCTTTTAAGATGCTTAAAATGAAAGTACTCTTTTAGATTGAAAAGAAGTCAGCAGAAACATACATCCTTCTCCAGAGTTTTAAATTTCACCTGATTTTCATCCTTTTTCTTCCTGTACTGTCCTTTGCCTTAGTGTTTGCAGTGAACTTACATGGCATGACTGAGTTTGTGTACATCTTTGCAAAAATCTGGTAATTTTATGTGGCATTTTCTCCTTGAGGGTGTTCAAAGACTGGTTGCCTGGATTTATTCAGGATCCAACCTGCATGGTATGATGCAGTTGAGAACTGTCCCTTTTTTTGGGCACACGGCTCTAACAGTGGAAGCCAGCTGCATTCCTCAAGGCTAAGAGCTTCAAGTTCACAGTGCCCAGGGACGCATGCCCATGTGGTGGACATGGACTTGGGATGCTCCCGGTCTGACCTCCAGATAGTTGCTGCCTCTGCACAGAACCCATTACTGTTGTGCTGCTTTTAAATGGGCATTGCCAAACTATTTCTTCGAAAGATTTCAACAGGATTATCTGTTCTCTCATTGCTGTACAGTGTGTAACTCATGCACAGGGTGTCTTCTCGTTTGTAACTATGTTCTCCTTGCCATAGCACATTTATCAGGACTTTGTTCTCCACCCCTCTCAGCTCCCCCAGCTGAGCCCTGTCTCCTGCTCCCTTCGCATCAGGCCTGTTGTGAGGCCATCCCAGCTCCACACCAAGACCCTGGGATGGTAAGCACAGCTGCTTGCAAATTTTGGTCGAGCAACAGAGTCTCGTACTTGGGACAGTGCAGGCACCAGACAACAGCCCCTGGCTGCAGCTGGAACTCCTCCTTCCTGGGCTGTGTGCACAGTGGCACAGCCATGCACATGGCCACCACGGTGACCTCACACTGCCACCCCACCACCCCCGCAAGGTCCAACACCTCCAACCCCATCATGGGTCTTGCATGTCACAACTCAGAAGTCAAGGCATCTGGAGGAAGAGTCCCAAGTGACAGCACTTCTCCCTTCTCCCACAGGACAGGCCCTTCTCATCTTTGGTGTTAGGGTGAGTCAGAGGTTACCCCTTACACTGGCTGACAGCCACATCCCAGCCCAGCAGAAGTTCCAGCAACACGGAGTTCAGTGGTCCTTGCTGCCACACACCCTCTCATGGAGGTGGCAAGAGGCCAAGCTGAAAATGTCAGTCTCCAGCACCATCATACTTCTGCTAAACAAACAAAAATTGTGATTGTGCCTAAAAAATTTTTGTAATGGAGTAAAAATGTGCTCTTTCATTTGCTAAGAGGAGTTACTGTGTAAAATAAACTCTCCAAAGCCCTAGCTGCAGATCAGTAAGTGAAAATGAACTTATTTTTGTTTCTGGAATGACATTTTAAAGCCATTTTCTCTGGCTTCTCTACTTGGACAGACAAAGCCTGCAAGGGTCAGACCGAGGATTAAGTCAGAATCCCAACTCCTGACAAGGCAAACAAGTGGAAGGTTAGGAAAAACATATAAATGGAAAGGCAAGTATAGGGTAATCCTTCCCCAGTGTATTCATTTAGTGCCTGATGGCACAAGGTAAGGACTGAGTTCATGAGAACTTGCATAAACCAAAACCCAGCTCTTCAGTTCAAGGAAGTAAAACGACTAAAACAACCATTGCAGCTTTACCCAGTGGTTCAAAGTCCAGCAGTTTCTAGCTCCAAAGATAATAATTTCCTGTTCTTTATAGGGAGATGACTGTGTTTTCCCGGCCTTCATAGTATACTTGCCAATATCCATTTCTTTGGGGTAATATTCCTTTTCCTTTTGAATATGTGCATCCTTTTTGTGTGTTTCGATGCACTATCCGTATGTGACTCTCAGAATTTGTCATGGGCCAGGCCTTCTGCACTCAGTTTCAAAAGGATGAATCATGAACTTCCTAAACAGCCTTTCAGCCACAAGTTGTTGCAATGTGGGCGCTGATTTTCCCCATACAATACTGAAATTACATTTCTGCAATAGTGGAATGTGCTCTCCAAGACTACATCATCAGGCCCCAGAGAAAGACCAGCAGTGAACATTTACCTGCTGATCAGAGATTCAGGAGTGGAACTTGCCTCCTTCCTTCTTCCCATTCTGCTCACTGAACCACTGAGTGTCAACACGACAGCATTTCTCCTTCAGAAGCCCAGCAGAGACAAGGTTTAGTGAACTGGGAAATACATCCTCAGAAAATTCACGCATGGCTTTTAAACTGCATAAAAAAGAGATTATTTCATCTCATGGTCTTACATGTCATCTAAATTTGTTGTGTTGCTAAATTGACATATATACATATAATTACAAATACTTAATGTCTGATCATTCACGGTGCAGTGAGCTCTTTTATGCCATGAAAATACCAAACCAAGCTTTTCAGGGAATTACTGTCATTTAAATAATGCATTTATCTTTTACAATAATTTTAGCTTAGCTGCCACGGACTCATGGAACACAGCATTGCGCCGGAGGTCAATGATCCATTGACTCAAGTTCCAATCACAATACAGTATTTTAATTCAAAGTCTAACTTACGTATTTGGTTTTTTTCTCCTCCCCAGGAATCAGCAGCCTATAATGCTGTTAATGCTCTTCAGTCAGCCTATGGTGTAAGATACAGATATGGCCCTGCATCCAGCACTCTGTGTAAGTTTCCCTCTGCAGGTTTGTGACTTTGACCTTCCTACAGTAAGAAGGAGAATACCCTTATTATAACAAAGAATGCAAACACTATTTAAAGTGAACTTTGTTCCGGTTTTGGGTTGTGAGGAAGGCAGAAGAAAGTTTTGCAACTGATTCAGTCAGTTGATTGCAGTAAGAGTAACTCAACTGATGCAATAAAAGAGATTAAAATGCAATGCATTTGAGAGCCAAAAGTCAAAAAATAACATATTCATACCATAAAAACTGTGGTTTTTTAAAAAAGAAAAACTAAGATCTTAAAAACCATCTTTATCAGATACTGTAAATGCACAACTAAGTTGTAACAGCATTTATCAGACAAGCTCTCTGTAGAGAGGTAAGAGAAAAAGAAGATCAACAGGTTTTAACAAGATACTTTTCTTTTCTTTACTGAAACCTTGAGGCCTGAATGCTGTGGCTAATGATAACAGACATTGAAAAAGTGAAAAGCTAAAGCGTTTTCACAAGTAACCTGCATCTCCTCTGCCATTGCTGTGTTTCAGCTACAATTTCACTTATCATGGCCCTCCATCTCACAGCATAGTCATCATCTAGTGCTCATTACACTGCAGTCAGTCACTACGTCAAAGGAAAAGCAGTGTGAATTAATGCCAGAATTGCACAGATTACAGCAGGCCACATGAGAGATGTATCTGCATTAAAAAAAAGTGTCTTGGGTAATCAACATATGGAGATAAGGAAAGCATAAGCAGCACACTTCCTCAGGAAGGTTTGTTAATATTAGACACCACCTATGCAAAAGTTCTCATGCTGTCAGGAAATGGTGAGAAAGTAAGACAAATGAAAAGAATTTTAAAAGCATTTTAAAAAGAAGATAGTAGATTACTTTATCAGCTTTCCCCCTTCTCACTGCAAACAAATTGCCTAAAAACCACAATTTAAACCTAGGAGCATGCAGAACTCTCCAGTCCAGCTGGGAGATCTGTGTGGAAGGAAAGCTTTAGACTGCGCTCACATGGAAACAAGAACGGTTTGAGGCTTTACTCTAGATATTCCCTTTTATCAAAGTTTTGCTTTACACAAAAGAGTTACAATATTTTTTCCTATGAAAACAAAGGGTCTAATCCATATTGTGCTGAGCACATTTCTCCAGGTCCTGGGTGCTCATGCTATGCTCTGAAGGCTGTTCAGGATTAGGGCAAGCAACAGCTGGAGTTGCAAGTATACTCACTGAGTCCCGGAGACAAAATGCCACAAGAATCCTCTGGTGATTTCAGCATGACCTGAATTTGACATTTTTTAATGCTTTCTCTGAATTGCCTCTTTCAGATGTGAGTTCTGGCAGCTCTATGGACTGGGCCTACAAAAATGGTATCCCATATGCATTTGCATTTGAGCTACGTGACACTGGCCATTTTGGATTTTTGCTTCCTGAAACACTGATCAAACCAACCTGCACAGAGACCATGCTTGCAGTTAAAAATATAACTCTTCATTTGCTGAAGAAATGTCACTGAGATGGATTTCTAGGAGCTGGAAGTAAACGTTGTATTCCTAGTGCTGATGCCTTTCAGTGTGTTCAGTTGCCATTCTAAGTTTGGCCACTTCAGAATTCTAGGAGCTAATGGGAAATATGGTATTGTTTCTGCCAAATTTACTTAGTGGAAAATGTAAAAAAATCATTCAATATCTACTCTTCTAAAGTCCATAAAGTTGATATACTAACTTAGTTACCAGTTTGGTGCAAAACAGTTTCTTCTTTTCGCAATAAAACTTTAATTCTGCAATTTCAGTGAGGCCTGCCCTAAAATAAAGTGCCACTTCCAGGCAGTTCCTGGCCTTACTCCTTTTCCTAATATGAAGACTTCCCATGGGGTCTCTCCATCCAAGGGATAAAGTTTACATTAATGTAAATATACCCTGTGACCCAACACAGGCCTGTATCTACAGCAATAAATGCCTTATAGTGGTAGCTGGCTGCACTGCAAGTGGCAGTGTGGCTTCCTTCTGCGTGTATACGTACCGACATACATATATGCACTTTCTTGACTTTTTTTTTAATATTATGCAATAATTTAAACCAAGGTTTCCTTTAACTGTTCAGAGAAACCTACTTTCAAATGTATATAATTGGAGTGGACTCAAAATCAACACATTGTCTTTGAAAATGTAACTTTCCTAGTGATGTGTAAGAATTATGATGAAATACAGTTGAGATAGACAATACTCTGCTTTATGGAGAGACAAAGCAACTTGCCATGACTTGGAACTTGAAGCTGGCAGTCGACTGGTGCATCTGGGCTCTGCTGTAGTCAGTGACTGCCCATTTCTACCAGCCAAGGATTTAGCCTTAAACTGTAATTAACTGATGTTTTATTTATCGGTATTCTTGCAGTGACTTCTGTGGCTCTTTGGCTGTGTGGCTCTTCTTCTTGGAAGCTGTAATTTTTTGCGTGTTTTAAAGGAATTAATAAATTTTTAATGGATTCTTAAGTGAGCCAGAGGTGAAGGTAGAAGCCTTACAGCTGAAATGAAGTGAATAAGCACCACGTTTGAAAGAATAATGAAAGCACAGACAAGATAACAACATGTTGAGGGATTTTTATTACTTTTAAAATACTATTTTTTTTCTCTTATTATATCCGCAGAAGCATATATTTTACTTTATGAATTTTGAATTTAATCTTACGCCACTACATGCTAACTAAAACATACTTGTTAATAAATTTGTCAAAGACTTTTGAAGTATTCTTCATATTTCACTTAAGTGTTAAGACTTTAGTTCAAGGATGTAACATTTTTACCTATCTGTAAAACATTCCTGACACTAAGGATGTGGAATTTAAAAAAACCTACATCCTCTCTAAATAAGCACTTGAACTTAGCAAATGGGCAATCTTGGTAAGTCTTATAAGGGAAGCACTGTATTTAATTAAGAACATCATTGTTTTCAGGACTGCAAAAGGCAATCAGTGAGCAAAGATGACAGAATTGCATTCTATTTGTCTATCATTTTGTTAATAAACGTGTTTATTTTACACAAGTTTTCTGACAGTTTGTTCGGATTTGTTTAATTCAGTCGTTTGAGTAATGTAAGTGTCTCTTCTGGTTTATTAAAAGTCTAGGGGAGAGAAGCCCTCAAAATAGTAATTTCCAATTGCTTAGGACCATAACCATTAAATATTTTGAAGACAGCAGTAACTGTCTTTTGCTATGCACAGATTCCTGACCAATGGCCTTGATAGTGGTATAAATGATTAGCACCAATTGTTATGAGTTATTCTGAATTTAGGTAACAAGATTGAACTGCTACAAGGACTGAAGAAGAAAATGAACAAGGGATGTCTAATTAGCATGAGGCAAATTTACCTCTGAATTGCTACAGTACAAGCATGACCCAGGAGAAACCAGATTGTTATGTGATGGTTTGATTCATGCTCGCAGTCCAATAGCTCATCATGTGAAATATTTCAGCTTTATCTTCATACCATTACAACTCCACTGGTAATGAAAAGTAATTGAACTCTTGAAGCAAGAAAGGAAACAAACAAATATCCTCTTTTAGTTACCAAAAGGACCTAACATTTTAGACCTAGTTGACTTTATTGGACAGGAGTAACTGCAAGTATTCTTAGATTTGTCTAAGAAGCTTTGACATTTAGAAGTACTTAATATCAAAGCCTTTCCATGAATAAAGCTACACACTAGTACGTGGATGGACTCCGCTTGAATAATATGTATGATGTGCAGCTGAGAACTCTGAGCTGAGTTTTGAAGACATGTGCAAGGTAACTTAATGTCCCATTGCTGAATACAAGTGTAAACAGCCTCTGAGCCCTTTAATTTCGGGGTCATTAAAGCTCGTGGAAAGACAGTCACTAGGAAAGAACAAACTCTGTTTCCTGAATTAAAATTTTGTAAGATAATTTTTCAGCAAAAGAGTGATTCTAAATGGAGTAGTTTACCCTAAGGAGAGGACTAATGGCAACCAGCTATTTGGATATGAAATCATACAGCTTTTGTGACTTACAAATGTTACTTCTCAAGAACAGCTCTTTTTTATCTCTGTAATTGCTTGCTTCTCTTCCCTTTGTACTTTTCAGCAATTTTTATTGACTACAGGACAACAGAATTGAAAGCTGGTGCTGAGAAAAGTGAATTTATTTTATAGTATAGTTTATCATTCAACACAATAAAAAGTACAAGAATAGCAAAACACTGTTCAGTAACCCAGCAGTCAAAATCACATATATAGTGATTATGTGAAATCCAGAAGTTACACTTCCATTGATTATTGATAGAATAATTATAACCACTTCTGTAACTTGGAAAACAACATTGTTCTTGTTTTCTATAGCTTTTAATTTTTATAAACAAACCTTAATTAATAGGAAGGAAACAGGTCCATGCCTCTTCAAGCCACCCTTCCCAAAAACAAGGATCACAAATAACATTAAATCATCATTCATAAATTGATAAAAAATTGTCTTGAGAGGTCAAATGTATTGAGTTTGTTGCAAACGTTGAAGAAAGACCACTGCTGATGGGTGAAGCTCCTTGTGTATGTTCCGGAAGTTGCTTCAGAAAGGTCAGTGTATTTGGTCACTCGTAACATATAAAGCCTACGGAAAACTGCAATTCTTTTTTGAGAACTGTAATACCTTTTCCGAAATTTGAATTGGAAGAGTCCAAATGACCTTGAATGCCAACATGCATTTATATCCAGAGCCAGTATGCTTGTCTATAGGAAACAGCGTTGTGCAGATTGAGCTGCCTACTGGAGGACTGCACAAAATAACCACTGATGGACAAGACTGTGTTTAATTCTTAAGGTTGGGAATAAAGTATTTGTATTTCCTATGAAAAATAAGTTAATATTCAACTGCTCCAGTTTATTTCTGTTAACCAATCCCTTCACTATTTATATTTACCTTCATTTTAATGGCACCAATCAAAGAAGAAGATACTCGGTAGCATGGGTAGAGTAATAAGTACTTTCCTAAGCACTTTGACCTTTCCTTTGGTTGTCCAAAATTACTATATAATTTCCATAGTTCATTTTTTTGTAGCAGTCACATTCAGTCTCACACATGTTCGTGTTTTTGAATTCTGTGCCTAAAAGCCACATATTACTATCTTTAAGCAGTTCCTAAGTGATGGTAAAACACCAGAACAATATCTCAGATGCACAGAGATACAACTATCGCTCTGCTGTAGAAAACAGAATAAGAGAACAGAAATTTAAATAAATTACAGAAAGGCTTTTTAAATACAAACCCTGTGGCATTAGGTATACTTCTTAAAAAACATTTTTAAATGCTAGTGGCACAAAATAATTTGTAAATTTGTTGGAAATTTAAAAGTCTTCTGTCCATAGAAAACTTAGATTATTTGCCATGTGCTTAATGTATGCCTGACTCTCATAATTATTCAGGATAAAAAATTCAGGTCGAAACAGCTGTAATTGCCTTCTCCTTCACTGTATAGGAGGGAAGCTGGGTGTGGAGAGAGCTGCACACCCAGCTGCTTCTGAGTGACTGCATTGATAGATTTTCTAGCCTTCTCAGCACCACCAAGTCAGGAGTACTGATGCTGTTGGTGGGTCTGTCTTGGAGGAAGTGGAACAACTCCAGAGTGGTTTTCACTCTTCTTGGCTGAACGTGCCTGTCGCCCCAAGCATGATGTGCTGGCTGAGCAGCTTGTCAGAAATTCACAGCCTTAGGCTGCTCCTGGTGTCAAAAGGGCCTGCCCCAACAACAAGGTCTTCTGTTAACATCTGCAAGTTTGGGAACTAGCAGTGAGCTAACACATGGTTCTCCTTAGAAAACGATGTCTGGGGCAAGGACATTGAGAACTGGGAAATCTTTAGTCCCTGAATGCTTGGCTTTGCCTGACAGGCAGGAGCAGTCAAGCAGAAAGTCTCACGTCTCTCCACCTGTAAGATGGAGGTCCTTTCAAACCCTCTTGTGAGAGACCACGTAAAGCACAGCAGGGCTTGCCCTCGGATTCAGGCATCAGGGAATGCACTCATAAATAATAGATTCAAATGTTAATTAAAAAAATCTGCCACTGTCCCCAGCCATGCAGAAAGCATACTTTGCCTGTGACAAGGAAAATCCATCCATTGCCATAAAAATGTGGGCTAATATAATCCATCAGTCCTGCCTGCTCTGAAAGTCCAGCCACTTTAGAACTGCTTGGCCTTTTTGAAAAAGATGTGGCAGAATACCCATAACAATGAAATATTTTAAACTACCCCTAGGCCTGTAGGAGCATATACTTTATATAAAATAATAGATAACAGCTTCTGAAATAAATATTGTGGTATGACTGGGAGCAGGTGTTTTAGTCTTTTTTGCTGACTATGATGTGCCAGGCTATTCCTCTGCATACCAGGATGGATCAACGCTGGGAGGAGTGTCCTTTTTTTAACCAATTAATGAAACTTTTTTCCAATTCTGAGCAGAATATCAAGTTAGGCCTGAAAATACACACAAAAGAGTCAGCTAAAGTTGTATTTTAAAAACAGGATTTTCAATTTGCTTGAAAATAATGCAGCTGTTAAAATCACAGCCATAGTTTTCAGGTGGCTTATTGTTTTCAGCACGTCATAACTGAAAAAAACCAGTGATAGCAGCCTTTAAAGCTGAGCAGAGATGACCAATCTCCTCACTGTTTAATTTCCCTCGTTTCATTTTGCTTTGTTTCTAGATTGAGAAAATCTGTCGATTGGGCTGAATTGATGGAGTGCAGTCAAAAAGCTGAGTGTAAAGGATTTTTCTGTGCCTAATGAACTAGAAATAGCTACTTAAAAAAAAAAGTAGCTTCGTCTATTTTATGTTCTTTATACAGACTAATTGGTTTACACTGTTTGAATTAAATTATCACATTCACAGAGATGGTTTGGAAAGATCTATTGTTATTTTGCTGTGAGCAAGTCAGTTTTCTAAGGGTTAAAATAGTGAAATGCCTACTAGTGTTGTAGGAGAACCAGAGCTGCTCTTTGGCCTTGATAGCACAGAATCTGTACTTGAGCCTTCTCTAACAGGACAAATTTGCTCTATCATGCTGCATGCACCTCCATTTCTCTCCATTTCAAAAAAGAAGTGAATACTGTCTGTTGGTGACAACTTCAGGCTATAAGAGAGCCTAACTTTTGGTACTAAATTTAAAACGTGAACCCGTTAACATGTGTGAACTTCCCCACATACCTACGCGAGCCATTCGCACACAAACACCATGTCTGGCTGCACAATGTGTACTGTGTGATGGTTTATGTAATGGTGTGGCTGCAATTCTTGGCAACCGCAGGGCTGCTGATGGCAGGCAGCAAGTGTTCAGCATCTCTGCTCTGCCTGCTGCAAGCACACGCAACTTCAGCTCATCTGGCCAGTTCCCTAAAAGCCCCTTGACACTATTTCACTGGTGCCACACTGGAAATTCTCACTTCTGCTGCAGTGTGTCTCTGTGGGTTACCTGCCACTACTGTTGACATGCCACCTATGAGCTCCCCTCATGGGCCAAACACTTTGTGTGCGGAACCCTACAGAGCTCAGAGGTCAGGTTTTGCTATTATGAATATTAGGGCGGAGGCTGTGAGAGGGTGTTATGCCCCCTACTCCAAATGTGGATTGCACCCCAGAAAGCTTTCGTTACCTTGTGCATAATTAAGAAGGTCCTATACCATTGCCCAGAGTGAACAAAGAGGTGTCTGAGACTGTGCCTGGAAAGTCTGGAAGTGTTAAGGAGAACGCTGGAGACCCTACAGGCCCATACTAACTGCCACCAGGATTTTTGGAACTGCCTCATCCCATGCACAAGTCTTCTACATATTAACCATTTGCAAGAATAAATTTTTTAAAACAGTAACTTCAGACCAAAAAAACCCCTTTATCTTACACACGTTAATTGAAGTTTTTGTACTTGTTTTTATGAGGTTTCTTTTCTGAGATATGAAGTCTCTTCCGAGAAGCTGAGGTAGAAATAATGTGAAGTTGCTGTCATGCTGAAGGTTGTTTAGGGAGCCAGTGGATGCAGTCCACTACCTGTCAAATACACACTTCCGAACACTGCAGATAATAAGTGCAACCTTCAGCAGAGGCCTCAGCAAAGACCTCACTGCAAACATGTCTGAAAACCCGGATATTCCTCAGACAGCAGTTTTGATGCAGACTGCCTAATGAATGTTGGGAAGCTCTTCTTCTACAACTCTCTCCTCTGGAGCTGAGAGTAGGAACACCACGTTTTCACAGCTGTCAGGACTGCACTTTTCAAAAAAACATTAGTCTGTGTCAGAGTTTTAACAGAGAAAGGAAGGTCCCCATTCATTTCACGCTGCTCTGCACAGCACCAGGGAAGAGCTCCTTTGCTGCTGTGCCTACCTGCAGATCCACTGGCACCCAGCCCATCAGAAAAAGCCTTGTTTAAAATGGATGGAATCACTGTCTTGGTTTTCTTTTGCCTTTATGAAAATCATAAACAACCCATCGGTGCTAAAGCCTGAATATGCGCAAGGATAACTTTCTCCCCTTTAGGTGTCTGTTGAAGGTCACGCAAAAAGGTGATTTCTTTAAAATTCCTTTTTGGATTCAGCAGTTCCATTCTGTTGAAAACTAACAGTTTGTACGTACATGAGGGAAAAATAATCCCAGAAGACAAACGATTAATGGAAAGTTTTATCCAAAACTATACCAAGTACACTATGTGTCATTTTCATGGCCTAATTCTGAATGCACAGAGCAAAGGTGGGACATTTGGAGTATGTTTTCTATTTTCACTTGGTATCAGGACTAAAAATAAGGGCAAAGGACAGAAGTCTAACACGGCATAGAGGAAAAGTCCAAATTAAGTAGCAAGACTATGCCCTAAGGGCAGCAGAGATTACTCTAACTAGTATAAAAAGGCATTTTTAACCAGGAAAAAAATCACTGAAGCACCAATACTTTAGAAAGATGAAAGAAAAGAATGTCGAATAATGCTGATGTTTAAAATACCCAGAGCTGCTGTGTCAGATGACACACTGAGAGAGTGAACAGCTATCAGTGACTAAAAAAACAGGTGGAAGAACAAAACCTTGAAAAAATTTGGCAAATAAGCAAAGACTAATAATTTTAGATTGAATGACACTCTGTGAGGAGTATAAAAATAACTTCATCCTGAATAAGAAAACAGATACTGCCAGGATTATTTATAAAAGTAATAAGCAGAGAAGATGAGATGGACACTAAAATGAAGAAAATCACTTCTCTGTTCATCTGATGGTGTCAAAGCCAATAATCAAGCTTCTTTTACCTAAAAAAATTACCTTCTTTTGGAGTACATCCATGGTGACAATGTTGATTAATATTCAGTGACCTTGTGATATAATTAATTTTTGGTGTATGTGGACATTAGAAAGAGGTAAAAGGTATCTATCTAGTACTGGTTACTACCTTACTTGGCAATACCAGTGTTTCCCCCTCCATGTAAGTTTGCCCTTTACTTCTCCAGCTGTACATGTGGATAAACCCTAACACAGCCATGCCAGGTTGGTAGCTGCTGTGTGAAGAAGCTGAGCAGTGGATTCCATACAGAAGTAGCAGAAGTTGTCTGCATTATATTTGGGGGTATTTCCACAAGAGAACAGGCATAAGTGTAAAAAGAACCATGTAGCTCCTATACGGCACTGGAAATTAAAAGAGGGTTAAGATTAGCTTCCTCTATGGAAAGCCTCTCTTGTCATAAAATTCATCAAAATATTGATCCCACTGCATAGCAGAAGTGCATTTCTTCTTCCACTTTTTATTAAACACCCATAATGCCACACAACAACGATTTGTCTCCATTCTCCTGCATTTCAATGCACTTTCATAAGTACACAGCTTTTCAAGAACAGATTGATACCATAGCTGAATAGGATAAAGTTGCAGCACAACCAATATGTAGTATGAAATTAAAGACATAATAAATTCCAAGCAAAAAGCAGCACTGCAACTTAGGAGATGAGACTTACACAGGAATGTTTCTAAGGAAGCCTTTCTTAGGCTTCCCTAAATCTTGACAATGTGTATCTATTTAAATCACACTTCATGCTCAGATTCACTGGAGTACAGAAGTCAAGGCTGCAAGGAAAGCGAAAACTATTGGATAGGTATGATTTTATTTGCCATTCAGTTTGGGAAATTATTTTAGCACAGACAGAGACAGTCTATTTGCTTAGTATATACCTATTTTTAAAAGGAACACTAACTAAATAATCTTTAAACTCTGCAAATTTGTTATACAAGAATGTTACATATCAAGGCTAACACACTTAAATCATGACTCTCTCTGTACTTCACATTAGGTGTTCCCTGACAATTACATACACCACCATGAAAAAGATCCAAACCTTTAACAGCCCAGTCAGTATACTTCAGCATATTGACAGAAACTGGCAATAATCCTACAGCCAAAAGCTTTATTTCAGATTTCTGAGATATCCTAGTAAATCCACCCATTTTTACATGTCAGATAAAAAAAAAAGGCACCCTTGTACGTCCTGCTGGGGCACAGTAATGCAGGATACTAAGGAACAAAGACGTGTTACGTTACAGGCTTACCAATGCTGCCATTCACCTTCTGTTTTTCTGTATTCATTCTCTGGGGTGGCAGGCCTCAACTTTCACCTGTCTGGGAGAAAAATTTCATGGTCTTTCTGCTCTGAAGGGGGGATTTAACTCATCCGACTTCTGTGTCAAAGCTATTTATCTAAACTAAATCGACTTGGTTCCCTCTGTAGTTCGTAGAGAAAAATAAAGGATGTAGTGGGTGACAGGTCACATCTCCCTTAGACTTGGTGCCATCGGTACTGCACGAGTTACTCATTAGATGTCAGTCTTTTTGCATAGCAAGAGTCAGCCTATGAGTCTTAAAAATAAATGTTATTAATTTTAGCTATAAATATTTGTCTAACAGAAAATAATGTCCACGTAATCAGGAAACTGTCTATGTGTATTTCTGTCACATAACTTTAACTCAGGCAAGCCTAATTTATTCAGCCACCACAAGTGAAACCTGGCATCTTTCAGGTGCTGTGGACCATGAATGCTTCTCCTTTTCTGCCTCTCATGTCCCTTTTAATCCCACCTGCTATTTTTGTTACTCTACATTCACGTTTCATTTCTTGTCCTTTTATTT
This sequence comes from Callaeas wilsoni, assembly GCA_013398955.1. Taxonomy (NCBI): domain Eukaryota; kingdom Metazoa; phylum Chordata; class Aves; order Passeriformes; family Callaeidae; genus Callaeas; species Callaeas wilsoni. The sequence continues at coordinate 158,751 of VWPU01014777.1, read as the reverse complement.
TGCTTGGAGAGAGAGCCAGAAATGTAAGAGGCCCCATAAATAACAATTAGCCATCTAACACTAATCTAATGAGTTAGCTGCTTGGTGAATTCTTCTTCTTTTGTTCCTGGACAGATTTTTTAGAAGTCAAACAAATGCTGTTATACAGAATACAGAAAATACCAAAGACACACAGTATACCAGTACATGAATAATCAAGCAATGCAGAGTATTCAGGTTCTATCATAGGGCAGTTCCAAATCTGTCACTGAAAACAGCAAATTCCAGGGTTGTTAAGACCTTGTGGATTTTACCCTGGCAGCTGCCTGGCTGGCAGCTGCCTGCTGAATCCATAGTAGACGCCCCTGTAAACAAGTCAGTCTCCTCTGTTAATTATCTCTTTTTCCTGTTTCTGATATTTAAAGGATACTGAGTTTAAAGTGAAAATGTTATCTTATTTTTATAAGAATGTATAAGAACTCCACATTTGATGCAAATTATCAGTAATGGAGACTAGTAAACAAATATTCAAAGTAAGATATAACCCCTTCAGCTTTCCACTGCAAAACTAATCTTTTTCTTGTAAAAGTCAATACCTTCATTAGAAAGAAAACTCACTCTGAGTTCTTTATGAGCCAGAAAAATAAAATGCAGACACAAGTTCATGGTAAAACATCTATCAGAACTGTATGTGTGAAATAAGTACTTTCTAGTAAATGACGTAGTAAAAACAGCCTCAGAATTTATGTGCAGAACTAGTGACTACAGAATTTTGTGTTCTGTGAATTTTTTTTATTAATGTTTTGGCAATTATTGCAATAAAATTTAGGTTTGTGAATGCACCAGACTGTTTTAATACTGTATTTCACAGAGTGACCACATTTACCGAATATGCAAAGCTTGCCCATAAAACATTGCTGTTATCTCGTGGATTTTTAAACCAGAGCACAGTCAGCCTCCACAGAGGGCTCACATCTATTTCAAAGGACAAAACCTCATTCTTACACCGTGAATTTAAAGCCAATTTGCATTTTAAACTTCTACCTTTGATACAGCACCACAGTAAAAAGCGAGAATGTGAACTTAAACCTCCACAAACTTGGAGAAAATTCTGATGGGGTCTCATGTGACATGAATGCCTCAAATTTTATTATAAAGCAATGCATGGTCGTGTACCCTCCTTTACATATTTCTCCGTGAACTATTACGCCTTAGGATTAAGGCAGCTATCTTGAAGGTGCCATACATACTGCTGCACCAAAAAAGACAGAAATTCCAGGTGCCCATGCTGAATGTTCTGGTTTCTAAGTGTCCACACCTGGACTGACCTCATGCATGTGAGAGAGCTCACTGCCAACATACTTAATTTTGAAAAAACCGCACCACATTGCATCCTTCTTAGATCTGTATTCATGTCATTTGTGCACATTAATATCCTTGTTATCATATCCTTGTGCATGATAATACATTATTTCTCTTCTAGAACGGTGAGCAAAAGAGAAGCAATGTGCTGACAAGAGTTTAAACTAGGGAAAGTTAAGGAAGAAGGAACTAATGACTAGCAGTGGTTTGTCAGGGGAATACTGTAAGGATGACATCCGCGGCAATCCAGAGGCATGATCCCCATCCCATGTAGACCAAGTAGACCAATTCAAGCTCCACTGCTATAACCTGCTATTAAATAAATGTAGCTAAACTTTTATTGCTAAATGTATCTAGTCCCAGAGCTATCCAAGGAAGTAAGTTTGGTCCAGGTATATATAAAACACCATAAAGATTATCATTACCGTCTATTTGTATTGTTATGTATCTATTACAAGGGCCCTGCAGAACTATCTGCTGCATGTCTCACAAACTATGATAAATGAGATTTGTACCAGCCCAACAATGTTTGTTTGACTTTCTGACCTACAAAAATTATAAACTGAACTTAAAAAGTACCAGTGGCACAGCAAAATTCTCTGATAGCCACTGTCCATACTTCTGTATAGAAAGACTTACAGTTATAAAGCGAAGAAACAGCACACAATATAAACCTCCAGATATCAAAACTTAACACTCCAGGTCTGCCTGGATCAAAACCCAGACAGCAGCAGCCTTCAACGTCATGAAAAAACATCCATCATACATGCTGTGAACCAGTCACTTCAGTTTTTCATGATCCAGATTGCACATCAGCTACGACACTTGACTTGAAACTAGAAACATAATGGAAGTCTAATCAAAATTGTTGCAGGTGTCTCAAAATGTCTTGTAAAAATATTTGAGTGAGTACACACCTAGTAAACAGTTAGCTAACTGGCATATTAGAATGAATCACTGCAGTGCTTCTTTAACGTCTTTTAGGCAAAAGTGTCCATAACTTCCATTCAATTTTATCATTTAAGTTATTCATATTAAAAATCTTTCATTCATGTCACGAAGCCCACAGTTTATAAAGCATATGCTCAAACATTACTTACTGCATTTTTGACAGGGAACGACCCACCGCAGTTGCTGGAGGAAACAATCAGGCTGATTCAAAGCTCATTTCATGGCATTTAAAAGTGGTTATTGCTTCAGTCTCATTGTTTCACACCTTAATTCCCATGACTTTTATGACCTCTCTATCTGTTTCAACACAGATATTAAAATACTTGGAAACCACCCTTGCTATTCATTTGACCCTGCCCAGAGATTTAAGGGATATTTTTCTCCAGCTGAATTCCATTCAAATTTTCTCAGTCGAACTTTCAACTGTTCTTTTCAACTTCCATTTTCAACTTTTCTTTATTAGCAGCTCATTGAAAGATGTCTGCATAAACCTTTGAAAATGCTCAAGTTCTAAAGTGCTACACTGAAAATTCACCTCAGATCAAGGGGAAAAGAGTCATCCAGCATATAAAAATTAGGTTCAGACTAATGCTTTATGCACCTAATATCTAGGCTATGTAATTACTAATCTGTAGGACAACTCAGCATGCTTTACATTGATCATGTCACATCAGTCACAAAGACCTGCAGGAAACTGAAGCTAGGATATAAAGGTGGAACAGTTATCATTTTCAGTAAATTTTTTACTTTTCTCATTTGTCAAATTATTCACATTTTTTGAACTGACACTGGAGATTAAGAATGTGGGACAAGCTATATACTGTAGTAGTCCTTCCTATTACAGGTCTTTGGGGATGTAACTTATTAACCAGGCTCACCCACAGAGTAATCCAGGAAATCCATAACGGTAGTGACAGCACCTCCCAGGAAAAAGGGCAATCATGTAGTGGCTTCCTCCTCTTCAATGGTTTCTCCTTAGAATCCAATAATAGTTCCCTAGCAATTTTATCTTCTGGAGTTGGCTGGGAGAAGCAATAAATCAGCAGATCTTATTGCTAGCTTTGCCATACATTCTCCAAATGTCTTCTTTTGCAGTGCAAAGGCTCTCAGGAAATTGCCAGAGCTTTATATTCTTGGCATTTAGAGACAGAAATATTTGCCACCATGAAGGAGTCACTATACTGGCTTGAATTTACCTTTGCATTTGTATAGTCTCACATACAACAATAACTGCATAGCAGGTTCCTGGTTCAGGGTGAATATGTGCTACTCATTACTAAATTCCCCAAAAAGCACCCTCTTCTTCAACAGAGTGTCCCAAAAAATCACCTTTTCAGACAGTTAGGGCAGGTGCATCCATAATCAGGCCCTTAAGTTGGAAAAACTACTGAAGAAACTTTTTTAAAAACCCTGTATGACCAATTTTTTTTAAAATGCATTTCCTTCTGACTTTAAGATGGATACTTATATTCTTTCTTCATTCACAGTATTAGGGAATAGTATACTGAAGTGCCATGGAAGCTGGGAACTGAATTATTCATCTGTTAGCAGGAGCAACAGGCAGAAGGAAGAACAAGATGAAAACTCTTATAGGTAGGATAGAATAAAATGTATTCCCACAGAAAAAGGACTAGAAAAAGGAATCATATTCCATCAAATGCACTGGTATAACTTCCAGCACATAAATTCAAGCTACAGCCAGGAGCTTTTGATATCCACTCACAGTTTTCAGCCACAATTCAAAACTTCATTCCATCAGCCATAAGAGGTGGGATTTTTTCTTCACTGCTCTCCGACATTCTTCCTACATGTCACAAACTGACAAATGGCATGCTTTGCTAGGAGTATGTTTCCTCACTTAACTGTAGTATCAAGAATGTATTTCAATACAGCAAGAGTCTGTACATTTTAGCTTTAAGGTATGAATTTGTCACCTTGAAAGAGCCTCCTCGCAGTGATGGATGTTTATTTCCTTACTGGTCACTCCAGGGTGTTATATGCTTTTGTACAAATGTTTGCAATAAACCTACCGACTGGTGCATATTCCCTCTGCTAACAAACATTTGCTTTTTTTTCTCATTCAGTGCAACAGTGGATATACTGAAACCCGCTAGACTACTCGCTCTGTGAACAAACTGACCTCTTCAGTTCCAGAATTTATGTCTAAAAAAGCCCCAAACAACAAAAAACCTCTTAAAATATTGAAGTACATTTATGGTGAGTGTATCTCTTGCAGTTTGGTTGACAGACTGTGATCCTTTGCATAATGGATACACAGAATATTCTGGATTATGCTTCACCTATTTTTACGAGGGTGGCAGCCCTATGTGTCCATAAAGAGACAGAGAAGAATGCTTCGTTTGTACCTCAGTATTACACGACCAAGCACCACAAGCAGACCTGTTAAATCTTATGCATTCAGTAGGAATATTGGAAACTTCTCCACCAAGGTGCCTGCAGTTGAAAACATAATCACAGCTTCTCCCCCATTCCAGGTTCCCATCTGTCAGATACATCTGGACTCTGATCCATCACGCACTGATTATCTGCATCTGGTACAGGAAAACAGGATGGAAACAGATGCAAAGTACTATACTGGAGCTAAAGAAGGTGACAAGTGAGCCACCACAATTAAAGGTCCATATGCAGTGGCAGGAATACACTAGTCCTATCTATTGACCCATCCATCCTATATATGGGGTTATATACAGAGATGGGGCTGAGTGCTCTCTTGCACCATGGAAATAATCAAGAAAACTTATATTAAAAGTAGTAGTTTAAACAATACCTAAGCTGGCATAAACCAATACTGTTGCAATTAAAAAAAAAAAAACAAACCAGCAAGCCTGACCTCTTCTTACCTATTTTCTTGTTCCTGTTCTTGTGTTATCCATTACCCTGAGCTAACACAAACATCTGTGAGGTTGCCTGCTGAATTGGGATATGATATATATCTGGATTCAAAATAGGCTGTTCCTTGTCAGGGTAATTTCAACCTAATTAAATTCAGAATGTAATTCAGCACATAATTCACCACATAACAATGCAAATGCTTACATTGACAAAGGAAGTAAGAAACATATAGGTAGAATCAGGAAGGATTGTATCTTCTAGTAGTAGTTCTGTCTTATTCTAACTTAAATTGATCACAGTCTAATTATTACTGTGCTGTTTCAAAGCTCATCAAGATGATTTAAGAACACAGTGCTGCCATGAGCAGCAGTCCTCCTCATCACCCACATTCTTCAATCCCTTTCTTGAGAAAGATTTACTGAATATGCAGGTCTGATCAATTCACTGATCCCACTGAAAGCTAACTTTCTTAGAAGACTGATTTTTGGCTGAAGCACAGATGAACTGACTGATGGCACAGTTCCACAACTGGACCAACACAAGAAAGTGAATGGCAGCTCATACAGGTGAAAGAGTTTCCTTTGGGAGGCAGAACAGCTGAAAATCATCAGTTTTTTCTAAGCATGAAACTGCACTTTTACTATTCCCTTTTACTGTTCATCTGACTTTTAAGCAAAGACTTCTAGTCCTAGCTTATCAGCATTTCCAAACAAGCACCACGTACAATTGTGGTACATAAAGCCAGCAGAAGCAGGCGCTAATTGTTCCCTCTCACATGGAAAGTTCTGTACAGATTTTTACTAAACAAGTATCTAACACTCACTCAAAACAGTTAATTGTTAATATGTGAAACAATATAAATAGCTTTTGGAATATTCCAATTAGCTGGTAAATAAAAATGTACTAGACAGTCATTTTTGCAGTGTTTCTCAAATACACTTTTTTCTCTTGTGCTGCTCTATGTTTAAATGTTAAGGCTCCAAGAAAGCAGTGATGTTTTTGTGCTTTAGGGCATACATACTACATGCTTCTTTTAGGTTGGACAGAAAACATTTCTCAGGTTTGATTGGACAACTATAATATTTCACACATCATGTTACCAGCAGGCTTAGCAGTTTGAGCAGAAAAAACAATTAACAGTCCTTTTCCACATTTTCAGGACTTCAGCAAAATCTCTGCAGCTATGAGGATTACAGTTATTCGGTCAGACATTTACTAGTAAAATAAATTACTAGTAAAGCAAAGATCTGCATGCTGAAACCAAAGCAATACAGGCATTAGAATCACTGTATACAGCAAGCATTTTGCATTTCTTTGCAAGGCACTGCTGTCGTACGGCACAATCTATTCCTCAGGGCTCTGTAGTGGGCCCAGTCCTGTTTAATAACTTTATCAACAATCTGGACAAGGGGATTGAGTGCACCCTCAGTCACTTTGCAAATGACACCGAGTTGGGTGGGAGTGTCGATCGCCTGGAGGGCAGGAAGGCTCTGCAGAGGCATCCGGACAGGCTGGATTGATGGGCCAAGGTGAACAGTATGAGGTTTAACAAGGCAACAAGGCCAATTGCCAGGTCCTGCCCTTGGGTCACAACAATCCCATGCAGTGCTACAGGTCTGGGGAAGCATGGCTGGAAAGATGCCCACTGGAAAAAGACCTGGGGGAGCTGGTCAACAGCAGCTGAACATGAGCTAGTGTCTGCCTGGGTGGCCAAGAAGGCCCATGGCATCCTGACTTGTATCAGGAATAGTGTGGCCAGCAGGACCAAGCAGTGATTATCCCCCTATACTCGGCAGAGGTGAGGCAGCACCTTGAGCCCTGTGTTCAGTTCTGGGCCCCTCACTAGGGAGAAAGGCATTGGGGTGCTGGAAAATGTCCAGAGAAGGGCAACAGAACTGGTGAAGGGTCTGGAGCACAAGTCTCGCCAGGAGCAGCTGAGAGAGCTGAGATTGTTCAGCGTGGAGAAAAGGAGGCTCAGTAGGGGCCTTATCACTGTCTATGACTACCTGAAAGGAAGTTGTAGCCAGGTGGGTGTCAACCTTTTCCCCCAAGTAAGAAGCGACAGGACAAGAGGAAGTGGCCTCAAGTTGTACCAAGAGAGGTTTAGATTGGATATTAATAGAATTTTCTTCACCAAAAAGGTTGTCAGGCTCTGGAATAGGCTGCCCAGGGAAGTCGTAAAGTCACCATTTCTGATGGTATTTAAAAGGCATGTAGATGTGGCACTCAAGGACACGGTTTTGTGGTGGACTTGGCAGTGCTGGATTTACAGTTAGGTTCAATGACCTTAAAGGTCTTTGCCAACCTAAATGATTCTAGTTAGGAATACAGGTAAGACAAATATCCTAAATCTTCACCTTGTCATTCTTATGAGTTTTCTCATTCTCCTTTCACTGGAGATAAACCACTAGCTTTTAAAGTCATCAGCAAAGAGTTAAACACATTCCTTATGATCTGTAGTCTCTGTAATGAAATCTCCCTCAAAATGCTTCCTCAAAGTCCATAACTTTTCTCATAATTGACCAAACATTATTTTAATAGCTGGCTCACATAAATGAAGCTGTCATAACAACTGACTTTATTCAAAGCAGTGAGACCCAGCACACAAGCTGATCACCATTCATATCTTGTCCCTACATTAGAGCATGGGATTTTTTCTCTCCAATGCTTATATAATAGTTCCCCTGGGATTTCCATCCTTAATGACTCAGCTTTGGGAAGGAAAGTGAATGTTAACCTACTGGACAGGTGATTTACAATAATATCTCCCTGTGCAACTTCAGAAGCAGGCTCTACACTGTTGCAGAGTTTAGGTAGTGTTTACCTTGTGACTAGAATGTAGATATATATTACTAGTTTTGCCAAGTTCCAAATTGAGTCAACAGAGCAGCAGTTTTTTGAAACTGAGAACAGAATTTGAAGATTGAAACCACATTTAAAAATACCCAAACCAAAACAAGCATTCATATTAGAGCAGGAATGAAAGACACGGAACTGAGTCTCTTTTGACAGGTCTTTTTCTCTAGACCCTTCAGCAGTAATTCTATATGCTCAACTAAAACACATTTTACATGTGAAATTATCTTGTGTACAGAATATGAAAACAGACATTAATATGAACAAAACAGATAACTGCAGTGCTCAGTTCTTTACGTACAGATACCCTTTCTCTTCATACTGCAAGTCTATTTCTGCTAAATGGACTGTGAAAATCAATAGCAAACTCCATTTACTAAATAACACTTGTAAGCTCTGACTCAGCTAAGGGAATCTGGACTCAAATGGTTTGTGCAAACCTACCAGCAAGAACTCCATGGAAATTCTTAATTTTTGCCATGTGGTCACTAGCAGGCAGCTTTGAAAGACCAAAGTAATTTTGACATCTGCATTGCTGAACTTGCACCTATGCATAAAAAAAAAAAAATTAAGATTTAGCCAACAGGCAAATGGTTTTCCCTAAATAAATTACTAGAAATAATTCAAGTATGCTTAGCAATTTTGCTGCTGAAGACACAGTCTTTTGAATAAACCAACAAAATCTGAATACAGTCTTTTTTTCAGGAATCAATGTGTATGGTGATATGACTTCTAACTCTCTCACAAAGCTGTCATAATTCTAAAATTAGATGCACCCCATTCATATTTTCTGTATGGTTTATCAGTTAGGTGCCAAAATAGCCCATAACCAGAAAAAGCCACTGGTACAAATGCAGTAAGTTCAGCAGACCAAGTGTTTTGCTCAAACAGTCAGGCCTTGCATTCACCTCTAGCTTTAGCAGAATTCCCTGGGCCAGTGTAAAAAGTCAAACAGAGATACCTGTAAGGCAACAAGTCACTTCGGCACAAATAATTTCTCATTTGGAAAACTGGGTTAAGCAACACTGGGCAGCATCGGGGGGCTGAGATCACTGTACCTTTACTAATGCAGCTACAATGGCTCCATTTGTAGATAAGGAAACAGGTGCTCAAATAAACTCCTTACAAGGCCTTAGCACAATGGCATGACAGCCTGGGCAGACACTCTCAAATGCTCCATGAGGAAGGTGTCAGAATTAACTCTGGAAGGCTGTGCTCCTGCCCGATGCAGCAGGACCACAGGAACAGAGAATAGACTAAGAAGGTTTGCTGAATGCTCCATGAGGAAGGTGTTGGGACTAACTTCCAAAGGTTGTCTTCCTGCCTGATACAGCAGAACCACAGGAATAGACTCAAAAGGCTTGCTGAAGATAACCTTTCCTGTGTGCTGGTTCTGTCCTCAGACATCAGAGAAGGCCCGTGGTTTCCACAACCACCTCTGCTTTCTGCACACTGATGCTATAGCCTTGTACCACTCTGCTTGAAAGGTACATCTAGAACTTCTGCTCTTTCATTTCCAGATTAATTTCTAAGAATTTTTTTTTTTTGTATCAGGTAAAAATTTTCTCAACCAGTCCTGCCTTCGGCTAGTGCCAAATTCTACTTTTAAATACTGTTACATATACTAGTATATCTGTATCTATATAAAAGTATAAAACACCTTAAATACTCTTAAGTGTAAAAGCTGGCCCTGTTATGGTTTTGCTGCTTACCAGTTAGGTAGAGTCGACCTGAGCTTCCCTTGGCTCTCAACCAAGTATGAGGAAATGACCCTTTTGCACTCAGGGAGGGAAAAGGACCAAAGAAGGAAAGCAAAAACAAAACAGAACAGAACAAAAATACCGAACACAACCCCAAAAAAACCCAAAACAAAACAACACCAAAAACCCCCCCACCATTCTACAAACATTTCCAACAATTTAATAAAGTAACAAATCATAAAAGGCACTGCTCAGTTGTAAGTGAAGGTGCAATTTTTCTTATTTTTTCCAATGCTTTATACTCCTGGTGCACGTGCAGTGGGAAGAAAGGCGGGACGACAGCGCTTTAGTCAGAGGATGCAGGCGATAGAGCAAGGGCACCATGCGAGCTCGCAGGTGCAGCGCTCCTCCGCGCCCGAGGGGAGGTGCGGGCAGGGCTACAGGACCAGGCCGGGCGGGGAGGGGTTGAGGGAGGGCCCCGGGGAGCCCGCACACCTCCCACGCCCCAACGCGCTTCTCCCTTCCCTTCTTCCTCCCTAGGAGCCCGGGGCTGCTCTCCGCTCGCTTCCGCCTGAGCCGCAGCACTGGGCGTTTCTCGTCAGGGAAGGCGGCAGCCGGGGAAGGAGGGCAGCTCCTCTGCCAGGGAGGTCCCTTGTCCCAGCCCCGGCGAAGCCCGCCCTTCAGGGGCAGGTGGCGCATCCCGAGGGAACCTTCCTCCTCCTTCGTCTCCTCCTCCACCTCCTAGCGCTGGTGGCCCGGAAGGGAAGCCCTGCCCCTCCTCATCCAGCTCCCAGGTCGCAGCAGCCATCTCCGCGCGTCCCTCTTAGCTGCCTCCCACGGCTCCGCTCCACCTGTAGCGCGGCCGCGGGGCGGGCAGAAGGCGAGTGTCCCCCGCCCTCCCGCTTCCCTCCGCCCGCCCTGCCTCCCGGGACACGGCCGCCGCTTCCTCCCGCTCCGGCTGCGGCCCTGACGTCGCTTCCTTCCAACATGGCGAGGGCAGGTTGTTGCTGCGGCCGCCGCCGCCGGTGCTGATGGAGGCGGGCGCGGGCCGGGGGCGGCTCGGGGACTGACGGGCGCCGTCCGCGCATATACGCATCGGGGGCGGGAGGAGAAGGGAGGAGAAGGCTTCGTCCTCCCTCAGCCGCGGGGGTTGCCTGTCGGCGCCGCCCGGGCCCAACCCAGCCTCCCCCAGGGGAGCCGCCGAACGGGTGTTGGGACGCCCTGCCGGGGAGCCCTTCCCCCGCGGCCGCCGCGGCCCCTGGCAGCGCTCCCGGCGGGAGAGGCCGGTGCCCCGCTCTCACTTCCCCGCTCCACCCTCCTCCACCTCCTCTCACGGCTCGATCGCGCCCATGTATGAAGGGAAGAAGACGAAAAACATGTTTCTGACCCGGGCCCTGGAGAAGATCCTGGCCGACAAGGAGGTGAAGAAGGCGCATCACTCCCAGCTGCGCAAAGCCTGCGAGGTGGCACTAGGTGAGGCGCAGCCCGGGCGGGCAGGGAAGGGGCGGCCAGAGGTCGGGGTGCGCTCCGGGGTCCGTTTTGCCTTTGCGTGTTTGTGTTGTGGGGGGGTTGTGGGGCTTCTGGAGGAACTAGGCAGAAGGGCTGCCGGGCAGGGAAGGGCCGGGGGAGGTGGCGTTGTGGGCTGAGCCGTGGCACAGGTTTGGATCGTGCAGCACAGCGCTCCGAAGGTGTGGGCGCCCTGGGCTGCGGGCGAGCATCGCCCCTCGCCAGGAGCGGCCCCGTGCTGACAGCAGCGGCGAGGGCGCTGCGGCGCCCGCCGGGCTCTTCTCCTCCTCCCTCCCTCCTCCTCCCCGCTCGCAGGATGAATAGGCAGACACGGAGCTGAGCTGAGCTGACCTGGAAGCAGACGGCCGGCGGGGAGGGAGCAGGTGACAGGCAGCGGTGAGGGAGGAGGGACGGGTGAGGAAGAGGGGGTGGCGGAGAGTGAGAGACAATGACACCAGGCCATGTCTGGAGCTGGCGGCCCTTCGGAGCCGGGAGGAGGGCTGGAGAGGGAGAGGATGATCCGGGAGAAGTGTGAGAGAGAGCCTTAGGCGAGTCGTTCCCAGTGGAGAAACAGCTGAGGGGGAAGAGAGCTTCCTTCATGCACGGCAGAGTTGGAGCGGCCACGGAAGACAACAGAATCACAGAGTTGTTAGGGTTGGAAGGGACCTCTGGATACCATCTAGTCCAACCCCCATGTTGTTGGATTCCCAGGATGTGGGAGCGTTTGCCTGCTTCGGGCCGAAGGAGGGGTGTTGGGTTTGTAGTGCAGCTGTGTCAGCGCCACCTCCTCTGGAAGCGTGAGGGAAGTACCGGTGCTGGATAGTACAAAGCACATGTAGGCAGCCAGTTACAGGCAGCTTAAAAGGACAGCTTGGGCTTCGCGATTCTGACGTGATGAGTACAGGCGGGGTTTCAACCTGTGTGGCAAAATACTGACATTTACTGAAAGACTTCTAGAGAAAGACCTGTTTTATTTAAGTAATACGTAAATTGATTACGTCCCTCCCTTTCTAGTGTAATTGCTTCTGTTTTGGAGATAATTATCTTGATTTCGTACAGTAATGATGTCTGTTTAAATGGATTTGTTTGAAGAGATAACATTAAATTGAAACTTGCTTGTTTTAAAAATGAGTATAAGTAATTTGAAGTTGTTCTTTTGTCATTCTGTTCATTTGTATGTTACTGCTTACTTTTTTTAAAAAAAACAACAGCTCTTTTCTTGATTTCTTTGTCTGTGAAAGATCCTGACAAAGGGAGGGGCAGAAATAACCATACTTCAGCTATTTATTTCTTCTTAATTAAAATCTATTAGAAACAGGTTTTTTTCTTATATTTTTCATATATCACTTGAGTGGTTAACAATAATCTTAAGATTTATGCAGATGAAATTAAATTGATAACCATTTGGCCCTTCTGTTGACTTCAGACTGTGCATTCAAGTTAGAAATAAAACAGAGAAATTTTTATTTTATTGTTAAACTGAATTTCTATCCAGTCTGTGTGTCGTCCATAGAATTAGACACGGGTATTAATCTGGTGTTGCTGCCGTACTTTATTTCAGTAGCTTGATCTGTGTTAAGTCTCACCCAGCTCCATCCAAGCATGGCTCCATTGTGTTACACAGATATAAAGCAAGCCCTCTAGACTGTACAGTCTGCCTTCTGTGCCATGTAAACTGATTTGTGTGAGGAGACCCTCAAGCACACATCCCAGTGGTTTCTATCCTACAACTTCATTGAAACCTTCTCTCTGTGGATCTGATTGTGTGATTGGGCCTTAAATAGGAAAACAATAGGATTTGGGTATAAAAAACAGTAAGGCAGGAAAGAAGACATACAAGGTTGTGTGTACTACCTTATGTATATACAGGGGCTTCATGAACTGGAAGAATATCAGACATGATGTTAACTACTATAGAGTCTTACCGAAATTTTTTTTTTGGTCACAGCACAGCAAAATACAGTTGGTGATTGTAAATTTAGCATGATCCATTGTCTGGTTTTGTGTGTGATAAGATCCTAATTCAGAAGTGGCAGTATGTAACTCCTGAGTAGAGTAGTGCTCGTGTCTATCTATAAGAAAATTTTTGGAGAAAAGTACAAATCGTCCATATTTCACATAGAGTACAATTGGCTGTTAAAGCTGAGCTATGGTTTTTGTAGCAGTATTTGAAATAGGATGCATGTGTTGTGCGCTGTCCTTCTAGGTCCTCATCTCTTGAGACTACTCTTCAGCTGGACACTTCTTTGCCACCTTAAGCAAGGAGTACAGACTTCTTACTCCTGAGATAGTGCTTTATTTTGAAGAGCAGCAACATTAATGATAAAACATTAGTAAAATAGTAATTTAGAATTGAATTTAATTTGGTGCTGAGCCTGGTAAAGTCTAACTTTACAGTTTTATTGGATTTTTTTAAATGGTAGTTAAATTAAAAGTAGCTTTTAAAAATCATGGCAGTACTTCTATAACTTCAAATCAACATTTTTTTTCAGTCTGAATATTAAATTGATTAGTCTTCACTGAAGTTATCTGTGTGCTCCATTAAGATACATTAAGATCTTTTTTTTCCCAACTGCATGATGGTAGTAAAATGTTGCTTTTTATTTACTACTAATAGTAGGTCAGATATTCTAACTAGTAGTTGTTACTAATTCAGGCTTTTAAATTTCGTTCTCTAAAGCCACTATTTACATTGTTTCTATATTGTTTGTGTAAAATGATCTGCTATTGAAGTATTTGATAAGCAGTGATCAGAAATACGATATCTCTGTACAACAGGCAAACAAATAGTAGCTCTGCTTTTTAGATTGACTTTAACAAGCAGTATTTTAAGAATCTTTAATGCTCTCCCATTGTCATTTTTAATCCCCATATATTTTCTTATAAATCTGTGCTGTTGCATTCCATTAAGATTATGCATCATCTGTTTTTAATTTGTGAATCTTAGGGAGAAAAACCTTGCAACATTCCAGACTCTGGCAGTTTGATCTCTGAACAGGTGTTGAGGTCCTTCTAGTATGACCATTTTTCTAGTGATTAGAAGATAAGAAAGCAAAATATGAATTAGGTATTGCAACCTGAATTACAGATATTCTTCAACTTTTTAACAGGGTTGAAATTAAGCCTGATACTTGTAGCATCCTGTATTTGATGATTCACCAGGTTGCGTCTGGGTTTATAAAGAACAATTGAGTTTAATTTAACTTTGTCCCTTCTGAAAGGTTTTCTCTCTATGTGGAAAATGTAAGATTTCTTTAGTCACCTAATGAAGTACAGCTAATTTAGAACCTGATATTGTTTACTTTCATAGCAACAACTCTTAATCTGTGTAAGGAATGAGTTTATCCTTAAAATTGTCCACTTGCAGAAAACATCAGGCAGCAAGCTGTCAGAAGGATTAGATTTAGAAGCTCCTTTTTCAGTGAGTTACCTCCACTGCTGCTTCTGTATTGCTTTTCAGCCATGTTACACTCTAGGAAACTTTACTATAAACATACTGTGTCTGCATAAATGATGAAAGGTCTTGGGGGGAAAAAAATCTCATCTGAACGGAAAGTTTTTAGTAGATTGAACAAAAACTGTTAGTGCTTCGTGTCAAAATCTGGAGCATGGGTTTGACTGCCTGAAAAGGTGGTTTCAGAGGACTAAGCTGGGCAAACCAGAATGCCCTGCTTCTATAAAATCTACTAGTTCAGCTGCAAATCAGGAGTCAAACAACTCTTCCATAAAACTCCAAACCACAAGTAATATAAAATGATATGGATATGTTCCTAGTATGAAAAAGGAAAAGTGTGCATGTGCTGCCTGGAGTTCTGGAACTACCAACTGCAGAGGGCCAAAACTTGGTTTTAAGAGGTTCTTTAGTGCTCCTTGTATTGTTTATTTTAGTCTGTCATGGAAGGATCCTGCTGGATGGTGTAGGTCTCATGCAGTATGAAAGTAGAATCTCTGTTCAGTTTGTATTGCCTTTATGTGTATGTGTAGGATGATGAAGCAGTGGGCTCTAATTAAGCACTTAGTTCCTCTGAAAACAGGTAATGCTTGGAGTAGAACTAACCCAGAGGTGTGAAGGTTCATCAGTGTCCTTACCTGCGCAGATCTGCAAATAACCTCTCGCCTACTTATGTTTTTCTGTCTCCCTTTTTACCTTTCCTGGTCTCATCTTGCGTCCTTCGCATATACAAGCAATCGCCATACATGAGAATGAGTTAGGTTAGCAGTCAGTACAGAAATGTGTGTGTGTGTTGGAAACTCTGGGTGCGTTGGAAAATACCTTCCTACACTATCATGAGCAGTTAAAAATGCATTATGAAGACCATTATCATGTTACTGCACTGAATTTAATTTTGCTGGAGAAGTTGTGGATGAGCTAAATTCCTGTTTGTATTTTGGATCGTGCTGTTCTTGGTAGGCTGCCTTCTATTTTTAATGAAAACTAGTTGTCCTCTTTTAGAAACTGAAGGTCAGAATTTTTGGAGTTCTGTGCTGGGTACAAAGAGATTGATATTGCAATATTGTTTGTTGTCTTCATGCGTGTGAAGACAAAACCAAACCAGCACAACGCGCTATAGGCACTTATTTTCACAATATGCAAGTCACTATTGTCCATAGAAATTTATTTTCTGGTTGTAACTGTCCTTCTGAAACACTTATTTTTAAGCAAGGAGGATAAATGAAGATTTCATGCTAGTAAAAACCAAGATGTATATTTTTTAAAAAAAAACCAAAACCCCTGAAAATTGCAGCTGCCCTAACCTCCTTTTGCTTGCTTTACTGAGCTTGGGCTTTAACTAGCAGGCTTTCAGTGTGGTTAAGATCTCATCTACTTTTGCAAAGATTTAAAACGTGGCTTGGTAACAGTAAGGTTTGATTGGCCCCATAAACCGTTTTCCAGGTTGCCTTTAGCATTTGGTACGTAAGCTGCTGTTTATGTAGAATTTATGGGGCTAATTTAAGGACAGTTGTGTGTGTGATATTTTATTGTTTCAAATGTAATCAGATCTTGGCTGTGCAGAATGGCAGTGCTGATGAGATTGAATCACTTTTGAGAAGGGGGATGGTTGGCAGGGTATATGTAAAAATACTTTTGTAGAAAACAAGGTGGATTTTATCTGGGTCAGGAAAATGTTAATGGAGAATAAATATCAAATACTTGGGTTTTGTCTTGGCAATTAAAAATGGTATTTCTTTTAGGTAACTTTGACGTTATCCTGAAATGTGTTCAGTTAAAACTTTTAATATTTTGAAAGTTTGAACATTGATTTTCACTATCTTTTAAAGTTTAATCTTGAAAGACTTCAACATATCTCTGTGACACAGGACAGCTTTTAAATAGCTGTGTTCTGCTGCATATTTTAGAGCCTAATTAGAATTTTGAAGCTTAAAATGAGAAGTTGCCTCTTGACCAGAATGCATCTGTTTCTTGTAAGAACTATCTTTACTGTCTTGCAGGGCTTTGGTCTCATTGATTTTTCTTCCTATACCCTTTTCCAATGTATTACTGCTGTGATTGTAATATTTTCCTTTTTTTCTCTTGGTTCTTGTCTCCAGTTAACCACTATGTCATTCATTCAGGATGACAACAGTGTCTGTTCTTATGTCTTCTTCATATACAGATGAAAAAAATAGCTCAACTGTTGACATCAGTTGTGCATTCCAGACTTTTTCTAGAATTCTTCAGAGAGCAATTGGTATTGAGATAGTATTTTGATAATATGTTTTAATATATTAACTTGCGCAGTTGTCAGGAAGGATTTTGATGTTTATGGGTGTTTATACAGAGGGAAGCATCAACCATTGGTGTTCTAGTTAGTCTCTCCTATTCTTGACAAACATCCTAGCTGAAGTCAGGGACTTAAAAGATGAGTAAGGCTTGTCTTTTTGGTGGGGGCACCTAGCTGTCAGTTTGGGGGTTTTATTGGTGTTGATAGTTTTATCAGGTTGCTGATTAGTTTGTACTTTAAATGAATGCTTACAGGAGCTTGGGAAGCAAGACCTGCAAACTTGTACATGACTCTTATTCTATTCTGCAACAGCCAGTGGTAGCCAGTGATTCGAATAGGCAGGGGAAAAGAGTTGTGGGTTTTCTGCATCCAGCTGGAAAGCTTTCCTGTGTGACATGTAAATTGGTGGTTTGCAGGGAGAAAATATTCTGATCTGTGAAAGACAGCCACTGTCAGTGGAGCATTATAGGCTGAAGATACTTGGGAAACAGCTCTGCAGATTTCGAGGAAGGAGGGAGGTACAGAAATACAGCCGAGTAAGAAGTTTGATAATTTTTATCTGTAAAGGAGGCAGACCATTACTGTGTGTTTAAAATCCAAAAATAAAGTGTAGTAGCTGTGCTAGTCAGATGCATACAGACCAAGAAGTGTTCTGTGCATAGTTCACAGTTAGCCTGTAGTTCTTTTCCATAAGTAAGTAGTAGAAGAAACTATAGGTTATACCTAGGTAAAACAGACTTTTAAGAAAAATCACATAGACGTCTGTAAACAACCACGGAAAACCTAAAACACTTCAGTGGGGTTTTATAGAAAGAGAATATTGTACAAGGATAATTGAACAAATGGTAGCTGGTGTTTCTATGGAAAGCACTTAATGTGGTAACCTAAAATTAAGAAAACACAAAACCTCAAACCTACCAAACACCACCACTACCCCCTGCCCCCAGCCTATATAATTTATAGATATTGTAATGGAATGCAGAGGACTTCTAAAAAAAAAAACCTGTTTTGAGGGATAAGGTAGATGATACTTGTTATATGATGGTTTCCATTTTCAGTATAAATGTAGAGAGACACTAAAAATAGGTCTGTCAAGACCCAAGAGTTTGAAATACCTGGCACAATTCCCTTATTGATTTCTAATCAATCTTGGGACACTGAGACAATTCCAAAGGACTGGAAGACATCTGCTACTGTGCCAGCATTGTTACAAGGATGAATGGGATGACCTAGGTAATTACTAGTGTATTGGCTTAATGTTGATCCCAGGCAACGTAGTGGAGTGACTTACACATATGTCAGTGAGAACAAAACTGGCAATCAGCAAGGATTTGAGAAAGATTTAAAAATCATTTTAAAAAAAGGCAGGTCCTCTACCAGTTTTGAAGTTTGGGGGTAGATTATAAGGCATTTTCACTAATTGTTAGTCTTCTCTAACTCTTGTGTGCTTCAGTTCTTAACTTTAAATGATTAGAAGTAAAAATTGCCAAACTGGTAGAAAAATGATAGCTGGCATTTCATTTGAATTGGTAAATGTTAACAAATTTTGGTGAGAGGGGTTACTTTCTGATTTTTGGTTGGTTTGGTTTGGTATTTTTTGCATTCCATTTTTCATGTTATTTCTTTCCAGTCTACCCTTGGTCTTTCTTTCCAGTCTACCCTTGGTCTTAGCTTTTAGGTATTCTTCTTGATGTTGGAGATTTTGCTTGGGTTTCTTCAGGGCTTTCTGGATTTGGTGGTGTTTGCTGGTTTTCTTTAATTTGAAGTTTTAAATGTTTAAATTATGAGATTTCAGTTGGGAAGCAGGAACTTCTTTTAAAAGAACTTGAAGTCTTGAGGAAGCTGAGCTCTTGTTATGATGCTGTGATCAAGAACAGCTTAAAAGCTCGGGTAGAGAATATGGAAGCTGTACTAACTCTGTACCTTACACAGCTTAGAGCTGTTTTGTCATGCATGGATGAGTTTTTTGTCTTAAGTCCACACTTTCTATTTTAGAATTGTATAAACACTTTAGTAGCATAACTGTGTTTTTCCAAAACCGAAATCAAAGGTATCTTTTAATAAAGACATCTAGGGCATTATTGCTCTGGACTTTTTTTTTTTTTTTAATGACTTTAGTTCAGAAGGTTTGATTTTTTTCGTGTGCCTCTGTTTCTGGTACTCTATCATATACGCTCATGTGGTACAAGATTGCATAGTTATTGATGTTATGCTATTTATTGCTTGTTTTTGTTTAAATGGTTTATGTCTGCTGCTGTCCAGTGCTCTTCAGGTTTTTTTATTTCATGTATTTCTTATGTCAGAAAAATTGTATTTTAAAGGTAATTGAAGTTACTTGCCTTGGGATAAATGGGTTCATTCACGCTCTCTCTTTTGTCTACTCAAACACAGAGGGAGATAAATTTCAAAAAAATGATCCGTTAATAATACCAATTCTGCATAGACTGCCTTTAGCACTTGCTGTTCTAATAATCTCAACAGCTTTGTAATGTTATTCCTACTTTTCTGTTAAAAATAAAAGTGTTATTAGTTTTGTAAATATTTCACGTGAAGAGATTTTAGCCAGTGCTGGATCCAGCAGTGTTTTACTCCTTTTTTTTTCACTTGATGTGACTCCCAAGTGTCATTTTGCAGTGCAGTTGGTTTGAATGACCACCGTGCTTCCACAGTGCAATGTGCAGCTTTGCAGCTTGAGAGAAATGAGGGAGGAGATATTTTTAGACTTTGAAAATGAGATAAAAATATTGAAGTTTACTGAAGATATTAGATAGCATTTCATACTATAGTCTGTGCTGTCCAGTTGAATAGTATGAGGTAGACTTCCAAAGTTTCAAATCTGTAAATTAAAAATAAGTAGTGTGCCACTGGTATGATTTCTTTGGTAGCTTCCCATCATATTTTAGTTTTCAAACTGTGCTACAAATTGACACAGATACACTTGCACAGAGCTGTGTGCTTTTAATTCAGGTTGTAAGCATAAACTAGTGGGAATGCCCTTCCAAGTGAAGATATTTTTTGCAAAGGTGTGGTTCTGTTGCGTGTAAAACTAACATGCTTGCATGCCTGAGAAGTGACCTTGCAGGTGTTAACGGTGTGTATAAAGGTCTGGGTGGTACTGTTACCTGCACTGAGGGTGCAGCAGCCAGCATGAAGTCACAGAATTCCTTCTGCAACACAGGAAAGCTGGAAAAGGCGGAGTTGTAACTTGGCTTGCTTAATTAGGCTGATGGACTGTGATGTGTGCAAGAATGCTGGCCTGGGTCTTGTGTGGAGTGTAGGAAAGTGGATAGGAATAAATTAACCTTTGTTTTCATTATTCCGAAATGGAACCAGAGCTTTATAACCTTAAGTAAAATTGCTAGAATAGAACAGCTGCATTTGCGTGGAAGTTTGAAAGCTGGATAAAAATTAAGTGTCCAAAAAGCGTGATTAAAATTTCCTTCACTTCCATCAAAATGAGACACTTGGATGTTCTCCACTTGCAATTTAAGACGTGAAACCTGATTTTGTGTGATTATGCATATAAACAGATCTTAAATGCTTAGAAATTTTGCTCTAAAGAGAAGTAATTTCCTTCTTTAAGTTGTACTTAACGCTGTGGGATATGTAGGCTGTGGTGGTGAGCGATGTTTGGAGAAACTTCAGGTCTGTGTCTTAACTCCTTTTCTCTTCCTCTCCGCACCTAAGTTTGACTTCCATCCCTGAGTCTTGCTGAGAACAAAATCTGTGTTCAAATTATTAACAGCCTTTGATATTGAAGGAAAGGCAGCACTTGGATCCTTCTTTCCTTGTTCACCTTATCACAAGAAACCTGAAGCTGCTGTCTGCTTGGTTGCTGTCCAGACCTTTCAGTGATGAACTTGAGGCAGGTGGCAATTTCTTTGACTGACTTCTGTATGTAACAGTTTTTATTTAACAGTAATTACTTACAATTTCTGCTTCACTGATCTTATGCCTCTCCTACTTGTTCTTTAAGAGCACTTTAGGACACGTGGTTAAAAAAACTGTAAATTTAACTGTATTGTTAGTTAAAAAGAATTTGTGTAGTCAGTGCAAGTACATTTTTTCAAAATACTGTATTATGAACTACGGATCCAGTGGATCCAGTAAATATGGAACTGAATGCCTGAAAGTCTATGCAGCTTAGTAAGCAGTAAAAGAAGCACTTTCTTGTAGCATGGTTGGCAGCATGAGTAGGGTTAATAATACTTGAGTAGGGTTAATAATACTGTGTAGTGGTGGTCTTTTTAAGTACCCTTCCACTTGTCACATTATGGGCATCTGAGAAAAGGAAGAATAGTTGTCATATGAGTAATTGTCTTAATTTATGCAGTCTGAACTTCTAAAAAAATTTATTGGATGTAAATAAAAGCTAGAACATGGAAAACTAAGATTTCATTGTGTTAATAATTAATGCATGTGTGCTGTACTGAAGGCAGTCACATTGGAGCTTTCAATAATATTCACATTCTTACTTCGTGTGTTCTTTCAAATATCTTAGTCTGACCTGCTTCCTATATCAGCACTTCATGAAGAAATCAGGACTTCAGTAACAGTATGATCACCTCGAATGCTTCCTTTAAAAGAGCTCGCATCTGGACTTCTGATTTAAAGTTTGAGTTTTCTAATACAAGTACAAATTTTTGTTGGAGTGAAAATTACAAACTTGATATGGTTGTAGCCTTTTTGGGGTCATACCACAGACACAAATGTAAACTTAAGTCCATACTTCATTGTTATCCTTTTTTGTTTCCTCTATCAAATATGTGTTGTGAATTTTGTAGACAATCATTAAATTGTAGGCTTCTG
This sequence comes from Callaeas wilsoni, assembly GCA_013398955.1. NCBI lineage: Eukaryota > Metazoa > Chordata > Aves > Passeriformes > Callaeidae > Callaeas > Callaeas wilsoni. Next base: position 137,012 of record VWPU01014777.1, on the reverse strand, counting down.
CCCATCATCTTATAGCTGGAAAAGATAATGATTTTCTTGTAATTCAGAGCTACAGTAGGAGGGAAATGGCTTAGTACTCGTTTAATTAAAAGGTTACCAGTAGTATAATTAATGTATAAACTTACATGTGACCTTTAAAGTTTTAATGTCTGTAATGGATAAGAGTCTTGCAGTGTCATGTGTTTTGTTGCTTTTTGCAGTTATGGTAGTGAGCAGGCTACTTAATGGGAGTATGTTGGGGGGTTGTTTTGGGGTTTTTTTGTTGCAATTTCTCTAGATATCGTGGACTTAAAATTATCTTCTATTTAAGTCTAAAATAAAGTTTAGTAATCTTTAACTTGTAAATTAACGTTTAAACTACTTGTTTCCAAAAGGGAAAAAAATAATTGCACTCAAATACCTACAGCAAGGTTAGAAATAAAGTGTAGATTTTCCCCATATTACGAAGGGATCTTTTAATTTGATTCTTAAACCTTGACACTGCACAGGACCTTACTGTCCTTGGTTGTATCTTGTTTTTGACAAATCACAGTTCTGGTCATTTGACAGAATGGAAATGGGCCTCATACACATTGAAAATGTTACAGCAAATGATTGACCGTGTTGTCAGGAGGATAATTTAACATGTCTGAAGGTTTCCTTTTTGCAGGATGTAGGAAGGGTTACTACCCATAGTTTGATCAGCTTTAACTCTGGATTTTATTAAAAAATTATTCTAGCAGTCAAAATAAATACTTGCTTTGAGACGAAGATGCTCACATGAATGGCTTAGAATAATCATTTTATTCCAGGATTTATCTTATTCCATGAGTCCGTTCTGTGTGTATGTTACAACTATTTAATATGTTGTATACTTGTGTTTATAAAGGGCACAACAGAGGTGTAATTACTTTTATCACCTTGGTTAATCTGTGAAACTTGTATATGATAGTAGTTTGTGGTAGCTGGCTATACTTGAAAAAAGTATGGGATCATCACTGCATTGCATGTGTGCTAACTCCTGAAAAAAAAATTTAAAAGAAAAAGGAATGTTCAAAGGATCATGTTACATGACAAAGTCTACTGAAGAGGTGGGCTATGTGAAGAGGGGACACGTAGCTTTTGTTCAAGTATGAACAAAATGATGATCCAGAAACAAGAGTGAGAAGCATAATGACAGTCTTGTTCTGCAGCAGCAGCCTGTCTTTGCCAGAATAAATACAAAGCATTAGTAAAACACTTACTTCAGTCTTCATTTGTCACCAACCAAGCAAATGTCGAATAGAGCATAGTAGAATATAACAGAAGCGTCAACAAATAGTTTAATCAATAGGTAACTTTGTCAAAAAGAAATATATGCTCGCTTTTATATGAATGCCGGAAGTCTTTAAAAATAGTCAGCTGAGAAAGTATCAGTGGTTCTAAAAGGAGGCTGCTGTCTTAGGCCAGGAATGAGAAGGGATAATTTGAGGAAAATTCTTAATTCCATAGCATTAATTGTGAAGGTACGAATGTTTAATCTGGAGTACTTGACAGAAAGCTTAGTCATGGTAGGTAAGAACATTCAACTGCATTGACAGGTAACATTGAGTTCAGATGTGTTGAGCAGCTCTTGTGTCCTTCTTGAGCAGTAGCCAGGAATTGGTTTGAGATGTAGCAGTTGAAGAGCTCATCTGTAATAGTGAGCGATCTCATCGCTGTATGCTCAAACATAGTCTCAAATTCAGCTTTGTAGCAGTCATGAAAAAAACTCACTAAAGACCATGGGTTTTTATGTCAAAAAGATCGAGGGATCAAAAAGGGGAGCAAAATGCTTAGAGCTGATTGTGTGTCAGGTGTTTTGTTAACAGTCAGTGCATATCAGCTATTGGTAAAAGCTCGTCAAAGCTTTGTGATAAAGCCGGTACAAGCAAATAGCAAAGAAAACACACCCATATCCGTATTGCTTGTAAGGGATAATGTTACCACGAAAGTTTTTGGGGAGTACAAAGATACTGAAGGCGATGAAAATACATTATTTACCTTTTTGCTGTTTATGGAAGCTGAGGAATTTTCCTATAGAGGAATTAAAATGAATGACTTGGGGGAAAAAATCCTAATTTGAAGTTTAAACTAAAGATCCTATTAACTTGCTAGGATTAGGAGTTTTTAAGGGGCCTCAAATCTGAAATTGCTGGACTGTTTAATAGAGCATGTAAGATTTAAGTTTCATTAATTGCTAACAAAAGAATGGGAGGTACTAAATGTGACTAGAGCCAGTGGTTTGTTGTTGTTTTTAAAAAATGTGCCAAAGTTATGAGGGTTGAAGAAATACTGAGAGCTTCAGCCTGGCGAGTCTGAACTGTAGCAAAGACTAAAGCTAGTGGAGAATAGAATGGATGTGTGTGCTGTGGTGAGGAAGAATGGGTGTGGACTTTTTTTGAGGGGAAACCTAGCATCCCAGATCTGGAAGGCAGAATCAATGAGTGTATAGATAAGTGTAAGGTAATCAATCCAATTTTACCTCAGTGAACCTCAACCAAGTTGCTCATCTAAGGTTCCTGAAGGTACCAGGCTCTCAAGGATTACATGTTCTGTTGTCCCTACGAAGATGTATTTCAATTCTGTAGAGATTTGTCCTGTTTTGGGATGAGTGGTGAGGTTACAAAGGTTAATTAAGGAAAATACTTAACAGAGTGAAAACAACCTGCTAAAGGCAGCAGTTGTGCTGTACTGACCCACTCCTTGATCAAAGGGCACTGGTTGGGAGCTGCTAAATACAAACTGACCTATATGGAGGAGGACACTGGTCGAAATTGTGGGTGCACAAACATGAGCTCTAAATAAGACTTACAACCATCAAGAGGGTGCACAGCCTTTGAATTACTGTGACTGATTCCATCAAAATATTGATTCCTTTATCAAAAAGCCAAATATGAAAACAACAGAGAAAAAAATGAAGCTCTTAGGTTGCTTTATAAAGATACCACATGTTCCATGTGCAGTTTTACTCTCTACTGCCTTCTTGATGCAGAAGTCAACAAGGATGATTGAAAGTGCAGAATGTCTTCCAGAGGTGATCAAGCAGACTGTGCTTCTTGTTCCCTGATGGGAGAAAAATTAGACATGGATGTAAAGGAAGTGTGTAAAATTGTAAGTGGCATAGACATGAAGAGAGAATAATTGATTGTAATTTCTTGTAATGCAGATACAGAGATCCTGTAAAGAACCAAGCTTAAGTAAACCAAAAAAAAGTTCTTTCCTGCAGCTTGTAATTACATTCATCCCAAAAGTTTAAATGGTTTGAAAAGTGATTAAGTGAAATTTTTTCAAGGGTTGTCAAACCTGCAGGAACAGACTCTGTACAGGAAGAGTATAAGCCACAGATGGCTAAATAGTGGTAGGAGGGAACTATTGCAGCATTCCTGCCCTGCTTTTGTACTCTGCGTTTACTTGAACATATGCTGTTGGCCATTCCTGGAAGCAGAATGAAGACTGGGTATCAAGGGTTTAAGAAAAACTTGCTGTTCCTGTATCTTTCTGTCCAATACAGTCAGATATTTTTAGATCTAATTTCTGGGTTTGTTCACCAGTTCTCCAAGATCTCATGAACTTTGTTTAAAAATCTGGGATAAGGTTGCTCTGTTTTTGTTTGAATCTTTAGACACTGATCTTCTTATGTAGTTCATGAAACATTCGTTGTCCATTAAACTTTATTAGACGCCTTCATTCCTCTTATTTGAAATTTATTGTTCTACTATGTCTGCACTTTATGGTGAAACAGCTTTTGAGCTGGGTAGAAAACAAGTTCAAAACTAATTTTTTTTTTAATTTATGTATTAAAATGCATGGTTAGCTACAAAGAAAAAAGAAATTTTTCTTCTTAATTAGATGGACTACAAATTTGTGCATACAGATCCCTGTCTTATGACATGAAATGATGATTGAAAATACTGATGTTCTGGGAATGGCATCATGAACTGAAGATACACTAATTCTAGAATTAAACTTTGCATGTAGGTGTAAAAAGCTGTGTTGTATCTGAAGTAGGAAGAACAGAATGCTTGTATAACACAAGGAGAGCTCGACTGTTGCAGAATATATTGTCGTTTGATCTTTGCAAGTTAGGTTTGGTTAGGCCTTAAAATTTTGATTCATAAAGAACCCAAGTACATAAGTGAAAATAGTTTCTGTTTCTTTTGAATTTCTGTGAGTTTATGTAACTGCAACACTTTATGTATACAACTGTAATACTGTTAAAATATGAGAGTGTTGGTGCTGAGGAGAAAGTGAGAAGCTGGCTTTGTGACTTAAATTCATGTTATCTGCTACTTCTATTACTACATTGTTCATGCTGTCATGAGAGCATAACCTCTTGAAGCAGGACACAATTAAAGAGTAAGATGCCTAAGATTAGGGGCCTTCATATATATCTGATCTCCTGTATTCCATAATTATTGTTCAGCTGTCTGCTGGCTTTGGAGAGTGTTTGGGCAAATTCTGAAGCAGATGTCCTGGTCCATCTGCTGCACAGCTTCCTCAGCTCCTGATTGCAGTGACAACTTGCATTTACCAGAGGTCAGGCAGACAGCATGCATGAAAACATGCAGGGAGAAACAACATATCTATCAATCTGAATCATAGCTGGAATGCAGCATTTTGTGTTTCCAAATGTAGGTTCTAGTGAATGTTTGGGATACTTTTTCAGTCGTAAATGTAAACAATTAAAATGGTAATTACATTTTAAGAGTTAGATACTTAAGAGACTTGTTTCTGTTAAGCCTTCTATTTATTGCATTGCTTGACTGCAAGTGAGTGTGCAGAAATTTCTCTCTTATAGGGATGGATATGGTGGAAGAATCCAGCAATTACATTGCAGAGAGGTGAGATAATTTCATACTATCATGTCTTTGATTTTTTTTCAGTCAGACTGCTCATGTTTGCCTGCTTTGAACTTTAAGGTCAAACTTAGATGATCTTCAGAGAGAAGCTCATTGTGTCCCTTCAGATGAGGTACAAATCACAGGATTTTGTTCTGGATATATTTCATTTCAGATAAGCTTTTTCAGGCAGGTGGAAATGAATTGATTAAAAATTCTTTCCCTGTTTCAAATGTAATCTTGTGTCTGCAAAATTTGTTTCCACCTCTGACTTTTTTTTTTTAAATTATTTTTATTAATTTTTGACAGAAACCCACACTTTTCCAAGCAGAAGAGTGTGCTTAAGTTTAAGAATGAGGGAAATTAAGCTGTTCAGTTAAAGGAGCAGAAAGAGGGGAAGCCAAACTTGATATGAAAAGTCACAGTGTGCTTTACCACAAGCTTGTTTTCTTTGTAAGATGTGATACTACGTTTCAGACCTGATGGCTTTCACCAGAAATGTTATACATAATCAAGTTATCTTGCTTTAAATTTGCAGAAGAAGAGCTGAGGCTGCTTTTGACTTTCCTGAATTTCAGAGGGCAACATATCAAGCTACTGTGGCAAATCAAGAATTATTGATGATTCGCATTCTCTAGAAACAGGCAAACATACTTCACAATTTTAGCCAACAGAGCTCCTGGTTTGCTTGTGGCTTGGAGGAAGCGTAAACCCGCCATGCCCAGAGAGTGTCTGCAGCCCTACTCTTGCATGCAGTGCAAGCTACAATCCTGCTGACTGGAACAAATACTCAATCCAGTGAAGTAATGAATGTTTGAGAAAATTGATAGGAGGACTGGATGTACTGAGTCTCTCTGCAGGATACACTATTGAGAATTTCTGTCTGTCCTAATTTTTCACTCTCTTTTATCTTTGATGAATATACTGACAAACTAATGTATGCCATCAGTTGACTCAGGTAAACAAGAGTTGGGTTGAGTCCCCTTATCTTGCATGAGCTATTCTAGAGAGACTGGAGGAGTTAGATACTACTTCAAACCATTAAATTCTGTCATCCTTTGAGGCTTGCTCCCCTCTCTTAAATTTGAAACTTAATTCAATTAGTAAATTCCCAGCGCTTTTTAGGGGGGTTACAAGTGCATGCAGGAATTCACACAGAGTGCTTTGTAATGTTGGGTTGCAGTGACAGAAGTGGTGTAAAGTCTCACTTCTGACAAGAATTATGCTGATTATAATCACTATGTTACGGAATTTATGACTGTTAGTTTTTTTTACCTTGTTATGTGCTGCTTAGATGGCAGTTATGGTTCTTTGGAAAAATATTTGAAAAATCAATTTCTGAGGCAGAAAAGCTGCTTTTTATGGTTTGTTTAGGTTTGCTTTGTTTGTCTCCAAAGATTTGCAGTGCTTTTCTTAGTCCAGCATGTGCTATTTTCATGAGAGACATTGATAAGAACCTGTTTGTATACTGTTGCACTTGGTGAAATGGCTTTTTCTTTAAATTGCCATTATTTGGACCTAAATAATTGTAGTGTATACTTTGATCAAACTCTTGTAGGGCATCTGTCTTATTTTGGTGTTTCTCTGCAGTATTTTTGTCCTCTCCTATTCTTTACTAAAGAAATAAATGACCTCCCTCAACGCACATTTTCATGTTTCCATGTTGAATTTCATTTTTTGTTCTGTTATTCCAATCTGTTATAACTTAACAACCCGTATTTCCCCAGCAGTAGCAATATTACTGGGTAAAGCATTTATTTCCTTCCCCATCCTACCCTTCACCACATGGTAAAACCAGGTGTAGGAACTCATACATGTTGTGGGGTTTTTTGAAAAAAAGTCTTTTTAAAATTGAAGTTAAAAATGTCAACATTTATGTTCTTAATCCAGTTTTACTTTGTTACTTTTTAACTAGTAAATTCTCTCTGCAGTTCTGTAGCAGGTGTGCAAGACAGTTGTACTGGCTTAATATAGATAGATGATGCAGCCAGGAGGAAAGGGATGTTAAGTGGCAACTGATTTTTTGCTGTTCAACACACTGAACAGCATTGTAAATTTTTCTTGCTGAACAGTCTTTGTTCTGAGTAGTAGTTGACTCATTTGTGTGCCTTGCACACGTGTGCTACCTTCTTTCTTTAGGCAGCAAAAATTACAAAAACGTAATAAAAATACCCGAGTGAGGTTAGTTTATGCTGTTTTCAAAATGTGCTACCTGTCTTCATTTAAATAGCTGTTGCTGTGTTGCTATGCTGCCTATAGAAACAGAATTTACGCAACTCACAAGTGTTATAATATATGACATGAGAAGGAAGAATCAGAAAAACTACACATTGTGAACATGAAGAATATACAGCTGCAGGCTTCCCCCCATTTATGTGATAAAGAAACACTATTGTCCCATGAAAACTTTACTTCATTACAAAAATAGCAGTAATGTAGTTGAAACATAGTGGGTAAACTTCATAGGGTTTTGCAGTATATTTATTGCAGTGCATTTTTTGGTGTATACTGCAATGGGCAATTCTGTTCCAGCTTTTCCTTCCCGAAACATGTGATGCACATGAGATATGGCAACTCAGGGTCATGCAGATCTACAGTGAGTTGAAATAGCTCTCTGACCCAATGAAAACTAAAATGGTCAGGCTATTTAAACACAGTGCCTTGGTAGCTGTTGTGTAAGGAGTTTGCAAATACAGACAGTGGAATTGGAGGAACCGCTTTCTTTGGTGGTCACCCTCAGAGTGGATTAAAGCACGCTGGAAAACTGTCTCTCTAGGCAAGATCCTTTTTATGGTCTGGTTAGGTCACTGTGCGTTTGGTAAGCAACCAAACTGCTTTTGTGTTAATGGACCTTTGCAGCAACTTGTGCTGCCAGTTCTGAGCATGAAACTGGTTCACAGAGGTTGTGAGAGGAGGTGCCAAAAGGCTGCCGCAAGGTATTTGAAAGGTATGCCCTGCTTGATTAAACTAAATACACATGGCTATCTTCTTGTAACTGTTTAAAGATGTAAATAAAAAGTCTATTTCCATTTTTTGATACTAATCTAAGAAAATACACAAGTTTGGATGTGGCTGGGAGTTTGCTGTAGATTTTATAATAAAGGATGAGGACCCATATAGTAATGAGGGGAAGCAGAAGGATTTACTGCTGTAGAAAATGAGCTTTTCAGCCACACATTAGAAAATAAATGCTACTAAGAATGACTGTAGTTCAGTTATCCTTGGTAATGTGTGTCACCCCTCCTCAAATAGTGAAGCAATTTGACAGTAGTCTCAACTTGGTTTAGCAAATAGAAGGATTATTACAGGAAATCCAGTAATAAAACCCCACTGGATTGAATTATTCTGAATAAATTTTAAGCAGAATGAGGCCACTAGAATAGTTCTTCCTTTTGTACAGATTTGCCAGTGATTCTGTATTTGAAAATGTCATACTTAATAAACTGAAGGAGCAGGTACTAAGTTTGACTGAGTCAAGACAGGTTGTGCATTCAGGTTTCTAAATTTACACCAGAGTTGCATATTCCTGAATGCTGTATTGTGAGCAGGGCTGAGAAGCTGTAGTTCTGTATTAGTGCCATCTAAAAATGGCTAAAAAAACCCCTGAGAATAAAGGAGAAGATTGCTTCAAAGATAAAAAGAAACAGTAAGAACCATGAGGCATAATGACTTTTGAAGTGCAGATATAAAAGTAGAGAAACATTTTGGCAGGATTTTCTGCAAATCTGTAGCATATCAGAAAATACAGCATGGGAAGTAACGACAGATGCTGTTCCTTTCCTGTATTAGCACTCTTCAAAGGAATTAGTTATCTAAAGTTGAAGCACCTTACCAAGGTCTGTATTTGTGACTTTTGAGTTTTTACTCTGTGTGTATGTACATGTAAATATTTCTCTACGTGATTCAAAGGTTACTCTTCTATATTTTCCAAAGATAATGAGATAAGACTTCTCATACCAAGGAAGCATTTCACTTGATTAGAGGATTTCAAGGTTTTGTAGAGCACAATGAAGAGGATTTACATGGAATTTCATAAAGAGTTATCAGACTCAAAATATAACTGCTGTTTGTTTGGAATACTGCTTCTTAAATTAATCTGCTTCCTTGGTTACTCCTTCAATACCTGTAAACATTAAATTGCAACAGTGTAATATGTTGGAATGGAAAGCAAGTGGAAGTATTTAAATATACTCCTGAGGTTCTTTTATTTGTCTGTACAAGAATTATTTCGTATTATATAAATGCTAAACCACAGCAGTGATTTTCTTAAATCTGTACAGAACTTTGCTGTTTTCTGTCTCTGTGCCATAGCTGTGTGAACTATAATTTTACAGACAGAGGAAACTAGGCATAATGAAAAGGTAATTAACCCCAGCAAGAACCAGCAGTTGTACAGATGTGTGAATAAACTATAACTGAAGGTCTGTGGTAAAGTCTGGGCTCAGGAATTTTAAGAGTGAAGAATCACTCATGATATTTTACAACGGGGAGAACGTACACAGGTAAAATTGACACTTTGATGCTATATTGTTCTTGCACTTGCATCTGCATTTCTTCCAGTCACATTTTTCTTTAGGTTAGCTTTCTGGATTAAAACAGAGCTAAAACTGCACTCTAAAGGCCTAGTGCCGCTATCAGCCTCTTCTTGGACTCCCCAAAATAGGCGCTTTTTTGATCTGTCTTCTAGACACTGTGTTGGAAGAGGATTTGAGGGAAGGGAGGAGAGATCTCTGTGCATCCTGCAAGGTATGACAGAAAAAGCTATTTATAGGATATAGAGGAAGACATAGTGCTGTCACATGCATCTTGGGAATTGTGTTTAAGAAACAATTTCAGCTTTCGTAATAGGTGGTTTGTTCTGCAGGCTACCCAAAATACTGATCATTTCAGTACTATCTTCCTGTAATGAATTTGCATACACTATTACCAGTTTTAGGCAGGTCAACCTGATTTGATAATCTAGGGGAATAGATTAGTACAGTGTTTTACTAAACTGTTTAATTATTCTGTGCTGGTTTGAGATCCCAGTGAGGCTTTGTACAAAGCTTTCATTTTTTTGTTTGCCGTTGCATACACTGATACCCCTTGACACTGGAGATAGATGTATTAAAAGTTAATGAAGTTAATTACACCTCTAACTTAGTAGTTAATTTAACTGCTACAGTTAAAAAGAAATAGGACAGGAAAATATCGTAATCTGAGTTTGATAGTTCTCCATACCTCCTCAGTGTGTTTTCTTATATTCCTTTCCAGTATGTAAGGAAACATACTGAAACTGAGGTAGTTCACAGTTGAGAGGCAGTGAGGCAAAGGCTCTACAGGAGCAAAAAGCATGGTCACCTGGAAGCATCAAGAAAATCTGTGTGTGTGTTCTGGACGCTGTCTCTTGGCAAATCATAAGCTTTGTGGAAGATCTGTAAGTGGTTTAGATGTTAGGGATAATGTTTGGGTAAAAGCAAGTACTAAATTTGCAGCGTGTATTTTTACATAAACTACTGTTTTTTCTTAGATGTACTGACTTAGCAGAAATTGCCCACAGAGAGCATCTCTGGATCATCATTTTTTTAGTGCAGTGGAGCTTGAGTTAAAAGCAGCTGTATGTTTCTCCAGTTCCATTATTTGGGCTTCTTAGATGTAATTATTTTAGGGTTTTTTCTGAAGTCTGTTTGTGCCTTTTGGGTGTTAGTACTGTAGCTGAATAGACAAGAAACGTTTTGGCACTGCTTGAAGGTAACAGATATCCAGAAAATAAGTAAGTTTCATATATTTCTTAAGAAATACGTTCTAATAACCCCTTTTGGGGAAGAATGTACTCAGCATGATCTGTTTAGAATTTCATCTCATTGAGGGAGAAATTGGTATTTTTGTTCCTGTCAAATTTATGTGGCTTTACTACTGTAAGTTCAGACTTGGTACTTTTTAAAAATTAAACTGTTACCATATGTGTAATAATCTTATTACATAGTTGGGAGTGTAGTTAATTGAAGTTATTTTCAAATAAATACGGAATTTCTAGTTTTATATTACAGAGTTTTTGTATACCTTGATACGGAGAAGTATTGTATTAGTTACAATAGTAACAGTTGTCAGTATTGTTAATGAGGGAAAATGTGTGATCTTTTAATCATTTAGTTGCCAGAACATTTTGTATGATACTGGAGACAATCACTAGAATACTTGGATGGAAGAATGCAAGCAAAGTCAATTCAAGCAAAGCTTTAATGTTTTAATTGGATTTCACCTTCTTTTTAATATAGATAGCAATCTAATTTAAATTCATCTTCACTGCTTGTTCCTAGGATCTTATCGACCTGCTTTGACTTGAAAGAATTGAATGCAAATTGCTTCCTTCTCACAGTAGTCTTCTGTGGTATAAGTCATGTGAACTCCAAACGTTGACTTGTTTCCTTGAAGTATTGCAGGCTGTGCTGCTTTGGATGGTTCTACCTTCTGATTACCCAGGATAGTTACAGTTCTTTAAAATGCCACTGCTTACTGTCTTGAATTTGTTATATATTTAGTAAACTTTTATTCTGATGCTTACAGTGAAATTTTGCTTTAGATGTGCAGATCCTTGTGGAATTAAGAATTATGCATGTGCTTCTCTGGCAGGTAACATCAGTTGTTTAGAATACAGTATTATGGGAATGTCGTATGTACATGTTCTTGAATCCAATTCTGATGCAAGAATGGAAAAAGAGAATGAGAGATGTATTAAATACTTTTAGATGTGTAGGGGTTACCTAGCATCATATTTTGTAATGAACTTGTATTTTTCCACTTTATGGTAAATAGTTTGCATTTTTCCTAATAGCAAGTTCCGTAAGAATTCTTTCTCTCATAATCTAATGTACAGTTGATATTGATATCATAGAACTTAGCTCTATGTAGCGTTCATAGAGGTAACAGTTTAATTACTCTGTACTTGATTAGAATGTTATCCTTGACTTCTGGCAAAGTATAACTCTAGAATATTTATACTTCACTTAGTATGACAGCATATTTAGGTAACCAGAAGGAAATAATAGCTAAAGATACCCATTTGAAATTTAGGTTATTAGAGATGCTCTTTGATGTAGTTGAGGTTTAAATCATACTTCAGATTGGAAACAGCAGGGTAAACAGTGAATTAGTCTTAAACTGGAGTTTTATTCAGTGTTATGATCCAGTATTGCCCACAGCACCTTGACCTACTTTCCCCTTTAGATGTTGCTGTTTGGTGTTACTCGCTGTCATTATAAAGAGATTTGTTGATTTTATAGTTGCAAATGAGAATAGCTGGTTATAAGGTGTTAAAGGAAGAAAGAGAAAACTGGAAACTAGTTTGGTTTTTTTTATACTGAAAACTATAAGCAGTCTGAAGAGGGTAAGGAAAAGTGTTCAAATGACATGTTAAAGTAGTGAATTCGAGCTGGAGAGGTGAGAATGAAATTACAGATACCTGATGTGGTGGTTTATCTCTGGCCAGCAACTAAGCCCTACACAGCCTCTTACTGGCTTGTATCAAAGAGAGAACTGGAAGGGTAAAATGGCAAAAACTTTGGGTCGAGATGAAGACAAGTTAATAGAAAAAAGAAAAGAAGGAGAAATAACAACGAAAATCAAACCCAGGAAACGTGTGATGCAAAAAAAAAGGCAGTAGCTCACCACCAGGTGACCAGTTATCAGCCAGTCCCCAGCCAGCAACAGGCAGAAGGCACACTCACGCACACCCTGCCCCATGCCCTGATTTGTTATTGCGGGGCGTGACACCCTGTGGAATGGAATACCCCTGTGGTCTGTAGGGGTTGACTGTTGTGGCTGTGTCAATTCTCAACTCCGTGGGGGAAATCCAGCGTACTCACTGGTGGGGTGAGTGAGAAACTGAAAAAAGCCTTGACTCTCTGTAAGCGGTGCTCAGCAGCAACTAAAACATTCCTGAATTATCAACAGTGTTTCCAGCACAAATCCAAAACACAGCACCATATACAACCTACTGTGAAGAAAATTAGCTCCAACCCAGCCAAAACCAACAACAAAGGTCTTAGACATTTTCAGAGCTTTCTTTGAAATTATGATGGTCTGTAGAAGTGTAGATGAAATGGAAAATGATGTTGAAACTCATGTACGTGACTCATTTTACCTGCTTGGTGAAATAGTAGATGCATACCATTGTAAAACTGCAAAATAATGTGTCTCTTTGATCAGCTCTAGCTTCTGTGTGTGAAAGCTTTGTATATTTCCATTAATTGTGTGATAGAGATCTGTAAAGAGGTCTTCTGGAGCTGTGTGTGAATGGGAGATTCAGAAGGGGTTTATTTTGTCATTTCCGCTGCACTTTTAAATAATTACAATTAGTTCCATTTTAGGACACATGATAGTTTCAGTGCCATAGAATATAATCTGAGCTGTTTTTCATAGTAATTCTGTGTTTACCAGATAATACAGAGAGAGCTGTTTTCGTTCCGTACGGTTTTCATTGCCTATTTCAGCATCTTACATCTTCTTTATTTCTTACCTCCCAGAATGAATGGTGATTCTGAGATAATAAGCTTTCCCAGCTCTTAGATCGTCTCTGTTGCAGTTTTGGTTGTGTGTTTGGAGAGGGGGAGAGCAAAATAAGGAAGTAGCCTATGTTTTCAAGCCTGGCTTCATCTTTCTTTTCCAGCTAATTTTTAGTTCTGCAGGGAGTACTTTTTCCTATTTAAAAGAATGCATCGGTCAGCGTTCTGGTTCATTTGTCTTTAACAGATTATTTATCTAGCATGAGAATTGTTATTTACCTTTATTATAATCTAGTTTTCTGCTGATAATGCATCTTGAATTTTTGTATGCTTGCTACTGGATGTGGTTGATACATGACCATGAAATTGTACTGTGATTAACTTGTGTTATGGCACGGAAAGCAGAGGGAGCAATCAGACGGTGAAAGAAATTAGGTTTTCTATATTCTCAAGGGTAATAGTAAAGTTCAAGTCTGCTGTTTTACCTCATTCATATTAATAGTATCTCATATCATGCTTCTCTGCAATTACAAATACTTTAGTCTTGTAAAAATAATTGGTGTTGGCCACTGTAAGAACCTTTCTTTTTATTTAACAAAGGTTATAAAATCAGTAGTTTCACATTAATAGACTTAGGCAATGCTGCTTGAAATGGTCGTCACATTAAATTAGATTGACACTTCTATAAGCTTTATACCTCTGGTCAGTTTTGTTGGAAACTTTAAACTAGGAAGCCTTTCAGTTTTATCTGTTGGTTGATTATGTTGTTTGATGGACAGACTTCAGAGTATCTCAGAGAGCAGAGTTCTTGGGCGTGAATGCTAAGGTGAGAGGTAAAATAATAGAAAGTATAAGATGCTGTAAGGGAGGAAGAGAGTTTCTTCTCCTTTCTGTTGGTCAGGAATTTGTCTTCAAAGGGAGTAAAAGTCATAATGTCATAATTTGGGAGGAAGGTATACTTTACTGAAACATTGCTGACCATGAGTCTTATTGTTATTATTGTTACTTTTTGAGGAATGCTTAGTGTCTAGAGTATGGAATTATTTTCATGTTTTGTCTAGTCCTGGGTAGCTCAGATTTGATCAGCTTCTAGAGTAGCTGTTTCTGGGATGAACCACTGACCTGCAAACCTCGGGGGCTTACTGGGGTAAATGTGAACATCAATCTTACCAGAAATAAGACCTAGATTTTAAGTTGCTCTGCATTCCATATGTTCACTTTTCTTAATGTTGGGAAAGTCAGTTAGTAAACATACTTGCTACTAGTGATTTGTGATAAAATACCAAGCATGAGAACCTGTGTTAGGTGAGTCAGTAAGATCGTGTGAAATGGTAAATGAAGGACAGGATGCAGACAAAGTGTGCTTTTGCTTCGTGGGAGCTTGGTTAGAAATATCAAGTGGGTGGGTTTTTGTCGGAATCAATCCATGCCACTAGTTTAAGGCCTATACACAAAAATCAAAGTAAAGCGTTTGGTTTAGTTGATTGTGGTTTTGCATGTTTGGGCAGGACTTGATATTGGAATAGATCTCCTGAGAGGATTTCTTAAAAAACACACACACACACACACACACACACACACACACACATATATATATATATATATATATATATATTCATTCTCGATGAGTTTGTTTCAAGCATGTGTTGCTTCAGCACTGGAAAACCTAGGCTTTATGAAGTTCCCTATGATTTAAGCATGCAAAATGACTAGAGAATGGACAAGACTAGTCTTGAATCAAAGATGTTTCCTAAAATTTGTTCCAGTAATTTAAAATTATTTTGAAAATGTATTGTTAAAAATTACTTAAAGTGTTTGCCAAAGCATTCAACTATTCATCCTTCTGTTATGTTTTAAAATAGTATGAGATAGAGGCGCTACAGACTTTTTTCCTCTCCCTTAATCATTACTGTGGTATCTAACACTATTTAAAACCAAGAGTGATAATTGGTCGTTCAGATTTCATATAAGAACTAGCAGTGGTGGATTGTTTCTTGTGTTCCTGTATAATCCATGTTTATCAAGCAGTATATACTTTATATCCTTTATCGGTAAATTAATAGTTCGAATAATATTTGTGTTTTCCGTATTGTTTCTGTATACATCAGCTGTGAAAAGAACTGACCAGTGTCTTCACAGAAGCATTCCAAGGACATGATGTTTAGCTGGCATGACTGGATGCAAATTTAAGCATCCAGTTTTGAATATAGATTTGCAAAGTAATTATGATACAGTTTGCAGTCAATGAAGGTGGAGAGTAGAGGTACTTATGAAACTGTAAACATGTATTTTCTGTTTTATAATAATCCTGGTTTCAAATGTTTGCCTAAATGGTTTTGCTTTCCAGTAGTTTTCTGTTGTTTAATTTTATGTATGTGCTTGTGATACCATTTCTATAACTATGCCTTTGTTTCATTTTACAGAGGAAATAAAGGCTGAAACAGAAAAGCAAAGGTATGTGATAGTTCATCATATTAAGTGATAGTGCTTTTAACATCTTAAAACGTGTACCGTACTTACTCTGCATGGGGAGTAGGGGCTCTCTCTGAAAAGCATTTTCAACATATTTTGGGTGGTTGGTGGTATCTGGAAAGGTACAGATAGTGCTGCTTTGTGTGACTGGCTGTTCTGGTGCAAGGCACAGGGCTTGGGAGAAGGAGCAGAAGGTAGCTTAGAGGGAGCAGGGTGGTACTGTCTGACCAGGGAGCATAGGAAATGGGGATCAAAGTTGGAAAAGATCTTTGTGGATGGCACAGAAATTTCTTCCAGTGTATCGGTGGAAGAGCCTTGAAGTAGATTCAGAGAAGGGGGAAGAATGCAGGTGAAAGACTTGAAGTGAGTGTCAAGGGGAGGAGATCGGGGTGAGGAAGTGGGAATGAGCAGAGAAAAGTAATGTAACTGGAAGAGGTAGTGTCTGGAAAGGACCTTGTTAGGGAATAGGTGTAGATTTGTGAAGGCAGTTCCTCTACAAGTGAAGGTAAAACCAAAAATTGACATTCAGCAGTCTTTTGCTGTCAGCAAACTTTTAATTATTGCTAAGCTGTGGGATCTGTGATGGGTATTTCATTACATGTTCCACAGGACCATCTTCCTCATCCAGTGTACGTTGCTCTGAGTCAGGGCTGTGTGGCGAAGACTGTCCATACCACTTGTTGAAAGAATTGGATCAGTGGGTGAAACTGAGGATGAAAGTGTTCTTAGGCAGCTGGGTACTACGTGGGGATCTCTTTGCTGCCCTATAACTGGATTTTGGTTTTGGGCAAATCATATAAACCACAGCTGTCAAAGTTGGATGCTAATGCCAATACTGCTTCATCTCTTGGATATTTGAGCAGAAATCTGCAATTTTGGTTTGGAAAATAGGATCACTTCTAGCTGGAATAAAGTCAGTGGGAACTTTGTTTCAGAAGATGTAAAGGCAAACTTAATATCAAATATGCTGAAAAATTTAGTCTTGCAACCTATCAAATTGGGCACATAAAACTTAGTGAGTGCATCTGATTGAGACTGTGCTTTGCTTTTCAAATAAAGTCAATACAGTGAGGTCATGGTAAGATTGTAAAAATAAATTTAATATTTATGTAGTGTTTAGAAAGTATTGCATCCAGCACTACAAGATTGTCTCAGACAGAAAGTAATAATGTGAATTTATAATAGGTTTTTCTTAGAGTGGTATAAATAAAGCAGAAGTCCACATTGTGAAGCATGATAAGAAAAAATGCTTTATGTTAAATATTCAGTGAGAGATATTTGTTCTGGGCACTGAAAAAGGAAAAGTAATATCCAATTCTGTAGTTAAATACCATGCTAAAAATAATGAGACCACAGAATTAAAATTATTTATACAAATGTGGTTGAGCCATTTCAGAACTGCAGGTGCATAATTTCTACCCTATTAATGTCTGAAGTTGTGATTTTTTGGGGGGTAGAATGTGTATGTCTTACCTTCCTATAGGCATTTTCTAAATAGATTTTGATTTCTTCAGTGCTGTCTTTATTTTGACAATAGCCTTTTGCTGCTGTGAAGGCATTGCTGGACTTGGAAATTGTGAATGGACTTCCCTATTCTTATTGTAGAGTCAATTTTTTTAGGTGCAATAGAAAATACTGTTTTCCTCGGCCCTAGAACAGAGAAACTTCTTCATCTATTAAATTATTTTCAGGTTCTTACTTCTGGAATAGAGATTCAAATACCCTAAAAAGGGATTTCTAATGATGAGTCTTTAAATTTTTCCAGTCCCTGTTCAAGGTAACTGATCTCAGTTAACCTGGAATGCACTGAAGAATAGGTAATTTCCACTTTCCAGAAATTTTGCATGGAAACAACTCCTTATGTTCTGTTACTTGTTTTTTAAACAGAACTGGTATTTGGTAATGGGGTGGAGGGGAAGGGAATAGAAAAGTACAAGCTGATTTATGTAACCATTACACAGCAAGTGCTGCCAAAATAATTTTCCAAATCCATTGTTTGATACATGCCTTAGCCTTTCTCTGTGGCTAATACATAAATGTCAGCATATTTCATAATTCCCATGCTTTGTAGATGCCTTGCTGGAAGAAAGTTTTGGGGATATTTTCTGGGTTTAGAAGCAATTCACTGACATAAAGAAGAAAGTCCTTTTGAGATTCTCTTCTCCCCTCCCTGCTATCCCCTTCCTTTACATTATCAGCAGTGTGATGAGCTTACTGAGTTGCTTTTCAGAGACAAATGTGCATCATCTTCCATATTTAATATCTTGCCCATTTTAAAATAGCTTTCAATTAAGAGAATTAAGAGATGCTCCAGGCTTATGCAGTAGCTTGCTGTGGCATGGATTCTTCACTTTTGGAATCTCATCATGGCCCACTCCTTGTTTTGAACAATTCTGGGTTTATTTCTAGTGTGCTCTTTTTAACTTAATTTTAATGGTTTCAACGGACATAATCACTAGATGAGGAACAGGCTTGTCATAAGACATAAGCAACAGATAACTGCCCTTTCATTCCTCAGAGTAAAGCTTTTATAGGAATCTCAGAGAGATTTAAGAAGGTAGAAGAATCATATACTTCCTCTGCAACTTATCTGATTAGGGTGTTGTTCAAAAGTGCTCTGCTTCCAGCAAAACAGTACAGGGCGATAAATAAAGTTGTGCATCCAACAGAAAAACAAACCTGTACTTACCTTTAGGAAAAAAAAAGTGTAGGGATAAATTCTTAAACCTTCAAGAGAGATGTAGTCAGTAAAAAGTAGCATCTTAATACTAATTATTCACTCTTAAGACTTAGAATTTGGGTGCCCTTTTTAAGCAACCTAAACAAGATCTGTTTGAACGTGGTGACAGATACCATCTCAAGGACAATCCAGCCTGCTCCTTGAAAAGCTGAAACTAATTTATATTGAGTAGTGTAAGGCCCACTCCATAATGCATGGGACTGCAATCATGCTTTGGATTTATAATAAACTCTTCTTCTACTTCAGGAACATCAAATTGAATGCATTCCTTGAAGCATCTGATTTAATTAGCAACATGTATAGGAGCTGCATTTGATTGCAGTTGTTCTACAAAGATCTATTTGAATTACTGCAGGAATTCTGTAAGCCTTCACTACAGAATATGACATTTTGCACTTTTTTAATACTGCTTATCAAGTCTGTGTAAGACAGCGTAGTTTACCTTTTATCTAAAGATACCTGTGTGTGCACAAAAAAAGTTAGGAATGCTTTGTATAAAGGTGATGAGTTATTCTGTAAAATGAGAGATCTGAACATCTTGCTTTGAGCCAAAGTCAAACTGCATTGATACACTCAAATTAGTGAAAAATGACCCATTCTTAATTATCATTTTGTGGTAAGTATTAATGAGCACAACCTTTCTAGGTGCTGTGATCAATAAAACTTCAACAGCTCTTAATTTTCTTGCTTTTGTACAGTTAGTCATTTCAGATAATTTACCCCAGATGCACTGGTAACCACTGAACTCTTAAATTAAATGGTGTTAGCTGAAGCAGAGATTAAGATAAAGGTTCACCTTGGTTTGGTTTGGTTTGGTTTGTTAGTTTGTTGCTTTTGCCAGTCTAGTAAGGGGAGTCCTTTGGTATTTGAGAGGAAGCAAGTCTTTCTCCCTCCAAACCAGCAGCTACCACTGGATATCCCCTTAGTGTGCAAATGGGTCAATTTGCCTGGTCCACAAAGGAGCCATGTTGGTTAAAAGGTGTTAAGAATACTTTATGTATTATTGTTGTTAGAAGTTAGTCTTTCCTAACATTAATTTTCTTGACATTTTGTTTCATTCATAAACATACTAATGGTGAGAGGGATTTGTGTGATCACTTTGCAGTATTCTAATACAGTCGTTCTGTTTAGTCCCCCTCATGGAGAAGCAAAGTCTGGTTCAAGCACTCTTCCACCTGTGAAATCAAAGACAAGCTTTATTGAAGCGGACAAATACTTCCTACCATTTGAATTGGCATGTCAGTCCAAGTGCCCTAGGATTGTCAGTACATCTCTAGATTGTTTACAGGTCTGTATGAAGATGAGTTTTAACTATCAACTGTAAAATCCTGTTGCTTTGGAGGGGGAGTACGGTTATGTGTAATAAGTAATGTCATGGGGTTTTTATTATTTTGCTCGATTGCACACACAACCAAATAGAAAGTATTTCTCACAAAAGATGAATCTATGCTGTATTTATTATGTAGTGTATGTATGTGTTTCATTGTGTATATATGTTTCCCCACAGTTACCTGTTTGGGTTGTTACGGGCAGCTACCTATTTTCATGTGTTTAATATGTGTTGAGCTAACACAGCAGGTATAGCATCAGCAAATTCATTTTATGCTGTTTATAATTGCAGTAAAATATTTTCAGTTTGCGATGTCTAGTCTCTCAAAACTCTTGAGGCTGCTGTAATGTTTTCAGAAGAAATTCTGCAGTATTGTTTTTAGCCATTCACTCCTTCAGAGCAGCCCAAGAGCGAACTCAGTTTACAGTCACAGGCACACGTGTGCCTGGCCTGCTCTCATACCATGATGCTACTCTGTGTAGCATGGAGATTTACAAATACTCTTGTGCCTAAAGTGTTCAGAAGAGAATTTTACTACTTCTGTAATAAATTCCACTTCTAAGTATTGAAGACCTAGGGAAAGCAAAGGATACTAGAGCACTTAAAAACAGAAGAAACACCTAAAAATAGAACACTAGCTAGTAGGTCAAATAGAAAGCATTTGCAGGTGGTTTATTTGCTATAAAAAAAAATTGTGTGTTGAGTACATATGAAGACTTGTGTGATCTGAGTTAGTTTTTAGAATCCTCTTTGTTTTAAAACAGTAACTGATAAACCTTTAATGTTAAACTTGCTAACAAACTTTGTATAGCATTGCTGAGTGAAAATTGAATAAATCTGGAGGATATGTAAAAAAAAATCCTTGATGTTTTATGATACATAGGGTAAAATGTACTGTTTTAATTTTTCTGTGCAAGTTAGAACTATCAAGTGAATTTATTTATTATAACAAAAAGCTGGCTTAAATTTTTGAACTCTTACTTACATGGATTTTTTTCTTCTCTCTAGAAACTTATAGCATATGGACACTTGACAGGGAATGCACCAGACAGTACAGCTCCAGGAAAAAAGCTAATTGATAGAATTATCGAGACAATATGTGGCTGTTTTCAAGGCCCTCAAACAGACGAAGGGGTTCAGCTACAAATAATAAAGGTAACATGTTTAATACTTCCTGTATTTATAGTGGTGGCAGCAGGAAGACATTCATGACCTCAGAATTCAAAAGCAGAAGTGCCTAATGTGCTTAATTTGTAAATGTCATGGTAGTGTTAAAATATTTTCTTCATCCTGTTTGTTGGAGATGGAAACTCCCTATCTGTGCCCTTCCCCTAATTTCTCCCACTGCATTTTGGGTGAACTCATGGTTGTGGCCTCAAGTCTTGTTCATAGACCACTGCGTGAAATTCATTCACAGCAGACCTGTGGAGCCTCTAATTGTGAGGAATTACTGTCAAACAATCCTGCACTCCCAGTGGGGGAAATGGTAATTAAGCAGCAGATTTTAAAATCCATTTTGGAATTGGTTGATGAAGTGCAATTAGACCTGGCAGTTGGACATTACCATGGTAGCTTGGTGCTGCTGTGTCATACACTTTTGCTTGAAGGAGGTTCAGGGTTTGTTTCCACAGCTTATATAAACGTTGCATGTGGAGTTTGTACAGATGTTTCTGGGGAACCTGTTTTCTGATCGCAGCCATTAATTACGGGTATTTGTTTCAGGAAATTACTGTGCCAAGTACTAGAATTTAGCTGCCTAGTGGAAATGCTGTACCCTGCTCCTGTAACAGCAGTCTTTGAATGGCTGCAATGGTGAACAGCAGCGAAGAATACAATTGAAGTTAGTTAAGAGAAATGGAGTGTTTGTTACCTCATAATCTTGTGTATATGTGTCCTGAGGCATTGGCCTTTCTTGCAAATTTTATTTACTTGTTTTAGTGCAAAGAATGTAGCTTGTTCTTCTCCTCCTTTTCATAGCTCAAACCTTCCCTGTTCTTTTATGCACTCCACTTCTCCAGCAAATAGTTGTTACAAATGCTGGTTCCTGCTACTGTTTTCTAAAATTGTTGTCTTGTTTTGCCCAAGTGTTTAAGATGTTTTTCATCCTGCAAAGGGAAATTTTTATTGATTTAACCTTTCAGTCACTGACACTATTATAACTCTTTCTCATTGTAATACTGTCTCTCTGAATGCTTTCTTATTCCAGTCCTCCCCACCTGAAGGGGCTTTAAGAGCTAATACTCCTTCTGTCCAGGACAACAATTGAAAAAGTAAATTCTGCAACAATTGTAAAATACGTGAAGTGTCTACACTCATTTAGTGCTCTAACTTTTTCACTGTTTAGATTTAGCTAATTGCCATGTTAGAACCACTGGGAAAGTGGAGAGTATTGTTTTGACTTTGACTCCATCTTTGTCCAATACACTGAACACTATAAAAAGCTTGAAAATTTTAAATAACTTGGCAAAGACCAGAACTTTTGACTTTGGAAGAATAATGAAACTGCTAAGTCAGTCATCTTCTCTTAGGCTTCATAACTCTTCAGTTCTGAGATGAATGTGGACCCTGCTTCTCCAGTATGATTTGAAGGATAGATCATGTATCTTCGTAGACTCTTCTGTGGTTCTGGTGATTAGTACATTGTCTGAAGAATTTTAATTCCATCAGAGAGATAGAAGGCAGCGGACCTGGATCTCCTGCTTTTTTGTGCTGGTGTTCCCAGGCTGTTACCCACAACATGAGCAGCACTCCCACAGGGCAGCTGCTTCACCAACACCACAGTGAAAGCTGAGAACTTTGATCACTTGGACGCCTTCCTCTCTGAAGGATTGTCTTGGTTCTGCATGCAGAATGGGTGGCCCTTGCATAGCTGCCCTCACTCTGGGACCTGGGAGCTATCATGGGGTAAGAGTTAACATGCAGTGCTATTTCCTAGTTACTGGGTGGCTTTCCAGGGATGGAGTCATCTTAAGCCAGTTCCCAACTACCTGAGCCACTTAGACATTCTGAAAATACCCTTCTGCTGACTACCAAGGAGATAATCTTGCTGACACCAAGGAGTATAGTTTGTCTTTTTTTAGTTATCTAAGCTTTAGAGTCATGTCCTGCAGTTGTTTTGATGGAGGCCAGTTTAATTTTTCTGCTCCTGTTTTTGCTTGCATGTTCTCTGTAATGCCCTTGTTCTTAATCTACAGACTCCATGATGAACCAGACTGGGAAATCTGCCTTTCCTTCCTTTCCTTTGTAGTTTAGTTGGATTTGGTGTAATTCTGATGTGAAGCCATGCAACTTTCTCGTGTAGTTGTTGTGGTGGGGATTGTTGTGGCAGAAGCAATGCAAGTAATTAGACTGCTGATACAATTAAAAGTTGTTTATTCAAATTGTGTGAAATAACATCCTTTGACTGAATCTTTGTGCCTCCAGGCTTGCTTTCCTGTGGCTGCTGTGGCATTTGTGGAATGTGAGTGCAGACTTGCACTGACAGTTGCAGAGGTCTTACTTGAAGTTCTGTTAACGTTTCTTCTGGCCTTTTGGTGCCTGAAGAACTAAAATTAAGGCAAAACTTGTGAGGTTTTTGTTAAATCTGTAAAGAAGGAATAGGGATGAGGAGGCAGGATGGGACGTCATATCAGCTGTTTACACGCATACGTTTTCTTTCCTTGATTGGCTGTGGAAATGGAAAATATTTGCTATTATCTAGGTACTTTTACAGCTGAACTTACTGATGTTTGGCAGAAAAAGATTGTTGTGTGTGCTTGATAGCGGTAGTCTGAAAAGTTGGATGTTATTTAGTGACTTTTTTTTAGTGTCACTTAAGTACAAAACTTATTTATCTATGAAGGTTATTTGATGTATTTGTTGTTTTGTGGTTTAAGGAGTTCCGTTTCCTGTGTTTTTTCAAAAATCAGTCCATACTAACACATTATTTTGTGATAAGTAAACGTATGGACTTCAAGTTAACTTAAAATAATTATTATTGAAAATAACCCTATAGACCCTCTCAAAGGAAACAGAATTCTATGGTTCTAGCAGTTAATTCACACTAGAGAGAGGATCTAGGGCTACTGTGTTTTACGTGCTGTTCCAAGTACTTGAGAGTTTCCAGGCAACTGAATTACGAAATTAAGACAAACTAAGCCCGTGCTGATCAGATGACAGCTGTACTGTGTCATAAATTTTCCAAACATAAGATGATCAGAGTTGGCTGAAAGGAAGAAAAAACTGACCCTGAGTTGAAAATTGTTCTCCTGGTTGTAGTCACATTATTTTGCTGTAACCATGCTGTTCTTATAGAATAGTCAGTGTGAGAGGAATCAAAAGTTTAGAGTTATAGATGGATGCTGGATGTTTTTAGTAGAGGATTATTGCTAATTTAGTTTACTTTTTAAATTACATTAATTTTGCATCACAAAGCATGGTACTTCCTGATCTGTTCTAATGCATTTGTTTTAAATAATAGAAAAGTCACTTGGCAAACATGCTTCAGGCTAAAAGAAAAAATACTATGGGTGTCATACAAAGGTATGATAATCTGTAACTCAGGAAGTTACCTTAAAGATTTTTCTCCTTTCCCAAAGCCATCCAATGGTTGTTTATAAAAAGGAATAAGCTTTATTTATTGTAAGTAGGTGGCAGCACAGAACGGTAGGGTTTTTCGCAAACACAGAATAATAAGTATGAAGGGGTGGAGGGAAAGCATAAGAAAACAGACTCACAGTCAGGATTGTAGCCAGTAGTTTCAGGGCAGGGAAGGCTTGGTATATTGGCAGGCTTTGTGACAAAGTTTTTGTGGAAGGACCTGAAGGAGAATGAAGTGGTGCTAACCTCTCACAAAGGTTTCTTTCCGTTTCTAAAAAACCACCAAGGGAAGGAGTAAATAAATTAGGCTTTTCTTTTCTTTATTTATTAGCTCACAATGAAGATACTGTGAAAACAGATGAACTAAGTGTGACCAGAAGGAGTTGGAATTCAATTGCAAAAAGCCTTGAGCAGCAAAACTTCAAGTGATAGAAAAGAGCAAGATAATGCTGTGACTCCATAGGAGTAGCTTCCTGTTCTGGCCTCTGCAGAGAGCTATTTTTCTGTCCAGGCTTTGCTCCCAGACTTTGCTCTTACCCCATCCCTTGTCCTAGCAAGCATGTAATACTCTGCACCTACTGAAATCACTTTTAAAACAAAACCCCAAAACTAAACACCAGAGAAACACCTGAGGATGCTTTTTTTCTCCGTGACTTTTACTTGTATTGATGAGCTACTGTTAAAATAGCACAGGTGGCTTCATGCCCTGGACCTGTTGCAAAGTAAGAGTAGAAGCGTGTAGCTGGGAGGTAGGCAGAGCTTTGGTTACTCCACCTCTTAAGGACACGTGTTGTGTAGCAGTTTCAGATTTTGTGTAATCCTGCTTCACTGGGGGCTGAGGTGATTGTCCTCTACTCATCTGTCCCCCCTCTCCTTCGTTGTGTTGGACAGAGTAGTTGTTTGGTCACAGAGGAAGGCTGGGGAGTAACATGAAGAAAAATACTAAAATGAGACAGGAAGGGTTTATTTTTCTAACGTATG
The DNA here is from genome assembly GCA_013398955.1 of Callaeas wilsoni. NCBI lineage: Eukaryota > Metazoa > Chordata > Aves > Passeriformes > Callaeidae > Callaeas > Callaeas wilsoni. The sequence goes on along the minus strand of VWPU01014777.1, from coordinate 111,590 downwards.
AGTTCACAAGGGTTTCAGAGGAGCCATACTGCCAGTCCTGATCATAACGTGGTTTCTCAGGGTTAGCTGTTATGCCATTGTGATAATGATACACTCTGTCATGATAGAGAATCAGGTGATGTTGTTCAGGGCATATCATCAAATTGAGCCCTAAATGGAAACTGTCAAGAGGGAAGGATGTTCAGAAAGTAATTGTAAAATACTTTCTGTCTTGCATTTGTTCTTACATTTCTACTGGATTGGCATAGTAGAGGAAGAGAAATGGTGCTGAGATGTAAAGTTAGAATGACTAATAGCCTGAGGATGTCTCTAAATTGTAAGGAAGATGGAAGATACTAGCAAGAGATCAAAGCTAAAAATGCTTATCGGTTTGCAGATGTGTATGGTAGTCATTAAGATTCGTATCTAGTGCCTGGGAAGGAAATAAACCCAAAGAAGTGACTATCAAGAGCTCTGTAAACGCTTGTATGGTTCAATACCTGCAGGGAGATGCCCTGTAGAAAGACTGATTCCTCAGTCTGCACAGAAAATGTTACTCAGTGAATTTGGAGTAATATATTAAGGAGGTATGTCTCCGTGTGTGTTTGAAACTCTTTTCTTTGCCTCCACACCTCTAATCAGGTGGTGTGAAAAGAACCAGGCTCTACTGTTCATAAGAAGCATACTGAAAAAAACCTGGGAAATTCACGCTGTTAGGCCAATTAAAACAAAAGGGCACATATTCTATCTGTAGCCTTGTCGCCTTTTTCTACTAGCTGGCTCTGCTTTCTGTTATTAAAAGTTGGGGAAAAAAGATCGTAAGACTTCACTGAACTGAGATGGAGGTTAAAATTGTGTTTTCAAATACTAGCTTCTTACTCATCCAGATTTAAGAAGGAGACAGAAGGTGACACAAAGGAGTAACTTTATGAATGACATCACTAGACCCAGAGATGGAGACTTAATCTCCCTGCACCTTTTCATTAGTGTCCTAAGTGCTAGGCTGCAAGAGACCTTGTCTTCCAAGTGAGAAGCTGTGAGTGGTTCTTGAACTGGTGGATTGTATGTGTGTACATGTGTCAGTGGTATAATTTGTAACTGAGTGAAAGAAATATTAACTAAATCTAAATATGTACTGTATTGGATCCAGACAGTAGTGGTTTGGAAAAAATAGCTGTTTATGCCTGGGATCCACTTGTTCAGGTTGGTTTCAAGAGTGACTGATTTCCCTTTTTAAGGGGTTTGAGTGAGTGATGGGTACTATTTCTCCACTTCTTGATGCCTTGTGTGCATAGAAGTTCTGACAATGTCAGTAAGAGATGTAAGGTGTCGTTTGATGAGTAAATTACCCAACACTTGAAATAACTTTTGTTTTTAACTGTGATAAATTTTAAAAAGTAGGAGTTTTCCAATGCTTCCAGTTATTTCTTTCTTACCTTAAACAACCCATTAAATGGTAACTCTCTCAGAGGTTTTAATGCTTAAAATTCTCTCATTCCTTCTACTGGATTATAGTGATGAATGTAAACTGTTGCAAACCAGGCTCTTCTCCCTTCTTTCCACTCTCCAACACACATCTCTGACAATGTTTTCAAACTCTGTCCTCGGGTTTTGTCTGCCTCTATTTCTGCCCTTTAATCCAGCCTGCCCCTGCCTCACATAAAGATAATAATTATGTTCCTTACTTCTGTATTATCTGATCTTGCAGAGGCTTTTTTTTTTTTTTTTTGAGAGAAGCAGATACTAGCGCAAACAGGAAGAAGTAAGTGAATTTCTGCATAGGGGACAACACAATATTCTAGCATCTACCAAAAAAAGCTTTTATAAAGGGCAGTCATCTTACTATAGCTGTAATCTCATACTTGATTCATCACATTTACATTTATTTCTAAAACAGCTTTGGACCCTTTGACTTCCCTTCCAGGCTTTAACAGATAGTCTGTTCCTGTTTTGTGTCTAGAAAATTTGAGGATGACTTTTATGAGCTACCTCTCTGATGGCTCCACTGGTTACTTCTTGCTGTTACATACTATGGAACATGTGATTCTTAAATATGTTGATTAAAACCACTCAGTTTAATACTACTGATAGGATTTTCCAATATGGCTGCAAGAGTATGTGGGAAAACATAACTAAATTGCAATTCAAGATACGTATTTAGACATATTTTAGAAGTAATCCAGTTATGGTATTTATTAATTTGCACACTTTTTGACTGATAAATGTTTTGACCGGTAAATATATATGTGTGTTTATTTAGGCTTTGCTCACTGCAGTAACATCTCAACACATAGAAATCCACGAAGGAACAGTACTACAGGCTGTAAGAACATGTTACAATATCTACCTAGCAAGCAAAAATCTTATAAATCAAACTACAGCCAAGGCCACTCTGACACAAATGCTGAATGTCATTTTTGCACGTATGGAAAATCAAGCAGTGAGTATTTCAGTATCTTTATCTAGAAACTACCTCTTGAAAGCAGACCAGCTTGAGAGACTTGTTTCATCATTATTAATGCTTTTTGGCTTTTCTAGCTTGGCTACTTTGGGGGAAAAAAAAGAATCTGGTATCTCATTTTTTTTGTGTGTGTTTTGCACTCTGAAATAGGTGGAAAATAAGGAGTTTGGGGGTGATGTACAGGTTTTAAACTCCTCATAGTGGTCTGCTATATTTAATAGATGTATTTACCTGAAAGGTCGTCTTGCTCTGGTTTGACTTTACATGTTATCATAATCTATTAGGCAAGTCACAGAAACACTTCCTTTTCTGGGGATTCCAGGTCAAGGAACCACAAAAAAAAAGTTTGCCTTGATGTTTTTCCAAGCACTCCTTTATTGTCACATCTAGTCCCTGAACTTCCTCATAGGGCAAGCAGACGACTCCTGGTCCTGTGGTTTATGTAGTGTAGTCATCCCTTCTTTGACAGTGAAGGTATGAACTGTGTGCATAGTTGGGGAGCAGCCTCCTGCAATGGATTATCCCATGATACTGAAGTTCTTTATATTTAAACAAAGATGCATTTTCTTGAACTATTACTTTGGGAAGGCATTGTGTAAGCAGAGACAATAGAGATGTCATCTTTATAAAATAGTGCATATATCTTGCTGTTTTATTTTGATAATGAACTTCTTGTGTGTTTGCAATGCTTTTGTAGCTTCAGGAAGCCAAACAGATGGAAAAGGAAAGACACAGACAGCAACACCATCTCCAGCAGTCTCCAGTAAGCCATCATGAGCCTGAATCACCTCAGTTGAGACATATTCCAGCACAGGCTGATCAGCTGTCCAAAGACCATGAGAGAGAGCTTGACCACAGCACAAATGATGTGGACAAGAACCTTCAGGAAGATACTGAGGCAGAAAATGGATCTGACATTTCTAGTGCTGAAAATGAACAGACAGAAGCTGACCAAGCCACAGCAGCAGAAAGTAATGAGTGTGTATTTCTGTTTCATGGAGGGAGGGAAAAGATCTGTAAAAAGAAAGGCTTGAGGATTGTCTTTTTGCTCTCTCCCAAATCTGGAGTTAGGCATAAGTTTTCAAGTAGTTGACTAATGCAAAATGCCCATTTGTCCTTGTTACCACTGTCCATCAAGAGCATCCTTTAGTCTTGCACTCTGTAGGAGTCTGTATCAAAAATTCCTTTTTGAATCTGTGTAATACTGTGAAAGTTTTTGAGAATAGCATCTCAAAACCCGCAAGTTTTCAGTGTTTTAATGTCTGTGAAGATAAAAAATTGATGTGTTTTGTTGGTATAGGCCTGTAGATGAATTGCCATTTACAGGTTAACCACTGGAATTCTTACATTCTGCAGATACCTATTTTTGCAGCATCCCAACATTTATTCTGAAATATTAAGTGCAAGCAAAATACCTTCTTAATTTTGGAGTTTCTCATTAATACTTGTTTGTGTTTGTTTTTCTTGATAAAGATCTTTCTAAAGCCGATGGAGGAACATACGATGGTGAAAGCAATGAGTGTGAAGAGAAGGCACAAGAAATTGTAGAAAGTATTGTGCAGGAAATGGTGAACATAGTAGTTGGAGGTATTATATTAATATCTAACTAGTCAGTAGGGACTGCTGTCTGGTTCTTGACCTTAAGAATTATTTTACCACTTTCAAATATTTAAATAAAATTTATCATCATTTAAATATGATTTACGTGCTAAAGAAGACAGTTTCTGTTGTCAGACTTCAGCTGTGCATTATTTAACAGTAAAATGGACAGGATTTCATACGTTGATTTATACTCTTTATGTTGGAGACAATGTTCTTTTAAAATACAAATTCTTGGTGGGTTTTTTTATTATTATTATTATTTTATTATGTTTCTATATGAACACTCTTCAGAAATGGGTCCCTCTCTGTAGTAGCTGTGTCTCACTATATTTTTCAGTTTGTTGGAAATTATCTATCAGACTAATGAGTGATGCCCCATTCCAGTACTTCTTGGAAACTTGGTAAAGTGGTGACCCTACCAATGTGAAGTTATAAGTAAATTTCTTACTGTAATTTTCATTAGTGGGAATTAAGAATATTTGCAATTTTTATAGTTCTGTAATGCCATGTAAATTCTGTATTAAGCTCCTCCTTATGATTTTTTTAATATTTAAATGTCTATTTTAAAAGTTCTTTTTAATTTTTAATCTCATGTAACATTTGTTAATAATTTTTACATCTTTTGTTGTGATAGATGTGGAAGGGACTGCAGGTGGTGATGGCACAACCGTATCATTAGAGGATGGCAGTGACAGTGAAAACATTCAGGCAAATGGAATTCCAGGGACTCCAATTTCTGTTGCTTATACACCATCTTTACCTGATGACAGATTATCTGTCTCTTCCAATGATACTCAGGTACAGGCAGATATAAATTAGGAAATACTGAAAAAAAGTATTATATTTTAAATGTTGCCCAATGCTTGTGCAGAGTGATTAGTATACTTCCATAAAATAAGTTACTGAGATGAATTTCAAGTATTAAGTCATGTTACTCTTCTTCAGTGCACTATTTAAGTGAAATTTTTCTGAATAAATTTTGCATGTGATATCTTTTTAATCCCAGCATGTTTTTAGTTTCCCCATGGAGTTCAGTGTTCCAAGAGAACTCAGTTTCCTGTTTTCATGAAGTGCTCCTGAGAAACTATAAAAGTAGTATTCAATATACATAGTGAAGCATATAGCCGACTGTACACATGCCTGCGTAATTTTAAAGTGCTCTTTGCAAACAATAAATAGAAATGTCAAGCTGATAGCATGATCTTAATGCAGTGATTTCAGATCAAGAGTTTCATGTCTGAAAGGATTTGATTTTCATTAACAAAATAGATGTAAAAATACACTCCTTCTATTGTATGAGACATGAATACACTTGTCAGCCGACCAAGAATATCTGCTGTCAAAGTGTACTGAAAAATTCAGTTTGAGAATAATAATTTTAAGTTCAAAAGGTTACACTCACATAGGCCATACAAATTGAAGACTTAACATTAAGCATGTTGCTTATGTATGGAACAATAATAAAGAATTGCAAGAATTTAGTAATAGGGATGTTTATTGTACCATAGAAATTTTAATTTCAAATGTATCTGACAACAGATCGGCAACTATTCATTCATGTTCTATTAAAATGTCAGATGTTTGGGTCTTTTTAAACTAGTTATCTGCTGAAAGTGCCTGGCAGCAATTCACTGCAAATTACCCTACTTAAACTTGACCTACCTAATTTCATGATACTCTTTAATTAATTCTGACTTTCTACTGAGTAGGCAATTTTTATTAGTGACTTTTGTTTCGACTGGACTGCAGAATGTTTTGGTTTAGTCTTAAGACCGTAAAGCTAAAGTGAATTGGTTATATTTGTATAATATATTAACTTCTTATTGCTCGGAGGTGGGGATTTCCCTACACACCCTGCTAATGCAAAATGGAATACTGAAATATGTTAACTTCCTTAGGAATCTGGAAATTCTTCAGGACCTACCCCTGGTGCTAAGTTTTCCCACATTTTACAAAAGGATGCCTTCCTTGTATTCAGGTCACTGTGTAAACTCTCCATGAAGCCCCTGTCAGATGGACCACCAGATCCAAAGTAAGCAGAATTTAAGAGTTTTCCTAATGAAACTAAAAATAAAAATAAATTATTTAAATATTTTTGTGAGTCCTGTTACTGAGAAACTAATGGTATGGCAAAAAGAACCTAGAAACTTTGGAAAGGTGCTTCTGTGTTTTAATGCATCTTTTGTATACCTGTTAAGTTTCTTAACACTTATCCTTTTATAAGTACAACGTGGTCTTCCTAGTTGCTGTTTATAATGCCTTTCAGAAGGGTTTGTATGGAAGATCATCAGGTATTTCTGGTCTTGCTCATGTTGCTCTGCTTTTGGTACTGTCTCAGTTCATAACTGTTGCTGGTTGTGCCCCATAATTTCTTTCATGTCTTGTGTATTACTCACCATCCAAAACATAGTGCTGTGCTGGCCACTGGGAAGAAAATTAACTGTGCACCAGCTGAAACCAGCACATCTGTGTATCCAGTACACATCCTCAGCTCTACTTCATCTTAATATAAGCTCCTCACCTGAAGCTGATAACTGGTTATGATAAATTCATGATGCAGTGTTTCATTCGTTTGTTCTGGTTGAACGCTTTTGTCAGCCTACTTAATCAAAACACAAATGTTTGATAACAAAGATTTTATTTGGCTATTTCTTCTGACTGAAGATACCATGTCTTCAGTTTCATTGATGGAACTGTATGTTGTAAAGCGAATATAGATTCTCCTCTGTAGATGAGTGCCAGTATTAAATTTGAGTGTCGGCAGAAAGGTTTACTTTCTGATCTTGGATTTGTATGTATATAATTTATATACATTTTATTTGCACATTAGGAACAATTGGTAATAATTTTCAAGAGGAATGCTTTTCTGTTCTAAGGAGTGTTAAGAGATTAAATTGAAACCATAGTATGATTTCAGATGTCAGAGAAGGGCCTGGTATTCTTCAAAATAAAACCGTCTTTACTATTCTGAGTCTAGCTTTTAAAGCAGGTAACTTTAAGACAGTTCAGTTTAATCAGTGATGGGTGGTGTGGATTTAATAAGCTGAGATGATGTAGTCAAAAGGGCTTGAAGGTTTAGTCTAGAAAACTTTTTAAATTATCTAGCAATGCACTGTGGAAAGTCAGGACATTAGAGAATGAAGACTGAGGCATGAGGGTTTTTCTCACTCTCTCTGAGAATTGTCTTCCAGGAAATGCCATGAAAATCCTGTGGTTTTAGTTAGTACTCTGAGACTAAAGCTGTCCATTTATTAAAGGCTTTAATGGATTAACTCCCTTTGCAAGAGCAGTAATAGCTATTGAGGCATTTGGATAATCTCATCTGAATCCATGCAGTCTTCGACATTCATATTAGAACTGGTGAGGCTCTTCCTACAAAACAAATTGGAGAAAAAGGCATTTAGGGCAACAAAAATTCACTGCAAATACATTTGAAGATATCCCATGTTTGGAGAAGTGCCTAGAATTTATCAGTGGTTCTGAGGCATTGATGGCTTTTTGAACTATTACAAACATGCTGTAATCGAAAGACGAGGCGTAGGATATCTGTGACATTTCAGGAGTCTTATCTGCCTCTTTAAAAATCATATTTTCAATGAAATTTGTTATGAAGTCTGTCATGAAAATATTTTTAGATTTTAGGTAACTGAACTTGAAGCTTTAACTTAAAATCACAAGTCTGGGAGTTAAGATCAGCATTTTGCTTTCTGGGAACCTGGTTAATGTCTTTGTTTCCTTTTTCTCTGGAATAAAATAAGATGGGGGTGAAATATAGCTTGAAGGTTTGCTTGCTGGTTTTTGTTTTTACCTTAAACCTGTTCTAAATTAAGTGGGCTTTACACATCATACAAAATTATTGAGATCAGCATGTCAGGATTTTAGGTGGGAACTGACATTTGCTGGAAGTAGGCAATATTTAGTATTTTATTTATGACTGAAATTCTCTTCATATTTAAATTTTTGCATTCCATAGCAAAGTATGGTCTGGTCAGGTGCTGTCTGCACACCTGGTACCATGTGATACAAAATCAAGCCTTTTGCATCAAAAGAGATTGTGATGTCAGCTTCCATGCAATGCCAGCATCAAGCGTTTTCTTGAAGAACTCTTACAGAGATCAGTTTTGGATTGACTTTGACTTGTAGCCCATTAGGAGAAATGTGAGGGACAAGTTCCTCACTCAAATTGAGTGGCTCTTTTCTTCTCAAAAGCATCTTAAGAAAAAAAGTCTACTGTTGGAATTATATTTTGAGTTTGAAATGTTTGCAGATTGATTTCCCCATCCCACTTTGTTGGGCAGAAGTAATTGAGTTTATTTGCAACATACTTAATATTAATTAGCATTTTTGGTTTTAGTTAGACTGGAATTACTTTTTTTTATTATTATTATTATTAAGCTTGTATATTTGCAATATATAGCAATTATCCAGGTACTCTGTGTGTCACAGATTGACTTGAAGCACTCCTGACTGTGTCTGGGCTGTACTGGATGAAAAATTTCCTGACATTGTTCCCTGTGTTTCATAACTGTCCTCTCTCAGGGGTGCTTGTTTAATGAAAGCTGTGGGCTGTCCTGATGGGAAAGCCAATTGTGTCTATACCTGCTCTTCAGAAGAGACACAGCCTTTTTTGAAATGATCAGGAGTGGGAAGGAGCATCAGGAGTCTTAGGCAGGAATGGTTTCACCTGGAATGCTATTTATTGCACTGGATTGGATTTTAATAGGTGCAGATTTCCTTTATGTTTTTTCATGTGCAGTTTGAGGGTTTTTTGGCTGTTCTGTTTGGTGTTTTGGGGTTTGTAGAGCAGGAATAGTAGCACTGTTCTGACATGAATTCTGACTTGAGTCTGTAAGAATGTTACTGTGGAGCACTTGGAACACTGCAGTTGCCTGACTTGGTGATTGCCATGCTTAAAATAGGCAAGTTTTGTGTCTTACTTACTCTCAGAGTAGGATGGGCCCAGTGACTGATTAATCCTGTATTTGGGAAAAGAGATTCTGGCGTTGGCAGGAAGTACGTCAGGCAGTATAGCTATTGTGTTTGTAGTCCTTCAACTCTCTTTCCATGCTGGTGGAAATAGAGGAGGAGGAGGAGGAATTTCCACCTTTTACTGGTCAGGGTTTGGTAGATGGGCTGGATTTTAGATGGGATCTTCCAAAGCTCTGGTAACAGGAAAGAATGGTCTTTCATCCTCTGGCTAACAGGGCAGCATTGCCTCTTGCTGCTGCTGTTCTGTGGTGCAGAAGAGAGAATGGTTCCACAGTAATTTTTCCTTTTCTGGAAAAGGTCTTGCCTGCATTCTTGGTTCAAAAATGAACAATTTAACAAAAAAAGATCCAACATCATTTTGTGACTCTTTCTGCAACTGATTGTGTCAAATTTGAGTTTCTCTCATTAACATTCCGCTTGCAAAATCATTGTGATGTGTATTGACTTTTCAAGAGAATGTTTTTTTATTTTCTATGACTTACACTGGGCTGATGTGCTGCATTGTTTTGTTCTAGATCTCATGAACTGCGATCAAAGATTCTTTCATTGCAGTTGCTTCTGTCCATTCTGCAAAATGCAGGACCAGTCTTCAGGACAAATGAGATGTTCATTAATGCTATAAAGCAGTACCTTTGTGTTGCACTGTCGAAAAATGGAGTCTCATCAGTTCCAGAAGTTTTTGAACTCTCACTTTCCATCTTTCTTACCCTCCTGTCAAACTTTAAGACTCATCTAAAGATGCAGATTGAGGTACGTTACATTAATTTCTAATTAAATGTGTGGGAGGTGTTAAGTGAACATTTGTTTATATTTGTGTAGCTTGGTCTTGCGTAAATAAATTTGTTTTCCTTTGTGACTCACAGCTTTTGTGTAAAACTTGCCAGATTTTCCTTATTTTGAAGTTTTCTGTTGGATGTGGCATGGTACTATCACAGAGTGCTGCTGAAACTCAGAATTGAGTAGGTTTGTGGCTAAGCTCAACCATTGTTCAATATTGCGATTAAGAAAGCTTGGCCCAGCACTGTGTATTATAAATTAAGGAAATGAATACACTCAGGAAAAGACTGTGTAATATATGGTTTTGCAAAAGATTTTTAGAATAAAAACTAATGACATGAAAAGTATTGTGGATTCTCTTTGAGGTCACTTGAACAGATTTCATTCTCTGGGGAAGTCCCAGCTATTCCATTATTGTAGCCACTTCCCTTAGCTTATCAGGGCCTCTGTCAATATATGTCTGGAATAAGACGATCTCATTTCCTCTAAAGGTGTGTGCACAATTTAACTCCTTGGACTGTAAGTGGAGATAAGTCCGTATTCTTTGCAATAAATTATCTGAGTCCTGGTAGACACTGTGAGTTTTCAGTGGATCAGTTCCTAGTCTTAGGGAAAAGGAAGATGTATCCCCATACGGGCTATTCACATAAGAGGTGGACTCTGATCCTTGCAGATCTCTTCCAGCTCGGAATATTCTGTAATTCTGTATGTGGAAGGTTTGTTCTTGAGGTCTGCTTTTGTGCATAAGGTACAAGCAGCTTCTCTGAACAACTCTATCCTGTTCAACCACATGGATACCCTCTCGTGGTGCCCCATGTGTTAAAGATCATAATTCTGTGGTGAATAAAGTAGTGCTGTGTGTAGTGTATCCCTACTGTTTATTTTAGTAATTTTATGTTTGGGGAGTCAGGTGTGAATATTGAAGCCAACAGATTGCCCCATCCATGTAGAGCTTAAGTATGTGAAGAGATGCTTAGAAATGTTGGTAAATCTTGCTTTTATAAGGACCTCAAATTCAGAGATATCTTCATCTGTGGATGTTGTTGTACAGGTTGATGCATTATGGCAGCTTTGGATGAAAAACCTCATTTTGACAGTAGCATGTCATAAAATGGTCATGTTCTGATCACTTACCAGGTTATTTTGATACTTCTTTGAGGAAAAAACAGTAAGATTTACAGTATATGGTTGAGCATAGATGGGATAGAAATGATTGAATGTGCCTTGAAAATATGATGCATTTCAAAAAGTTTAAAGGCCAACTGTGTGCTCAACAAGACTGTAGTGCATGTGCAGTGTTTGGCACATCAGACAGACTGGGTGGAGCTGTTCTCAGTCCCACAGCCTGCCTCCCAGAAAGTGTTGGACTTGCTGTGTTCAGAGAGCTGACAAGTCAGCATGTAGGTGGTGAACGCATTGCAGTCGGCTTCCCTGACAGAAATTTGATAGGTTTCCATCACTGCCTTTCACGAATTCCTAACAGAAAATGAAGACATATGAGGCAAACTGGATATATGATGCCCTACACTATTGTAGCAGGTTCTAGAGTATGCTAAATTAGGACCATCACCGCATACCAGGGCTACATTTCCTCCTTGTGAATAGGAAACCCAAAAACTTGATGCTGTTGAAGTACCTATCTATTACAAAGTATGGGGTACAGCAGTTTCTAGAAACTTCTTTCTTCTTCCTGATTGTGAGCTAAGAATTCTTCTTTCAGCTACTGATCCTAAAGGTTATTCTGAAGATGTGGGTAGACACGTAGATAACTTCACATGCAGTTTGTGTCTTGGAGCTGTAAGAAGAGCCATATGCTCTGATTTATAATATGCAAAATCTATATATTTTGGGACTGAGGCTGCATTTTTCATCTGTGTAAGAATTTTCTGGCATGTTTGAAAAGAATAGTTTCAGATTCTGTTGAAAGTGATCCTCCCGTGGCCTGTTGACTTCAATATTTAGCTAACACTGCCCTCTGAGTTGCACCTTAGTTGTATTAAACTGTAATTCTGAAGGGGTTAATGAATCTATTTGCAGCAAATCAAATCCTAGGTATCAGAGGAGTTGGGGTGTCATTTAGCTGTACTTACCATTACCACCCTTTCATAACTGTGAATAAGCTACCTTAAAACTCATACTTAGTTAACCAAACATAATAAATAATTAGCTCTTTTCTGGTTTAGTTTTCCAGTGTATTAGGAATAAAGTCTCAACTCTGTGATGTGCGCTGCAATAAGTTGTATAGTGATAAACAGCATTTTTAAATAGGTGAAATGTGAACCATCACTATGGTTTTTAGAAGTTCTTCATTCCAGGATACACTTGTCCAAAGGTGACACCAGAAGCAAGAAGTGAGCTTGGTCTCGGAGGAGATCTGAAGTGCCTTGATAGTATGCAGAGGTTCCAGCTATTTTCTCTTCTAGTTTAGATTTGGATTTAGTTTTTGTCCCTGAAACTTTTTTCTCTGCTTCATCAGTGACTTCTTTTTTAAATTTTCTACCAGGAAAGAAATAAATTTGCTGGTTACAGCGAATATATAAAACTACTGTCTTCCAATAAAAAATTAGGAAACACCAAATGTGTAACTGAGGGTTACTCACAGCATGACATTTATTAAATTTTTGTCTTTCTCTGATTATGCAAAAGTGTGGCTAAAAGCAGTCTAGTACTCTGAAGTATGTTTAAGCACTTGCAAGTCTTTGAGTTGTTATGTGTTGAACTCCTTAGGTTTCATAGGGCTGCTTTCCTTATTAAGACGGTTAGCCGGCATTTGTGCTGTGTGCCTCCTTCTCTAAAGAGATCAATAAAATGTAACTATTGTTAGCACATTTTGCTTGAGGAAATAGCTTACCACCAAAGTCAGTGTTGCTGTTTTTCCCCAGATGTATGACTTAAAGTGGAAACAGCATTATGTTTTTCTCTACCTGGCTAAAGCATAAAAATCTCTAAAAATTCTGTGCTATGAAGGAACAGCCAATATTAAAAACAAGGGTAGTTATATATTTGGATATTCATGTGATTCTATTGGAGAAGTTGAGTGGCTTGAGAGTCTCAGCAATGCTCTGGTAAAACTGTGTGTTGTGGATTTGGAAGCCACGAGTGGCTGTGAAGAGGTGAGCTCTCAGAAGTACAGAACGGTGATGTAATGCCCTGTAGCAGTTCAGTTTTGAGTTCAGGTGCTGTTACAGCAGTTGCCGCTGCTCAGGGAAGAGGCAAGAAGAAGCCTTAGTTTAGCTGCTAAGCAAGCTTGGCTGAAGTAGTCAGCCTATGGTGCTGATGGATTTGGTGAGGAACTAATTGAGAGGGGATAAAATAGTTTCTGTTCCAAACAACAGTATCTGTACTAAAGTGACTTTGAGGCAAACTTATCTGTATTCTAGTGAAGAGTAGCTTTCCTGTTAATAGCGTTGCTGCATGCTGTGCCTGACCAGTACACTTCTTCCAATAATAATCTAATACTATAGAGTGATTCTTTTGTGTCAAAATGTTTCCCTTCTAATGAAAGTCCATTACTTCAAATTTGCATAAGTAGCTGTTTGTTATGTTTGTGCCAAAATGTCATCATCTTGTAGATAAAGTATTTTTGTCATGAGGTAATACCTCTTCTTTCAAAATCCCAAATGAACTGTTAGCAACATCTTAGGCTTCTTGTTAGGCTAAATTGTCCTTCAGGATTTGACATTATTCCTAAGTCTTCTCGATTTAAAATAAACCTGGACAACACTGCAGAAGAACATAAGTAAATAATTCAAATTCCTAATTTGCATCTATCAATCATAAGTTGTATTTCTTCCTTTCCTCCTTTTTTTTTGCCTTTTCACTATTTCTTGTACCTCTAAAGTGCTGCTTTCAGAATTATGTCAGAATTTTGACCATCAAAGTTAGTGACTGTTTTTGTAATAGATTGTTTTTTTCCCCCTCTTCCTGGAATATTTTTCAGGTTTTCTTCAAAGAAATTTTCCTGTATATCTTGGAAACATCTACTAGCTCATTTGATCATAAGTGGATGGTTATACAAACGCTGACAAGGATATGTGCAGGTATTAAGTACTATTGTGTTCTAGATTTTGTTTTTTATCTTAAGAACAAAACTATACTTGCCTTTCATTGAGTTACCTAGTTTTTGTTCCAAGGTTGACAGTGTCGCTTTATTTATAGATGCCCAGAGTGTGGTGGACATCTACGTGAACTATGATTGTGATTTAAATGCAGCAAATATATTTGAAAGACTGGTTAATGACTTATCAAAGATTGCTCAAGGAAGGGGTAGCCAAGAACTTGGCATGTCCAATGTTCAGGTAAAAATTGCACCAAACTTCATGAAGTTTCATGTTTCTTGGCATGATAGGTTGAGACTAAACCCTCCAGTCCACTAATTAATTGTTTATTAAATCTTTTCTAGGAGTTAAGTTTGAGGAAAAAAGGTTTGGAATGCTTAGTATCAATCTTGAAATGCATGGTGGAGTGGAGTAAGGATCAATATGTAAATCCCAATTCCCAGACAACACTTGGTAAGACATACGATGTGTTTCTTCTGGCTTTAGTTATGATGTGCTGCAAGATTTGAGTGTGTTCTTCCAGTATTTTGATGCTGTTAGTGTCCAGACTATTTTTCCTTTGGTAGAAATATTGAGAAGTTTGATGTCATTTAAACAAGTTGTCGTAGTTGTCTTTTTCTAATCGTATGAATTCATACAACACTACCGGACTGAAAACGTCTAAATCCTGTTATTTTCTGTATTTCTGATTTTAAAAGTGTCTCAAAACTTACTTTGAAGCTCCCTTAATTTTATCTAATTTCATATTAATTGAATAACTACTAAAGCAAGCTGAATAGAGAGCATTTTTTTACTTATTTACTGATTATTTTAAAAGTACTTATTTACTGATTATTTACTTACACTTTTTATAGCTGTAGAAGTTCGAATGTTGTAAGCCGTGAAGTAACTAAGTCATTACTTGTTTTAATCTTCTTGTCATCCTACCTGAGATGAGAAGTACTAAGGTTATGCCAGAATTTTCAGATTAAACACTTAAAGTTGGTAGGTGAAGTAGTAAACTTTCCAGGAGTGTTTAGCATGGCTGTCTTTGTGAACTGAGAGCACCAGCTCCCTGGCATGCCTAAATTCTTTTAGATACAGTGTTTCAAGAACTTAGTTGCTCCAGATTAAAAGTGACACTGGATTTGAAAATAAAATATAAAAACTGTTGTTGGTTTTCTGAGGTGTTGGGGTTTTTCTCGCCAAGTGCCAGAAATTATAGTTTTAATTTAAGACTTAAATTGCAGTATGTGATGAACTGAAAGAATTCTCCTTGATGTGTTCTAGTGATTTTGTAATTAGTATTTACTTTCTCAATTGAAATAAAAGCACAATATAAAATATATATAATATGTATATCTAAATACATAGTTGAAGATAATGCTGAGTTTTAGAAGCCTGCATTGAGGATTCGACATGCGATTTATATTTCTTTTCACTGTATGTGTTTTGGATATATGTAACCCTTTCCAATTTGTAGGCCAAGAAAAACCCACAGAACAGGACAGCAGCGAAACCAAACACCCTGAGACAATTAACAGATATGGAAGCTTAAATTCTTTGGATTCTACTGCTTCATCAGGAATTGGCAGTTACAGCACACAGATGTCTGGCACTGACAACCCAGAGCAGTTTGAGGTCCTAAAGCAACAAAAGGAAATAATAGAACAAGGAATTGACTTGTGAGTGCCCTTTTATCACCCATGGGAGGGTGGATTCTTTTGGAGCTATGAAGATTCCTGGGTTTTTCTTCCTTCTCCTCATAGATACTCATCTTGTGTTAGGAAAAAAACTCTGGATGTAACAGCACTTCCTCTGGTGAAAGAGTGCTGAATGGTGTCCCCTTTGGAGCCTGTCAACAGTGTTTTGTGTTAACCTAATTCCTCACAGCTAGAAGATGAGTACTCTGAATGTTTGTTCTTTTTTCTCCGGACCTGCTTGTCTAAAAATAAGGTTTTTATATTTGGATAAAAAGAACATTGAACTCGTGATCATTTGAATATGACCCGTTTTAATTTACACGTTACTGATGAAAATGCCTATATGCTTACACTGATGAGTCCTTATGATTAATTAACTTGTCATAATTAGAACTGGAGGATAGATTAATTCCTCAGTGCAGTCTGACATGAATCTTCTGTGTGATTTCATCTTCATCACCTGAATCTCCTCAGTGAGGTCAATTTAATGCAAAAATGAAAGTTTCCTGTCATGCAGTTCTTGGATCCTGGACGAGTATGCTTTAGTCTTTTAGGGCTTCAGTTTCTTTCAGTTTCCTGGTTCTGTGTCTTGTACATTTCCATTCTTACAGGCAACTAATGGACTCATTGATTGTTTCACACAGATTAAGATAAAAACCAGCAGAGCATAATTGTTCTTTCCAAGTCAAAATTTTGCTGTCTTTGTAGAATATTTTTTTCTTCATGAGTGCCAGAGTAAATGGGAATAGCTCATTCCTATCTAACATGCAGTTTGATAAAGGAAAAATATTTAATATGTAGATTTTTCAGCATCTCAACTGAAATTTCTGAATCTTTTTACTTAAGCTGGTACAGCTTTGGCATGGGTAAAAGGGTTAACTCTCATTCCATCCTGCTCTTCATTGTACAGATTCAATAAGAAACCAAAGAGGGGAATTCAGTACCTGCAAGAACAAGGAATGCTTGGCACTACGCCTGAAGATATTGCTCAATTCTTGCATCAAGAGGAAAGATTAGATTCAGTAAGGAAACTGAATGGTTGTCTGTGCTCATGCTGATGTGTTTATACTAATTGCAAGTCAGTTGATAGTGTTTAGGGTGGGTAACACATTACTGGAATGAAGAAAAGGGAACTTCTCTCCTAAAGTTTGTAAGCTCGAGGAATTTGAGTTGGAGGGTGCAGTAGAGCTCTACCCTGTGCTCTATGCATCCTGCTGTTCAGCGAGGTGTAAAGCAAGAGACTGACCTACTTGAGCTGACTCAAAACTTGTACTTAGTAGCTAGTATAGCTTGAAGCAACTTTCTTAATTGTATATACTTTAGTAAGGAACTGCCAGAAGTATCTGTCCTTCAGAGATGGCTAAAAAAATAATGTCATGCAACAACATTAAAAGCACTTTTTTCTGCCCTCAAAGGAAAGTTAGTTAATGTAGATTAATTCTTTGATTTTATTTACAGCTAGCAGCTGTTGCTGGACTTGGAAGGGTCCTGCAATATCTGGCTAGGGAGGGTGGGAATATCTCATGTTAATACTGTCATGAGAAACCTGACTTTGTGAAACAGCAGTTCTCACCATTGTGCATAAAAGCCACACCCATTGGTGCCTATGTTTGCGACTGTGGCTGAAGTCACAAATTTCAGTATTAATGCTTAGAATCAGACATCAAAACATTTTTTTAACCCCAGTTTATATAATGCAAGCATCTTTATCTGAATACATGCTCTTTTTCACTGTACTGTGTTGCACGGACAGTGATCAACTCAGATGTATTTGAGTACCAGGTACTTTTATTTGAGCATCCCTTGCATCTGTTTCACATCAGTGCTCTGGGGGATAAAGTTGAGTTTAGTAAGCTTTTCATTCCTGTAGTGGGTTTCTTAACTACAAAAATTGTTATAGCAGAGAACAATCATTAGTAATGTTGACTTTGTCTTGTACGCATGTGGAATTCATCCAGTGAACAAACGGCACGTGAGTAAAAGCAGAGAAGGAAGAATGTAGGCAGATAAGAGCATTATGATGGAATACATGGCCAAAATACTTTGCTTTAGACAATAGAGAAGCATGAGTATGTCTCAGTTACCTGCAATACATGCCTCTCTTTTTGTAAGACATTTGACTCTGTTGTTGGTTTGTTGGTTTTGGGTTTGTTTGGTTTTTTTTCAAATATAAATGCACTAGTTTGTCTTTTCTGTTTTTGTTTTAGACTCAGGTTGGGGAGTTCCTGGGAGACAATGATAAATTTAATAAAGAAGTCATGTATGCATATGTAGACCAACATGACTTTTCGGGAAAGGACTTTGTTTCAGCTCTGCGCATGTTTCTAGAAGGATTTCGTCTACCAGGAGAAGCTCAAAAAATTGATCGCTTAATGGAGAAATTTGCTGCTAGATATTTAGAATGTAACCAAGGGTAAGAGACACTTCTTCAGAACTTTGGAAAGCTGAATAGTTAGTAAAAAATCCTAATAAATTAAATTTGCTTTTCTTTCTCTCCTTTTTGCCTTCAGGCAAACTCTTTTTGCTAGTGCAGATACTGCATATGTTTTAGCTTACTCAATTATCATGTTGACAACAGATCTTCACAGTCCACAGGTATGTTGCTGGAATAAATATATGTATAATTCATAGGCATGTAACTTTCAGGCTTTGTGACAATGTAGTTGGAAAAGCTTGATGTCCAATTTAACACCAGTATGTATGTAAGAAGTAAGGTAGTGTAAGTTTGTGAATCTTTTAAGTAACAATATTACGTTTCATAGGTGTTGAGGATTTGAAGTTTTTTTGGTTAGGCCTTTCTGCAAGGTAGATTTCTGTAAGATAGATTGTTTGGTCTGTATGACAAGATAAAGCATTTTTATCCCTTCTCTTTTTTTTTTTAAATTATGTCTCATTTGACATACGTTTGATCTGCAGATCCTACCAAATATTTGAGTGTTGGAATGTCCTCCTGCCTTTGTGTTATGTTGTAGATTTGACAGTGTGGTCCTGGATATACTTAAAATGAATACTTAAAAATGTCTTCTGAATCAGCAGTTTTATCCTTGATGGTAACTTTTCATCTGCTGGGCAGTTTTGTGGAGATCATTGTAATTGTGATGAGCTTACCTCATTTGTTGATATTTACAGCTACTTTCTGTGTTTCAGGTTAAGAATAAAATGACAAAAGAACAATATATTAAAATGAATAGAGGCATCAATGACAGTAAAGATCTCCCTGAAGAATATTTGTCTGCTATCTATAATGAAATAGCTGGAAAGAAGATTTCAATGAAAGAAACAAAAGAATTAACAATACCCACAAAATCCAGTAAACAAAGTAAGTAGTTGCATTGTTAGATTTCTTCAAGGATTGGCTCTGCAGTTTCATTAAGTTCTCCTTTCTAAAACAAGAGTTGGATGAAGCAAACACCACTCACTTGCCTCACAGTGGGTCCTAGCTTCTAATTTAATATCTTTTGCTTTTTAACATAAATGTATGATGCTAACCTCAAATCTGAATTAAATACAACTGCTTATTTTGACTTCCCTTTGCATCTGAATTCCTGGCAATCGGTGCATTGACCATGAAGGAAGCAGGTTTTGCTGTTGAGCAGCAACACAGGGAAATTGGAAGGCTCTGTGAAGTTAGGGTGTTGCCAATAGGTACAGAGCAGAACACACGCACCATGTGCTGTGTGTGTCTTCTGTTTCTTAGGTAACCATTGTGATTTCCTGCAATAACCAATCTGTCGTCTTCAAATATTTTGCAACATTTGGTTCTTAGGGCACTAATTTGTGCACTTTATTAATTATCTTTTCCTCTCTCAGATACTAGAATAACCTTTTGTGTTTTGCACTGTTTGAAGAAGGAGATGTTACTAGTTCTAGCTTTTCTACAGAGAACATTGAGAGAGACTTAACTTTTTCCCAACATATTTGTATAATTTAAGTCCTAGGTTAGCCTTATGAATGGATTGCTTGCAGGAGATTTGCATCTGGGAAAAAGAAATGCTCTTGTTTTCAGTATTCATGCACTTACCATAATGTTTTGTTGTAATTTTTAAAAAGATGATTATTACATGCTGCTTGGATTTCACTGTCTTGGTGAGATGGAGGTTCTGTTACGGAAATGAAAAGGTTTAATGTAGTTCTCGCTCTGAAAAAGGATATCCAGTTATTTGTTATTTTCTCTGCTGATAGATTGCTATGAAATCTCTCTTCATTTTGAACTTAGCTTAGTGGGTGTGATATTTATGCTGTCAGTTGAGGTGATGGAGAAGAAATCTGTTGTTCAAATCTTGACATTCTGTAAAGGTTTAAAAATAGTTTACATTTCATACACAAGTTTGCCTTAAGTTAGATTTTATCTGTATTGTAAAAGAAATACAAGAAAGTTGGTGTGATAATTTCAGAAAGTAAAAATAATACAAAAATGCATCTGAGTATTGCTACTAATGAAAAAGGTAAAATTATTCTGTTCCTAAAGACACTATTGCTAAAGATGTACAAATGAGAGGAAAAATGTGTTTGCAGGTGTTGCTAGTGAGAAGCAGAGAAGACTCCTATATAACTTGGAAATGGAACAAATGGCTAAAACAGCTAAAGCTCTTATGGAGGCGGTGAGCCACGTTCAGGCCCCTTTTACTAGTGCAACACACCTGGAGCATGTGAGACCCATGTTTAAGGTGAGATACATGTTTTGATAGTCATGTTGAATATCACAGTTTCTTAATACAAAATGCTGACTGACAGGATTAGTTGTAAATACTAAAGACTTGCATCTGCTATGTTTTACTCATTTTGTGAGTTATCTAACTTGCTACAGGAAAGAGAGGATTTTGAGCCTTCTAATCTAGTTTCATTTACCCTGGAATTTAAGAAGTTTCTGTGCTGATAGAATAAGCATCTTGAGCCAATGGAGGAGTTATGATGAATGTGTGTTAAAGGGAAAAAACATACAAAAAGTAGTTGAAAACTTGAAATGATAGGATTTTTATTTCAGATATAGAGGTGTAGTAAAAAACCAGATTTATGAAAGTGAGTAACTACTCATTTCAGGTCATTGTTTTGAGTCCCTTCCTATTGCTTCCAAGGGAGATTACTTCATTGCATTTTGGGAGAGCAATTAGCAGGAAGAACTTTTATCTAATGTTGTCTGTTGCAAATTAACGCTTTAGAAAAGCTAGAACTCTCATCCAGTGTAGGGAAGGAAGGTGGACCTGTATTAAACTATTATTCTAAACACCTGTCTGCTGTTGTGTAAGTGCAAAGCTGTCTGCATGCCAAATGCCTTTTCCATAGCAGTGATTCAGATTCATCGATAGAGTATGTTCAGTAGTGCACGATGCCTCAGTGTGCTCTTGGATGTGGTCTCTGGCATACCTAACTCACAGCAGTCATCTGCTGTTGAGATAAATTGTTACGGCCTTACTGTAGTCTCCTTTGTGCCCTTGTTCAAGTCATGGTCCTCACATGACCCTTTTGTGAACCGCTCCAGGGAAGTAAAGTCTCAGACCACTACCACTAAATAAACAAATGATTCTCTGGAGGCATGTGCTGTGAGGTCAGGTGGAGCTGCAGGCCCAAGGATCACAGAAACATTTAGGTTGAAATAGACTCTTAAAAGCTTTGAGTCCCACTGTTAACCCAGCATTTCCCAGTCCACTACTAAACCATGACCCGAAGTGCCACATCTACACGTCTGTTAAATACTTCCAGGGTTGGTGCCTGCACCACTTCCTTGGGCAGCTTGTTCCAGCTTTTGTCAACTGCATCTGTGAAGGAATTTTTACTAATATTCAATCTAAACCTCTCCTGGTGCAACTTGGAGCCACTTGCTCTCATCCTTTCCCTTGTTACTTGGGAGAAGAGACCAACTCCCACCTCTTTCACTAGCTCCATTGTCCTTCTCTGGACTCACTCCAGCACCTCTTTCTTGTAGTGAGGGACCCAAAACTGAGCACAGGGTTCAAGTGCGGCCTCACCAGTGCTGAGTACAGAGGGAGGATCACTGCCCTGGTCCTGCTGGCCACACTGGCTGGTACAAGGCAGGATGCCATTGGCCTTCTTGGCCATCTGGGCACACGGAGGATGCTAGCTGTAAGATTGCTCTCTATGAGGCAAACTTATGAGTTCTTTGTCACTTTATTAAAAAAACTAGCATAGTATTTGATTTGTTCGGAGGAACACTAAGCACAGACCTTGTTAAAAATTTACTTTAAGGCTGTTCAAGGTGTCACATAGCAGAGGTGTACTGTACTTTCTCTCTGCTGACTTCCTGAAGGCTGAAATTAAATAATTCACATGCAGGCATCTGTAAAATTCATAGTGTGATTTTCTTCAAGATACCAGCCCTAATACTTCCTAGTCTTTACTATCTGAAAAGTGTATTTCCAGAGTTCATTTTCAAAGGAGCAAAATATGAAGCACTCAGGTTAAATTAACACCCTAAACATGTTTCGTAAAGATGCAAAAACCAGAAGTTGTTACTTGAAGTTACTTGAGGATGTTCATGAACTAATTCAAGTACTGAGGACAGTAGTATAATGTATTGAACAGAGGGTCCTCTTCTCAAGAAAAAGTGAGAACTGTGGAATTTGAATACCCAATTTCACATTTTTTATTTAGACTTAAATTTTCAGCAAAACTTTACGAATTTCTGAGTCTCTCACCCATTGATGTCCACATAAAATTGATCATTATAACATGTATTTACAGATACATTGGCTAAATTTTTAAAACAGCAAAAGCGCATTTTATGCACCCATCTAAGCAGCAGAAAATTGATTGTCTGGTTTTGAGGCTTGATTTCCACCGTTTATAACAAGACAGACTACAAATAATTGCATACATCTAGTTACAAAGCATAGTATACAGAGCATTAGATAGTTCCTAAGAAATTATTTCAGTTTTGTGATTTTTTGGGATTAGTTTTGGTTTCAATAGCAATGAAAATTAGGAAGGCAGTGGCAAAAAACTTATATTTCTGAACATAAAATCATAGAATAATTTGGGTTGGAAGGGACCTTTAAAGGTAATACAGTAGGGAATTAATCCTGAACCTGTGCATTCATCCAATGCCTTTAATACTGTCCCACAGTTACAGTTAGGTATGTGCAAGCATTAAATGCTTTTCAGGGGTAGTGCTTTTGGAGTTACTGGCCTAAATTAAACCAAAGCTCTGTGGTGCATCATTTTATTATGAAATTAAGTGTGAAAGCTGTTGCTCTTTGCTGTGCCCATTGACTCTGTATTTCATCTGGAGTGACTTCAAGTAAAACTATTTCTAAAATCATTCTGGATTCCGTGGTGTTTCCTCTCCATAAACCCATGTAGTTATGGTAGGATCTTCTGCATCTGCTGACTTTTTTCTGCCTTTGGAAGAGAGAGCCTTGACCACATACATTACATCCTCAGTGCCACCTAAGGCAAGAGAAATGGGAAACATCAATAGTGGCTTACGTGCAAAAAGATGGAGGGACAAGAACAACAAAATTAGTAGTAGAAAGATGAGGCAAGAGTCCTGTCCTGGATTTGTTTTGTTGTTGGCTTACTGTAATTTTAGTGTGATTAATAAAGTTTGCCTTATTTTCACTACCCTTTTTTTTTTTTTTCCCCTTTCTCCTGGTGTTACCAGAACAAGCTAGTCTTATTAAGCATGTGTTTTTCATCATAAATCTGTTATGTGGTGTATTGGTTATTACAATAATTATTGACTCTGTTTTTCAGTGTGCAAAGATAAAAGTCATCCTGGGAATGCTAAAGCTCTAACAGACGTCTAACTGACATAGCTTTAGGGTTTGTTTTTTACAGCTATCTGAAGATGGCTGTGTGTTTGTTACTGAGGGAGAGGACAAGTGCTTTTGAGGGGAGCTCCACTCTGCATTACTTCTGTACCATTCTGTGTCTCATGTCTCTTCTAACCACACTTTATACTATACTGTGTCTCATGTCTATATATTCTATTTCCTTTATGGCAAAAGACAGCTTCAGGGTTAATGATGTAAGTTAAGAACGGAATTTACACTTCAGCAAGGAACTATAACATTCCCTTCAAGTACCAACAATTGCTAATATAAAACTTATTTTGCATGCGTTCCAGTTGGCATGGACACCTTTCCTGGCTGCGTTCAGTGTGGGTCTGCAGGACTGTGATGACACCGAAGTTGCCTCTCTTTGTTTGGAGGGTATACGATGTGCAATCCGGATTGCTTGCATTTTCAACATTCAGGTAAAAAATGTAAGATTGAGACAATACTTTGATTTATGTACTAGAAAAATGTTAGTGGGGTAGTAAGTCCTTGCTGCTGAAGCTATACACTGAAATACCTAGAGGCTGCCTGCTTCTGACATTGCTATTTCATCTTGATATTTGACTGGAAGTGTAAATGAAGTGACCGTTATTTTTCCTGGTGTTTTGTGGTAAGTGCTTCCGTGCCTCTGCACTGAATGTTTGTTTCCCTAGAAATTGACTACTTCTATGTCAAAGTATTTTATTTCTAGCTTTGTTGCAAATAGTATCTCTGTGAACTGTATTTGAAATACTGTTCTCAACTTCAGAGAGATTGTACTAATCCGAGATGTCAGTAAATGGACACCCTTTTAACAGTTACGGCACTGGAAATGGCATTCCTGATGGAATGAATGAATGGATCTTGCATTAAGCGCAATGCCAAGAATGCCAGACTCTCTGGCTCCAAAGGGCAATGGTGATTAAACTTGGGCTTTTTTTGGCTTTTCTTTTTCTGTTTAGAAACCATTGGTAGGGAAGGTACAATTATGTTATTGTAGATTATTAGTTAATAAATGGAGTACTAGTCTGTCATAAGTCCATTACAGAGATAGCTGAAGAGAGAGGCAAGCAAAATTCATATGTTTGGCATTGTGTTATTTCATGTGTACATTGAAAATGCTTACCAAGAAAACACACACCAACCCAAAAACCAACTGTATAAGACTAAGTAGAAAACGTTGAACTATGATGCAATAGGGAATGCTTTCCTTCCTTCTCCCCTTGCGCTTGTATTTGGCAAGTTAGATAACTTTTTATCACTAATGTGGAAAGGCAGGTTGGGACCTGCAATACAGCTGCTTAAAAAAGCCCATTTGAGATCATGTGAGGTTTCCTTCCTCTGTTTTTCCATCTAATTCTGCACCACCACCTGTCCCCAAGCTGAGCAGACTTAATCTGGTTAACAAAGCCTTGCCTCGGCCTGCAGATGTTCAGTGAAACACACTCTGGTTACTTTTGTTTCTAAGTTGCAAAACTGGTACAAATACCAGTTTCAGCAGCTACAGAGTTTAGCTCCCAGTCCTGCAGTGGTCACCCTTGCGTGGGGAGGGCAAGGACAAGTTTGCTCTAAGATCTCTATGATTCAGTTGTACCCTTCCATTGGTTTGGGACATGATTGAAGTGGAGATGTTCCAGAAGCCAGTTTTTAAATTTCAGAAAATGGGAAGCATTGATTTTGCATTTTCAATATAAGTGATATTACTTCTTGGTTTTCTATGGAAATTCTGTTTTGTTGATACAATTAAGAACAGTACTGGTTGGTTGGTGATTTCAGTATTACAGGATGATTCCAATTCACAAGGTCTTAGTTAGATGGGATATTGTCTGACTGCAGGCATCACATAGCTCTTGTAGTTTGAAGGAGACTGGCACATCTGTACCTGAGCTGATTTAAGGATCTTTTCTGTTGGAATGAAGTTTTTCCTCATGCACTGAACCAGTGAAGGCAACTTTTCAATTTTCGTTGTGTAAATGTACAGAAATTAAGATTGATGTCTGTTAAGAGTTAACATTTGTTTACACACCTTGAGAGATAATAGAGGGACCTGGATGCCTTTAATTTTAAGAAAATTTCCAAAGTACACAACATAGTTTAACTTATGCATGTTCACCTCTAAAACCTCAATTATAGATTCAGGTTTTAATTATTTATGCTTTTAGTCTTAGACTTGTCACACAGTCTGACTTTTGTCTTTAAGCATCTGAGACAAGGTATGCGTCAAAAAGATGTACTTAATCTGCCTATATCATGAGGTTTTAATTTCTAGGTGATAGACACATTGTTTAGTTGTTTGTCTCCTAATTTGCTGGCTTAGAAAAAGGAGGGAGAGGGGAATACCTGTATGGATGAGTAGGACTGAAAACATTTTGTTTTTACGGAAGATATGCAGTGTGTAGGTTCAAAGCTTCATTGCTTAGTACACTTTCTTTGAGACTTCCATTTTTCTGTGCTTCTACATCATTTTCTGTGCCTTTGCCAGTATACCCTGCAGTAGTGGTTGGGTTTGAATGTGGCAGCTATGCTGTGGTCAGTGGCTCAGTGGCAATCTGTTCTTCTATCATAGCGCACTGTTGTGGTGTTCGTGTTTTCTCTGTGGAATCCCATTCTTCCTGGGATTTTTTTTTTTTATATTTTATATTTGGTTGTTCTCTGTGCTCAATGATTTTTTACTTTAAAATAGTCCTAAATATCCAAACAGTTAAATATATTTCATAATTGTCGTTTGTTTATCTGGTGTACAACCATTTCACTCTACAGCCTTCAGTTTATACATAACAAGATAATAAAATGCACTTGTGGGCTCAACTGTAATCCTCTTTTTACCATTGTAATTGGTTCATGTGAGATCTGAGAAGTTTATTTTGTTGTTTATAGATACCAAACACATAAAAATTGGGTAACTGGGTGGAATTTTCTTTTGTGAGATCTGTCTAGATTATGGTTGCTTGCTATTCACCCATGACACTTGCTTCAGAAGCTTCTGAGGCGCTTTCAATGATGCGGATTAAGTCAAATAAGTTTTGAGCAATTCCATGGAATTGGCATAACATGCCTTTTAGATACCTTTTTTAGATTTTGTTGACAAAAAATGCTACAACTTGAGTGAGTCTGCTAAGGCAGCATTTTCAGAGTAGGTCTGAGTATAGTAGAAGAATATTGAAAGACTAGGTAAGTAGCAACAGTTCTTCTGAAACAGCATCCTGTTTTCCCCAAAAAAGACCAAACCAGAAACCTAAATATGTGTTCTATGCTGTCAGACATTATACTTCATGTTCCTGAATAGAAGGAACCTGATTTCATCCCACAGATGTCTTCTTACTAGTGAAGAACATGAGATGTTTTCACTATGCTTTGGAAATTCAGTTCTCGGAAGAGAAAGGTAAATGGTATGGTTGATGAAATCACACAGATTGTACTAAGAACAAGAAATGGCAAAAATATTTATGAGACCTTTGTTTCTTTCTCTCCCATTTGTAGCTTGAAAGAGATGCCTATGTTCAAGCATTAGCAAGATTTACATTGCTTACAGTGAGTTCTGGTATTACTGAAATGAAGCAGAAGAATATTGACACCATTAAAACTCTCATCACGGTCGCTCATACAGATGGAAACTATTTAGGAAATTCCTGGCATGAGGTACAAGTCATTTGTACTTAAACTGTAAGAAAGCATGTTCACTGTTCTTCAGCACAGTAGTCTGCTTGTTTGTGCATAAACACAGTGGGGTTTAGGTAAGTGCTGCGTATATACTTTTGTTGCATACATTATGCAGCCAATTAAAGTAGCAAAACATGTCCAAGTGAGAACTAAAATTATGAGAGGTGAATCCAGTACTCTTTAAATTAATACTCATTTTAAACAGAACAGATTTTCTGACCTCAGTGTTTAGAATTTTTTTTTTCTTCTAAAGATCTTTACTTGCTTTTTACTCTTTTACTGTTTTGCTTTTTGTTGATAAACAACTTCTTTATTCTCTGGAATAGATTCTGAAATGCATCAGTCAACTTGAACTGGCACAGTTAATAGGAACTGGAGTAAAACCTCGCTACATCTCAGGGACAGTACGTGGCAGGGAAGGTTCTTTTACTGGAACAAAAGATCAGGCACCTGATGAATTTGTGGGGCTGGGACTAGGTAAGTAATGCAGATATGAAGGAGTTAATTTAACTGGTTTTGTTCAGAGAACTGTTCAGATTTGTTCTGTGTTTTTATGTGAGGTTCTGACAAAAGACCATGTACTAGTTCTTGTAAAACTTAGGCTTTGGGTAGACTTATTCCAATTTCTGGAATATTTAATTTGATCTGTTATTATTGCTAGAGTGGGAAATGTAAGAAGATTACCATTTCTATTAAAATATAGCTTTCAAACTAAGAATGGATTGCAGATGGTATGACCAGATTTAATAATATTGCAACGTTAGTGTGCCAAGTATTTTACCAAGCAAGCAATTCAGTATGTGTAGGTTAAGCATCTGTGGAGCTTTGCGAGAAATACACAGAATTCAAACCAAATGGGAGATTAATTTATCTTAAATTCTGAAATTCCATTCCTTTCCTATATTGGGTACTTTAGTTCTAAGTGCCTTTTTTAGGCTTGAACACCAAAATATACTCCAAAAATGAGATGATGTCTCTTATCTTTCTAGAAGAGTGTAAGACTTACCTTAAATTATCTTTAGAAGGTTGGGGGGTTTTTTTGTTTGTTTTAAATAGGAACACAGTTAAAGATACACAGATGTATGGTATTAGAAAACTCTGGAAGCATCAAAGTGTATATGTAAGTCTATTTGAGAAAATTTCAGTTATAGTGTGATGCTCAGCATCTCCTGCCTTTTGAGCTTCACCCACAGCCAAACAAAAGCTTTGTCTTCCCTCAGTTTTTTATGTAACTTTTTGAGTAATGATAATTTTCTATATTCCCTGATCTTAGCCCCTAAACTAGTCCTAATCATCCAGTTTTGTGTTCTCCTCAGACAGTTTTTCTTATTCATAGTCATTCCTTTTCTTTCCCTTCTGCTCCCCTTTGGCCTGCCTCGCTGTACTCCCCTCACCTTGCCAAGCGTTGATGAAGGGAAAACTTAGGCCTGGAAATCTGCCAATATCTCATATACTGAGCTTCTTTCTGCCCTTCTCATATGCATCCTTCAGCTTAGTGTTACCTGATGACCAGTGCAACCTGGCTACTTGCAGGTGCTGGCAGTTTCTCTATTCTGCAGTGACTGACCTTTAAAGGTTTTAAGTCTTCATAACTCAAGAATGTAAACAGAATTCAGGTGTCTCTAAATCCTGCTTGCCAGTCCTTGGTATAAGTCCAGCTCATAAAGACCTTTTGCTGCTGTCAATTACATTTCTGGGGAAAATAGTTTATGCCCAAATGCATAAAATGTTTCTCTCTGAATTGAATTTCTGGAATGCTTATTATAGTGCACATATGGAAACTTCACCATTTTCTTCTTTTTGTTTAATAATGTTGCTTCAGTCTTATAGGAAAATGCTTAACTTGTTTTTTTATGCACTAGGGGGCTGTTAGAACATTTTCTCAACTGTTTTAGTTATTCCACTTCTTTCCATAAATCCTTTTTTGCAGATAGTTTAATTTTCTATGATTACTCCAAAGTATGCATTGGAACTATGGGTTTCAAGCAAGCTTTGTATAAACCTAAATTCCTGTGAAGAACACATAGTGTGTATGTCCATAAATACAGATACATATTTTACCGGAAAATAGTTGTATAGAGTGAGTGAAGTTGCAGTCTGGTGACACAAAAGCTCCATCTTGCAGACCTGTTCACAAAATCAGATGTGCATAAGCAGCAGCACTCTTCTTGCTGAAGTTAATGTATTTTTTGAAATAACAAAGATCAACATGACCAGACCCAAAAGCTCCTTTGCTCATTTTCTGCCTCAGCAAGGATTCCGGTGTGGCTCTTCAGGCATCTGCATTCAAATGTCTTCATCTTGTTATTATCTTCCTGTTGTGGCCCTTTTTTTGTTGTTGTACTTGGAAATTCGAACATAACAAGCATGTGTGTTGTAAAAGTAAATGAATAAGCGCCTATTCTGTTGCTCCTTTGGTAGGAATGTTGCCTTACTTGGAGTTGTAATTGTGAAATTCACATTTCTTCTATGTCGGTTTCTGTTGACAAAGTTGGAAGACAAAACCTGCTGCTGTGCATAGATCACAGCCGAAGTGTACTTCCTGGGTAATCAGAAAACCTCTTTGGACGGTGGGAACATGAGGAATCTCTTTTTCATAAAACAGTTACATAGCTGACTCCTGTGTTTCATTGTAAAAGATTTCACAACTGTTAGAGTGTAAGTCTGCTGTCTGTTTAGATTTTCAGGCATTGAATTACAAATCCTGCGATAACAAGGAATTCTCACGTAAGCTGGTAGAGTTGGTTAAGGTTCTGACTCCTTGGAAATAGCCCTTCAAATTCTCTTCTGCTGCTCAATTGATTTGTTTCTTAGCTGATTGATTACCAAGATTCAAGCTAGTTGACACTGGCAGCTTGTGTGCTTTCAAGAGAAGTCTTGATCAAACCCAGTGGTATTATAAATTGCTGACATACTAGTATGAGGTTACATATGTATGTACAGAAAAGTTGTTCCATAAATGCCCTAGAAAAGTACTTCAGAGGGGTCAGGTTATATAGATTTGACAGACAAGTCATCTCCAGCCACCTCCAAGCATGGATGGAGCACATGAAAACTCTGAGGCAGGCTGAAATGTGAGAAGTTTCTCTCTCAGCAAACTTCTGAGAACAGAACTGCTTGCCTTCTCTCAGTCTTGTGTTCGTCTCTATATTTCTGAAAAAAAAAAAGCCCTGAATACAGGGTATGTGGAATTACCCAGAGCGATTGCAAGATTCCTGCTCTTTTTTTGATGGCAGTTCTAGGGGACTTTGGAGATTGCAAAAAATTTGAGAATTTTTCTCACTGCAAAGTTAGCAGATTCTTCATACGAGCTTTCCCAGATGTGGGTTACAGTTTCCAGCCTCCAAAATAAATAATTGCTATTTTTATTTATAAATATTTCTCACTATTTTTGGATGATAATTTTGCCGTAATTGAGATGTAGCTTAAAGATGGAGTTTTGGTGGAAGCTCTTCTTTCTGAATGATAAGAAATAAAATCATGGATTTACTCATGTGATGCTAATTGAGTGTGAAAAATTCTCCTCTAAGCTGTATTCTCAGTAATATGTTGTGTGTTTTAAGTAGCAAGATCACCAAAGGTTCATTGAAAGATGGAGGAAAAAAAGGTTATTCTTGTGGGGTTTTTTTTTCACTTGTATCTGTTGCTCCAAATGTGGACAACTTTTGGGGACTAAGATAGTTTATGCATGGATAAAGAATCCAGATAATTAGGACTTACACCAACATGCAACTGTTCACTGAGATGGCCAGCTCATGCAAGGGAAATTAATAATGTGCTTCTCTTTTCTGTGAATTAAAAATATGTTTAATTATACTCAGTGGCACAAATTTTATTCCTCTTTCTTCCCAACACATTCTGTATTCTCTCTCACCCATTTTGAAATTTTTTTTCCCTGTAGTTGGTGGAAATGTGGATTGGAAGCAGATAGCAAGTATTCAGGAATCCATCGGTGAAACTAGCTCCCAAAGCGTTGTTGTTGCTGTAGACAGGTACTGTATTAAATTTGTTGTTGCCACCTGAATTTTTTTAAGCAGTGTTTGAATACCCTCTGCTAAGAAAAGGACCTTACTAATTTATTTGGGAAAAGCCCACATAAAAACTACCATAGAAAAGTGCTTTTCAGTTTAGGGGGTGGCTATTTTTTTTGGATCATGGGTATTTTTGCAAGAAGGAGCAGAGCAAAGATTAGGCAAGAAGCTTTTTTACTGATAAAAAAATTGCTACAGAAGACTTGCAGAATGAAGTCTGCTGTAGTGTCTGCTGAATCTTGATTTGCTGTATATGGTAACAGATAGCAAATCTCATTTTGCCTTAGTACTGAGGGCATTATTGTCAGACCCTTTTTCTCCTAAATGTAATTACTGACTCTGTGCTTTCCTCTAGGTTATGTAGATGTCTGAAATGACCAAAATTATTATTCCAGTCTTCCTTTCTATGAATCACATTTATTTTAACTGGATTTGGCTAGGCAGAATACATATTATGAACATTCCCTGTTTATGTCATACAGTAGTGATCAGACTGAAGTGTTCATGGATCTTGCTTGCTCAGCATATAAGAAATCAGAACATATAATTTTCCGAATGGTTGTCAAAGTTGATGAAGAGGTATCATTTTGAAGGCTTACAAACATTTCTGTGCTTGAAGTACAGGCAGCAAGATCGATGTCAGTTCAATGAAAAGTTGTCTTGCAGTAAAATCACATCAAGTGCACTGGAAGTTTAATGTCAAACACATAATAGCTGTTCAGGTTTGCAGTGTCCCTCCCTGCTTCATAATGGGAAGTGTTTCAAATATCTCCTTGTCATGGTGAATGGATATTACGCACTCTGGAGATGTTTGACTTCTGTATTTGGATCAAGGATGATAAAAGCTGACAGTATTATCTCTTTGTCTTTGCAATTACCAATTGTTTTTTAATAAATAAAGCTAATCAGAGGCTGTCCATATATTGTTAAGAAAAACAAGGAAGCTAGAATACATTTAATAGAGGCTTTTCTTAAGAAATTTTAACAATATTTTTAACTGCACTTTACAGAATATTTACGGGATCTACAAGGTTGGATGGAAATGCTATTGGTAGGTTTCATCTCTTCCCTACCCCTCCCCACCCCTGTAAACTAAACCTTGGAAAAATACTGCATTAAAATCTGTGGTCATTTAACAGTGGATTTCGTTCGCTGGCTTTGTGCTGTGTCTATGGATGAGCTGCTGTCTGCTACCCACCCTCGAATGTTTAGTCTGCAGAAGATAGTAGAGATTTCTTATTACAACATGGGCCGGATAAGGTTACAGTGGTCTAGGATCTGGGAAGTTATTGGCGATCATTTTAATAAGGTATCCCTGTTAATCATTATAGTGCATACTCCTTCAGTTATCAATACAGATTAATTTTATTTTGAGATTTATTGGAAAAGCATGTGCTTATCTGCATCATAGTGGTTTTTTCTGTCCTTCTCTGTAAGCTTGAACCAACAAAAATTGTAAAGCTGGAAAAACCTGCAAGAAGGCAGAGGTACACAGTATAATAAATGTAAAAACGGAAATATACATTAAGTTATTTGTCATGACCTGGGTCTAGAACTAGCTGCTGTTAGTTTTGTGTTATAATTTTTGTGGGGCGTTTCATGATGCTTGGGTTAAGAGGTGGTCTTCAAGTCTAAATCGACTGTTTATCAAATGAATGTTTGACACACATTTTTAATACAGCTGTTGAAGTCTTTTTGAGACAGCTTGCTTATTTCTAGGAGATTTTAAATGCCAGGTTATTTAATGTGAAAAGTAGGTGGAATTAGTTAGGGATTATTGAATTACATAAACAGTGTGGTTTCTGGAATTGACTACTGTTTAATTTTGTTAATTTTCCAGTACTGCTTAGTTCTCTGTTATCAGCTGTAAAGGTAGCTTGTGCTGAATCCATAAGAATTCTGATGCAAGCTTACTCTGCATTTCTATTCTACGTTCTCAGGTTGGCTGCAATCCCAATGAAGATGTAGCTATTTTTGCAGTAGATTCATTAAGGCAATTGTCAATGAAGTTCTTGGAAAAAGGAGAACTTGCTAATTTCCGATTCCAAAAGGACTTCCTAAGACCATTTGAACATATCATGAAGAGAAACAGGTAATCACATACAATTAACTGAATTGCCTGGGATGACAAGCATGAACTTTTGCAATTAATGTTTCAAATTGCTTTCGTAAAATCAGTCGTTAGAGAATTATACTATTCTAATTGATTATGTAATTTAGTTTTAAAAATTATTGTTTATTACCCTAATTTAGGTCTCCTACTATTCGAGACATGGTTGTACGGTGTATTGCACAGATGGTGAATTCCCAGGCTGCTAACATTCGTTCTGGCTGGAAAAACATTTTTTCAGTGTTTCATCTGGCAGCCTCAGATCAGGATGAAAGTATAGTGGAACTGGCATTCCAGACTACAGGACACATTGTCAGTGAGTATGGATGATATTCAGAGATCATGGAAGTGAGTGTCACTCCAGAGCCCAAGAAGCTTTGTTTGTCTGTGTACTCCACAGCTTGCATAGTAGAGCCCGCTTCATGTCTTGGGAGCCAATGATTTTCACTTTCCAATAAGTCCTCTAGGAAAATACTTGTGAAAGTCATTCAGTAAGATTAGAGTTAACTGGCTTTCTTTATGCCTATTAAAAAGACTTGTCTGTTCGTAGCATTCTGTAGTAAAACCAGTCAGGCCTTAGATAATTCTATTTAATGTGTACATTTTTATTTAAGTGAAGTATTCTGGAGTATCCCCTAGGAAAGACAAAAAGATGTTGCTATTTTACTAATATGTTGTTTGCTTATCTTTTTCTGTGTTTATGGATTGTGCTTGCGTAAGGCCTGTTTAGGAGAAAGTGCTGAGCTAGAAGGCACTATGATTTTTTTTTTCCTATCTCTATTCTAATCTAGATCCCTGGCTTTAAGGGATCTCTTTATTCTGTTTGACCCTCTGCAAGTTTATAAAACTGTTTCAGCATCAATGAAGCACTTTTTTTTCTTCAAAAGTAGCTGTTTAAAAACAAGGCAACATGTTGCTGGGGAGGAGGTCCATTAGTAGACGTAACTCCATGCTTCACTAAGCTCTGGTGGCATAGACTGGTGTTAAGCAGTAAGGCTATTGCTCTAGTCTTGCTTAACTGTTACATTTCCCTGCTTTAGTTTAGATGCTACCTTAATTTATTTTAATCACTTGCTGTCAAAATGAAGTGCCCTCTGGGTAATTTTTTTTTTTTTTTCTTTTTTTTCCTGTAGTTTTTCTTACTTTTCAAGCATTTGATAGCACCAATCAATGAACCAATCTCTCATGACTTCTGTTACAGACAGTTCATATTAGAATTAATAGATTTTAAAGCATGACACTTTTGTTTCTCCTGTTCACACTTTCCTCTCAGCAATCGTGTTTGAAAAACACTTCCCAGCAACCATAGATTCTTTCCAGGATGCAGTGAAGTGCTTGTCTGAATTTGCCTGCAATGCAGCATTTCCAGATACCAGTATGGAAGCGATCCGCCTCATTCGCCACTGTGCAAAATACGTGTCTGACAGGCCTCAGGTATAGTCTGTGTTAACTAAATTACAAGTGCTTTTATAAAGAAAATGTAGTTATGCTAAACTTACTGGCTTCTCTTCAAGTTTCTTGGATTAATGAGAAATGTACTTTATTCAGAAACAATAGGAGTATAAAATGCCACAGGCTTTGAAAGTATCAGTGATTTTTCTGTTCTTCTTTTTATTCCCCTTTGCACATCCCTATCTACCCAGTTCAACTGGTGAGTAGCATTCCTGAGAGCTGCTGGAAATCAGCATATCTCAGGATCTTTTCTCTACTGAGAAATGTGAAGAAATGGATAATGGCATAACCAAAAATGATTGATATCCTGAAAATGTTAGGGTTAGAGCCTCACTTTCAGAGCTGTCTCTATAAAAATGAGAGCAAGAGACTCACACTTGAACTGCAAGTAAAAACTGGTGCTTGAATGAATAATCCTGTTTATTTTTTTTAAGTTTATTCTTCATAATATACTAAGTATTAGTTTGAAAAACCCTTCACTTTCTCAGTGTTGCTATTTTGATTGCCACCTCACCGGAGGTATCAAGGTATGATACTGTTGCAGGAAAGATTGTTGTTTGCAGTCCAAATTGTGTTTTATTTTGAAGAATCTAACTTCTATGACTGTCTAACTCTGTGTTTCTTTCTAAAGGCATTCAAGGAATACACAAGTGATGATATGAATGTAGCTCCTGAGGACAGAGTTTGGGTGCGAGGATGGTTCCCAATTCTCTTTGAGTTGTCCTGTATCATCAATAGATGCAAATTAGATGTAAGAACCAGGTAACAATCAGTATTTGTAATTCAAATTTCAAAAGGCTTACTTTACACTTTTAAAATAGAAACAACTCTTGGTAAATGTAATCAATGTAAAATGACTTACATATTTAAGTTGGGTGATACCACTGTGGAAACAACGTTTTAAATAGACACTAGAATACAGAAACTAAGTCTCTGTTCTGTACATTTGGAATTTTTATTTTCTGTTACAGTAAATAGCAAAGTTATGTAGTTGTGATTGCATTCTGTGTCTTGCCTATCCTACTTACCTTGGGGATTTTAAAACTGGTTTTATACCATGATTTATTAAGTGGTTGAGGATTGCAGAAGTGGTTAAAAAAAGCAAAGCTGTACTCTAATCTCATGTAAAACTTGCTTATTTTCCTGGAATATGATTTTCCCTTGTGAAGTGTATTCAGTTGCAGTTTTGATGTGAAATATGAGGGGTTGTATACAAATGGCTTTAAATTTACACATTGGCATGTGAGCTGTGCGTCTGGACTCCCTTTATTGCTGATGAAGGCTAATACTTGTTTCTAGACCTTTGTATTTTTTAACTGGAAATATTTGTTTACTAATTTTTGTGGTCCTTGGTAAAGAAGTTGATTTACTATTTTAATTCTAAATTACCACAGTTCTCAGAAATATTTTTTGGCTGTTGCCTGCGACTATAAAGTGCTTTTTTTACAAGCTGATTTTCTACTATTTTTTTTTCTGTATTTGTGTGCCTGTGTAATGTTCTCAACAGTATGTGAGTTTGTTATTGCTGCTGTAGTTGTACTTACTTGGTCTTGTTCATGTCTTTCTGTAACTCTTGGTATAAGTTCTTCTTTCTTCATTTCAGGGGCTTAACAGTGATGTTTGAAATAATGAAGACATACGGCCATACTTATGAAAAACACTGGTGGCAGGATTTGTTTCGGATTGTCTTCAGGATATTTGACAACATGAAACTGCCAGAACAGCAGACTGAGGTGAAAAAAGCGGAGGAAGATAATTTGCATGAGAACTACGTTTACAGTAGAAAACCTGCAGTGTAGCTTTGTCAAGTAATGTAGGGTAAACCTCAAAACTCGGATGGTGGACCTGTGGCTCTAGTAGCCTTGTTTCATTTTAATGGCATTCTCCTGGCAGGTGGTGTCAGTTTTTTTCATTTTTTAAAGCCATGTATGTAAAAGGCCTACTAGTTTACACTAGGAACAACATAAGAATAGCATAAAATGCAATGTATCTAGGGTTTGTAAGAAGAACTGTAGCTTTTACGTGTGGTGTTTGGAATCTGAGACACACAACATGCTCACTTGAGTGAGGCTTGTAATCAGCAGTGAAGTCACAATTAGAAGAAATAAGTTCTGTTAGTTCAAAATTTTTTGATGACAAGGCAAAAAAAAACCCCCATAAGCAACCCACAAACAAACAAAAACCACCCAAAACAGCACTGTGCTGTAATTGCAAACTTTTGACCACCCATTTGGGTTTTGATCTGCCAAACCAGAACCAGGTACTGTTGTGACATACAACTTTAAAACATAAATAATGTGTAAATTATTAATACTAAAAGTTAGATCAAAATTGTCAATCGTTTGGGAGGCTATTTGTAGTAGCACGTCTCACTTTGTAAATTTTTATTCCCTGGAAAACACTCAGCTTTAGCTTAGTGTTAAATCATTGAGCTAGGATTGGACACCAAGACAGTTGTTTGTTTGTCTGTTCCTGTAGTTTATTTTTAAACCTGCTAGTTAACAAAGCAGGAGTTGAGGCTCCGGATCTTGAGGTTTTGAGATACAGAAATGAATTTCATGTCACTATAAAGCAAACTGAGTAAATACAAATGTTCATCTATATGTGTATCCTGAAGTTTCACCTTAAGGTTGTAACTTTTCTTTTTTTTGACTCCTAGAAAGCTGAATGGATGACAACTACTTGTAACCATGCACTTTATGCAATATGTGATGTATTTACACAGTATTTAGAAGTACTTAGTGATGTTCTTCTGGATGATATATTTGCACAGCTGTACTGGTGTGTGCAGCAAGGTAGGAACTGTATAAATTATGTTAAAACAGTGTTAACATTTTGCTGTGTTGAGTGTGAATAAACAAATACACTGTTTGTCTCTTACAGACAATGAACAACTGGCACGATCTGGTACAAACTGTTTGGAGAATGTTGTCATCCTTAATGGTGAAAAGTTTACCCTAGAAATCTGGGATAAAACTTGCACTTGCATGCTGGATATTTTCAAAACTACAATCCCTCATGCGTAAGACAACTGTTAATATTTAGACTGTAAAATAGTTTAACTAGATGATTTACCCATTTCAAACTCTTAGATATCTCATAGGTAAAGTGAACAAAAAGCTGTTATGTGTGGACTAAAGAGAAACAGACTGACTTGTAATGTAATGATAAAATTGGTGTAGGTATTGTTTTGTACTGTTAATGATAAAGTGTTAAAAACTAAAATACTGTATAGGAGATAAGCAAAAAGAGAGAAAACCCAACAACCCCGAGAATGTAACATGATTCAGTTTGAAGGTTTTGGATTTTTGGAGAAGTACTATGTTTCATTTTGTTTTTTGTAATAGAAGATGCAGGGTTTGCTGTTTGTAGTTACATGTTAAGCTTTTTCCACGAAATACTGCAACAGTCTTACAGATTTAAGTCTCTGTGGTTTATGGTTAATTTCCATCGTATGTTTATATGAATCTTAATATTTTTTTGAAAATTATCTTGGATATTTGGTAACTCCTTCCCTTCATATAGTAACTGGGTGTGAGGTTTCTTGGAGTAAGGCTGTACCATTCCGAATGCTATGCTTCATACATCCTAGAGCAGAGTAACAAGAAATCTCAGCATTATACCAAGGATGAGAGGTTTTTCCCCGGCACTTACCACCACTGAGATGAAACACTATTTGTTTTCAAGTCTGATAGTCTTCATGCTGAACTGCTGTATTATTACTTGTCCCGTGTCTGTCATCCAGTTCATACTGTTTGCTTCTGGGACCTACTTTAGGCCTGAAGAAAACTGAAGCAAAAGGAACCTTCCACATGTCAGTCTTTCCTTAATTTCAGAGTTGTATGTCAGATAGCACTGTAAGAGAGCTTCATTCATTCATTAAAAGATAAAATCTGTCACTACCTCACCTACTTTTATGTAAGTAGGTATAAATTAATTCCATCAAAAAATAATTATAAAATGAAGCTGAAATATTTGGGAGCTAGCAAGATACTTTTTCTGCATTTTAGTAACTGCCAAAAATAAAATTGGAACCCATATCTCTGGATGTAAAAGTCCAGCTGAATTAACCATAACTTACTATGGCCTGTGCTTGGAAAGATTTTGAAGTTAATATTCACTAGCAGAACATTTCCTTTGGTTTCAGCATATGATCAAAATGTAGGTTTCTGGGTATTCTTATAGTTGAATATTAGAAACGTTTCTAGAGCAGCATTTTGGATATCTTAATATTTAGATATACTCAAAATATTCCTGTTGCCTTTAGTTATATCTAATTTGAAATATGTGCATTATTCGCTTTGATGTTGAGGCACTTCTGCTTCTCAGATGGGTTATTTTTCCTAGGAGAGTATCTGACTCCGTCCTTAATCTTTCTTTTCCTTTCTCTTTTAATCTTTCTATACCATCTTTTGAGAACTTCTTAAATTTCTGGGAGGTTCCCAACTTTTGTAGTCTTATTTTGATTTTATGTGAGGATACTCACCTTTTTTTCCTTCTCTTTCGGAGTCCTAGGAGGATACTTCTTTTTTCCTCTCTTTTTATGGGATCTGGTTCTTTTTCTGAAACTCCTGGTTTGGCTGACATTTCATATTTTTATTTCTTAGTCCCGCTACTATGCTTATTTTTGCAATGAAGTTTTTCCTGCCCTCCCGTGCTTAGTTTTTTATTACTTTCTTTTTTGACAATGCAGTTTTAATACTCAGCTTGTTGTGATGGCTGCCTCAGTGCTTAGAGAAGGCAAATGATCTTTTTACCTTTGTTTTCCCATGCCTGGAAGTAACACAGTAGTTAATGTTGAAATGAAGACAGACAAATCACACAAGTGCTTTATTGCCAGATGTCTTCAAATAGTCAGAGGCTACAAATCTCTGGAGTGTAAAGTATCTTCTGGCAGAAGTTCTTATTAGTCTGATCAGGTAGGGTTACATACGTTCTTTTTTAGCATTCATATAAAACATCTTCCAGGTGTTGTGCAACTAACTTCTGTAATTTAAGAGCTGTAACATTGGCTGCAGGAGTTCTTAGCTGCAGTATCAGCCTCTTCTGGTTCTTGGCAAGTTACTTTTTTGCAAAGAGAGATGATCGTATTTCTGTGTTTGGAAAATGTGCTATAATATTTACTCAGCTACTAATTTCTGCAAGGATCACTTACTAGAAAACCACAAGCCATACTGCTGCCAAGCATCTACAGACCACTGAAGTGTTGATAGCTGAAGATGCTAATTCAGAATGACACAGAATGGCTGAAGTTGGAAAGGGCTCTGAAGGTTTTGTAGTCCAACCCCTGTGCTTAGACATGGCCACCCAGAGCAGTTTTCCCAGGATCATGTCCTGACTTTTGAATATCTCCAAGGAGGGAAGCTCCACAGCCTTTCTGGGCAACCTCTGCCAGTGCTTGATCACCCTCACAGTGAAGAAGTGTTTCCTGATGCTCATAGGAGCCTCCTGTGTGTGTTTGTGCCCTTGCCTCTGGTCCTGGCATTGTGAATCACTGGAAGAAGCCTGGTTCTGTCCTCTGTGCACCCTCATTTCAGATATTTATAGTATGTTGATGAGATATCCTGAGCCTTTTCCTCTCCAGGCTGGACGGTCACAATTGTCTCAGACTCTCCTCATAGGAGAGATGCTCGAGTTCCTTCCTCACCTCTGTGGCTTTTTGCTGAACTTTGTGCAGTAGGTCCATGTCTCTCATACTGAGGAGCCCAGGATAACATTTGCTTTCTGTGCAGCAAGGGCACCCTGCTCACTCATGTCCAGCCTGGTGCCCACCAGGATCCCCAGGGCCTTCTCTGGGGGCCAAGCTGCTTCCCAGCCGGGCAGCCCCCAGCACTTTGTTCTTCCCCTCACTGAACTGCACACGGATCCCATCAGCCCATTTCTCCTGCCTGTGGAGGTCCCTCTGGATAGCAGCATGACCCTCTGGTGTATCATCCACTCTTCTTACTATTGTGTCATCCAACTTCCTGCAAGTCCTCTCTGCCACATTACACAGATCATTAAGATGGATGGAATTCGACCCCGTATTGACCCCTGGGATGTATCACTAGTTACTGGCCTCCAGCTAGGTTCTGTGCACTTAATCCTCTTGGCTTGACTATTCAGTCAGTTTTCAGTCCATCTCACTGTTTGCTCACCTAGCCCATCATTTGCTAGCTTATTTAAATAGTTTCTTTAATTTTTCTTTTCTTTTAATTTGTATTCTGTTTACAGTTTTTGTTAATTTAAATTTTCTGAAGCTTCAGGACAGCAAGCCTTGGCTTTCTGGTGCCGAGAAATCCAGTGTGAGTGCCCTCTTGTCTTCAAAAATTCAAGAGTTAGAATTGGTTCATTGCACAAATTATGATGGTCTGGCCTCTACTGGCTCATAATGGCTCATTATCCCAATACCTCAGTTTGTGTCCTTGCATCTTTCAAGAATCAATTCAGTTCTCTGTTCTACTTTATTTGTTGCCTTATTACATGCCTCGAGATTTTATCTTGTCTGATCTCCAGTTTCTCTTTTTAGTTATTCAGTTTTCTAGAGATCAGTGGTATATTCATTTAGGATGCTTAACTTAGTGGGGAAAGCTCTCCCTTAGGATATGCAGACACAAATGTCCAATATGCGTTACCTCACACAGATTGAGACTAAAGAGCTCAAGATCACGACAGTGACAAGTAACTTCAATCTTACTTTGCAGTAGTAGATTGGATAGAACAAGAAATGATGGTTGTTTAATCCAGTTTCACTCAATTCTTAGCAGGCACAGACAGTCTCAGTAAGTTACCATTAGTGTAGAAATTTTTTAGTGCTGAGCTTAAGACCCTCAAGACAGCAGTGTCCTGTAGGAAATCAGCAGGGAAGAGATCAGAAGCATTGTCACTGACTTGATACCTCATAATAGAAATGAATCCTGAGTGGAAGTGGTGAATCTTATGTGGAAATAGAAACATAATGCTGGAACATACTTCAGATAGAGAAATGCAAAACGTCTCCAAATGTTCTTGTGGTTTGTTGTGGAGTAGATTCATTCCTTATTCTAGGTGAATCTTAAGGCAGTGTGGGAGAAGAGGCCCAGTAATGGCACTAAAGCACTGCCTTAAAACAAATCTAGTATTTCTGAGAAAAATTAATTCACTTCCGCATAGTCCACTTGTCCATCGAAGGTAGTTGGCAGAAATGCTGAAGTTCATAAAACACAGTACTTATATGTTTAAATATATGTGAAAGAATAAAGGGTTGCTAGAATTGAAATTAATGCCAAAACCCCACACCATGTAGAAGGGGACTTTTTAGAGTGTTGGTTCTGATTTATATTTGAAACTTAGTAAGTTTGGGACTGGTTTTGTGTTTTCAAGGCTGCTGACTTGGCGACCAGTCGATGGGGAGTTTTGCTCTGGCTCTCCCTCTGATGCAAAAGAAAAACTGGTAAGCTGCTGAAATAAAAAAATTATTTAAGATTAAAAGAGCTCAGTACGAATGTGTTGTGAGGTAGATTAAGTGAAAAGTGTACTTGGTTTAAATACATTTTTCAATTTCAATTTACTTGATTTTTTTTTTTCCAGCTCAAGTGCTATTTAATGTTTGAAAATGGCAAGGAATTAATTGATAAAGTATATATTTGTTTGCAGTAAAGTTGACTTCCAGAAACTGGCTGTCGGTAGTTACCTGTGTTTGTTTTAGGCGATGTACTGTGTCTGGTAGGTTTCTTAATACTGTAGTTGGGCTTTGAGTTGTTCTGTGGTTTGGGTCATGGTTTTCTTTCATTTTGATGTATTGGCAAGAAGAGAAGCTGCTAAAGAGGGATAGATTGACAGTTAGTTTGACTTTTTCCTTTTTTTCCTCCAAATTTTCTCTTGTAATAAGACCTTAAATTTCTATTTAAAGTAGCAAATTTGTGTAACCATCAGATTTCTTAGCATTGATTGAATAAACTGATGTGAAGTCTGGATTTGCCTGCAAGTGACAGCCCTGTAGCTACTTTGCTCCTGATGAGAATTAGTTTAGCTTTTGGACGTTGTCACAAGATTGCTGCATGAAGTTCTTTATAGATTAATGAAGCACTTGATAACAGTTGCTCAAGGATAATGGTCACAAATGAGCTTTACTAAGAGAGACTGACTCCCTCCTTTTATCTTTATGGAGTGTTAACATAATTCAGCTTAAACAGAGGGTAAATATTTGAGATGGCCAGTTCTCATTATCTGGATATTGGGCCTTCATGCTGTATCATGACTCATTTATAGTGGTTCGATCTGAATGTATTGGCTATATTTATGATCCATTTATGTCAAATAAAATAGCACACATAAATGGCAAATAAATGTCTGAGTCTTGAGTAAATTGAAAGATCTTTTCCCTTTGAAATAGTTTAACATGAATGGTTTTAAAAATTATTTTTGTCATCAGTGTAGAAAGACATTTTGCAACTTCAGAATTAACTGAACTTGTGTAATAAATTATACTTAAGGAACAATATTTTGGCTCTCTCATTTAGTAGGATAGAATCTTTGCAGGCTTTGGATATTTTCATCTAGGTCAAATATGATAGAGTGTTTTGCTATCTGTAGACATGATACCTGTTAAAGTATATTTTTTACTTAGTACGGATGAAAACCTTGGTTATCTACTGATATGAGAAGCTGAGATGTTCTTTACGGGAACCTAGCAGCAAACCTACTCTTGATCTGGTAAAAGCCATACTAACTCTTGGCTGACAGAAGAAATGCTTGGATGGAATACAAAAAACTACCTGAAAAATGCTGCTCGTTGACTTTTCTGTGTGCTTAAGTGTTTTTTACTTGTTAATTTTTCAGTTGTTTCTTAGTAGTTCATCTTTTTGGTACATCTTTCATGAATGCTCATAGCAAATATGACTAAAGTGAATGAAAGTGCAGTGTTGA
This sequence comes from Callaeas wilsoni, assembly GCA_013398955.1. Lineage (NCBI taxonomy): Eukaryota > Metazoa > Chordata > Aves > Passeriformes > Callaeidae > Callaeas > Callaeas wilsoni. Next base: position 68,131 of record VWPU01014777.1, on the reverse strand, counting down.
AACAGCAAATGTCTTGAGCTCTGAAGAGCACAGCACTATTACCAATTACTAGAAGTTTTCTGTAAGTTAATTACTATTTTTTTTTCCCTTTCAGGATACAATCTCCCAGAAGTCAGTAGATATCCATGATTCCATTCAGCCTCGACCTTCAGATGGACGCCCGTATCAACCCGGCACAGGAGCCACAGTAGCTGAAGAAACGAGTAAAGCCAGGCCAGCAGCAAGTGCGTGCTCTGCAGTGGTTTGGCATTTGATGTCTGGTAGGAGTAGTATGTAGTAGATGTTTGATATATTAGTTATAGCCCCTGCTATGACTTCAGAAACAGGATGTGAAGAAATCACATTGTTTAAATTTTTGTCTTCATGTAGTACGACAGAATTCTCATGGTCTCCTGTGGGTCCACATTTTTGGCCTGTGTTTTAAAAATCTAGGACTTCAACTGCAAGCTTCTAGGCTTTTTACCCAAAGTAAAATATTAAAAATAGTAGTCTCCTTACAATGCTGTGTGAGATTTTTTTTCTTAGGAGCAGAGATTTTTCACTGCAAAATGCAGCAGAAGCAGTAGCTGAAAAAGAATTCTGTCTGTGATTTGAAGAGAGTATGTCAAACCCTTATTTAAGAGCCTTGTGCAGTTTTGTGTTGGTGTTTAAAATGGTCATGTGGTGACATTAGTACTTGCCACAGCTGCAAACAAGCAATGATGCCAATGCTGTGCTAATCCTCCTGCCTGGGAACAGCCTCAGCCTCTGGCTCTTGGTACTGCACTGAAGGTCCAAGTCGCTCATTTTGGTGATTTTTAGGTAACATTGAACCACACTGATCCAATGTATCACAGACAACTTCAGGAAGCAGTTTTTTAGCATGTTCCAGTTGGTAACATGGTGATCTGTTCTGGTGTTAGTAATTCAGGCAGGTGGATTCCAGGTTTGGTTTACACATGTGATTGAAGTTAAGCTGTCCTTCAACTTGCCCTCAAAATAGTTCAAAAAATTAATTTAGTTAACAAGGAATTTTCTTTCCTTTATAGAATTTCCAGAACAGAAGTTATTTGCTGCACTTTTGATCAAGTGTGTTGTACAGCTGGAACTCATTCAGACGATCGACAACATTGTGTTCTTTCCAGCAACTAGCAAAAAAGAGGATGCAGAGAATCTAGCAGCTGCACAAGTAAGTGGAGCTGATTGGTATCTCTCTTTCTAACACCTTTTCCTCCAAAGGTTTTACAATAAAGTTTCTTAAACTCCTGTAGCATCTGCTAATTTACAAGTTTTACACGCATTTGAGAATTTCCATTGGACTGTTGAGATCTTCTACAACTTTCATTAAATTGCATTTGCTATGCCAGGGCAGCACTGCCGAGATTAAAACATGTATTGTTCAAAGGGATTTATGTAACTGGAATGTGGATACAGCCTTTAATACAGTTTTAAGTGTAAGTACAAGTACAGATGTAAACAGGGTGGGATTGAGTTATCACAGGAGCTTACTGAAGACAGTTGTGAATTTTTACTTCAAATATTTTTTTTTCCTTTTTTTTAATAGAGAGATGCAGTAGACTTTGATGTCCATGTGGATACACAGGATCAAGGGATGTATCGTTTCCTAACATCACAGCAGCTTTTCAAACTTCTTGATTGTCTGCTGGAATCTCACAGATTTGCTAAAGCATTTAATTCAAACAATGAACAAAGAACTGCTCTCTGGAAAGCAGGTGAGTCAGTCCCCTTGGAAAAATACTTTGTGACAGTGTGAATTGACCGAAAAATAGGTCAAAAGTATGTCGATGCTGAATGTAAAAGTTGAAGCTTTAGCTTTATAACTGTAGGATTCCTAAAGGGAGGAAACCTCATCATTTGCAGGTGCAAATATCTCTGATTTCCTAAAATTTAAGGTTTCCCTGAGGTACAGCTGCCAAGCTGATCCTTGGCTGTAGCCGGGAGTCCCATGCTTGAAAGCTGCAGGCACAAATACAGGTTTCTCAGGTACTTGGAAGCTGATATTAAAAATGGATGCCAGGCACAATTACGGCACATATAAACAGGTAAATTTTAGCAATGCTCCATTGCACTAAATGTTACGAGAAATTAATTAGCTGAGGTGGTTCTTCTGTCTGTGTGCAGAAGATACTTAGAAAGAGAAGTGGGGGACTATAAGAAGGAGTGTCAGCTGAACCGGAAATCTGAATGGATGCTTGGAATTCCTGTAGGTTTCAAAGGCAAATCAAAGCCCAACCTGCTGAAGCAGGAGACGAGCAGCCTGGCCTGTGGGCTGCGCATCCTGTTCCGCATGTACATGGACGAGAGCCGCACCAGCGCGTGGGAGGAAGTCCAGCAAAGACTGCTGAAGTAAGGTCCATGGAGATGAACCCGTTGGTGTTATTTCTGATGTTAAAGACGGAGGGTGGGTTATTTAATAAAGATGGACCTTCTCTGTTTGCAGTAAACTTGTAGAGCTAACACGTGTGTGATGGTCACAGCTAATGTTAAGAGTTTTATGTTCTGTGGGGAGTGCTGTGCCTCCAGCTACTGAGGCTGTCTCTCCTTTTTGTTCTCATTACATGTGCAGAGAGCACAAAGATTTTGTCCCCTTTTTTTGGTATCATATGGGTAGGTGGGGGCTTATTATAGTTCCTCTTTAAAAAGGAAAGCAACTATCAGCTAAACTCTGTTTTTTCTTGCACTAACTTCGGGTGTTTTAGGGAACTGGCACCGTTTTCATGTGCAGAAGTGGACACTGGACTTGAGCAGCCTTGTGAGCGTACAGAGGCTTTTGGCTCTTCGGTTATTCATCTGAATGTTTTTTGTTCATAAAGTTTTTCAAGCAACTGTTGGAATAAGGGCTTTAAACCTCAATAGCAACACTTAAGGCTAAGACTTTAAGGTTCACAGACAAGGAAGCAGAGCTGAAAACTGCCTGGTTACATCAACATGAGATGTTCCTAAAGTCCACATAGCATTTTGTCAGATACCTCTCAAAGAGCACTGGATGCATTTCAAATACATATACAAACAGCACAATCACATTTTGTCAGCTTATTTATTACTGAAGTCCTAGGACTTTGGGTTTAACAAAGTCACTGCTTTCTGTTGTTATTCGGGCTTAGAGCAGCTTTCATAAAATAGTGCTGTTCTACACCAGGGCTCTACACTGCCAGAAGTTGCAAAGCCAAAGCTCTCTCTCTGCAGTAGAGCTCAGAAGGAAATGTAAGTTACTATTTTTTTGTGTCTTTTGTCTCCAGTGTCTGCAGCGAGGCTCTGAGCTATTTCCTCACTCTTACATCAGAAAGTCATCGGGAAGCCTGGACTAACCTTTTACTCTTATTTTTGACTAAAGTCCTGAAGATAAGTGATGAAAGGGTAAGTAACGGTTTGGAATGATGTTTGAGGTGACGTGTACAGGTAAGAAGTAGTTCCAGACTGGTTCGTCACACACAGTTACAGACTTGATTTTAAAAGCTCCTGCTGCTCTGGAGACACTCTTCGTGTTGAGAGAATGTACATTCAAACTGCACTTGACAGCTACTGACACTAATAATTCAGTGTGAAGGTGCAGTGAGTGATAAAATGTGTCAGAGAAGTTTAAAGATGCCAGAATCCTTTAGAAGTGTATGTTAAATTGTTTTTACCACTCTCCTGCTGAGGAAGACAATTAGCGATGATAGTTCATTCAAATAATTAACTCTTGTTTCTGCCTCCAGTGCTGCAGGTACATGTACACCTTGACCTTCTCCAAAGCAATTCTGCAGTAAATAAATCCCTGTTTAATCTTCCTCTGTTTCTAAGAAAACGCGGCTGAAAGTAAAAAAGGCCAACTGCAAGAAAAAACTCATAATAGAAAAATATTTCCCCTTGGAGAATGAGTATTAGTAAGGAGCTTTTTGTAGCTGGTGAGCATCTGTCAGAGTACATCACAACTGTCTTAGCCTTACTCTAGCACTGCTGACTTCAGTTGTAACGGTGTTTTTGCTTGTCACTTTGTGGGTTTCTCACCCTCATTTGGGAGAGCATTTAATATTCATATTTTGCACTGTGCTTTCTGAGGTGTACCGATGTATAATAGAGTAATTTCCTGTTTGTTTTCTCCTCAGTTCAAGGCCCATGCCTCATTCTACTATCCTTTGTTGTGTGAAATCATGCAGTTTGACCTTATTCCTGAGCTTCGAGCTGTTTTGAGAAGGTTTTTCCTGCGGATTGGTGTGGTTTTCCAAATATCTCAACCACCAGAACAAGAGTCTGGAATAAGCAAGCATTAGCAAATAGTGACACTCTGTTTCAAAGTTTATATTCCTCAGCTAAATAAAAGGACCAGGTAGCTGGGCCATTCTGTCTGGATCTCCATATAAATGATTTCTTTCTCTGGCAACGTGTATTCAAGGGTTAACGGTACAGACGCTTACAACTGTAATTAAAGCTTGCAACACTCCAGTCCCTCTCTTTCCTGGCGGATTCTCTCTCATCGGTTTCTCTTGCCTGGCTCGTGCTGAGCACAGAGCCAGTTTTTAGCACAGTCCCCTTGTCAGCACGGGGTGCAGTGTCCTTTACTGTCCTAGACAGCAGTATAGCAACAGATGTTTATGGCGGGTGTGAAAGTAAAGTGTACCCAAAGAAACATATATATGTAAAGGTTTGAGCTTCTGCGAGAAGTACAACTCAGGAGAGCTGTATTTTGAAGGATAAAATGTTTATAGTGAAAAGAAAATGGAGATTATTGTTCATGGAAAAAAAATATTTAGCAACTATGTCTGATATTCTAAGATTTTTGCACACTCAGGCTGTCTGAGACATTGGTAATCATCCTTCTGTGAAAATGTACAGAGATGCAGGTCTGTAATATAAACTCTTTAACACTATACAGTTCTTCCCGAATTATTTTATTTCTGTATTACTGATTTGTTGAAAGCCCATAACTTTTCCTTGTTTACCAAATGCACTAGAAGTTTGGGTTTCTTTCTTTGGGTTGTGATTTTTTTTCCCTTTGTTATTTTTGTTTTGTTTTGTTTCATCGTAGCCCAGAAGTTATTGTTGCCGACTTTTGTCAAGAACAGCGGTAGAAATATCACAATTGACATAACTACCTGTAATATACTTGTTTTAGGGCTTTTAAATATAACGAGCCATTGAAATGATGATCCTTCAAGGACTGGAACTTGAATCACTGCAAACGAGTCTAGGTTGTGTCTGCTGTCAGATGTTTTTTGTTTGATGTAGATTTCACTCTTATGTACAGAATTTAATGTTGGATATATTCAAGTAACAAATCTGGCATGGTTTGGGGATGGTTAAATTTATTGGAAATGTATTCATACTGTGAATTGTGCTCTGATGGTTAACAGACGAGATTGTCAAGCATTCTGTATTACAATGGATGTAGAAATTTTTTTCAGATGGACAAAATGTATATGGTACAGATATGTAAAGTTTTCTATGTAAAAAAATTCTGTACAACTTTCTGTACAATATTTGGTTCTCATCTGGCATATTCTAATCAGGTTATAGGTCAATAAAGTTTTTGAACTCTTTCATCAGTGCAATCAAAACCAGTCTAATCCACAGCTACTTGTTTTACAGTTTGCTTTGCCTCTCACACTTTCGTTTCAAAGGAGCAAACCCCAGACTCCAGGAGCAGAAAGGTGGGTGCCCTCTGGTTGACTGGGATGCGTCTTCTCGCTGTTAGAGACAAACACAGGAGGAAAAAGAGTGGTAAATTTTAAAAAAGGATGGGCAGGGCTGGAGGAGAATAAAAGCACTGGGTGAACTGGTCCAATGGACCCTGTAGTGCTGCACAGATAGAAACTCAAGTACTGCACTTTGCTCTCTGGGGATTAAAATACAAACACCAAACAGCTGATGGAGAAAGGGGGAAGGGAAGGGCTGGGATTGCAGTTCTGCTGACTTGGAACACATCAGCCAGCTCAGCCTTGTCAGTGTCTTCAATTTTGTAAGTAAAAGTGGAATTGTATTGTTCTCCAGTGTGTTCCCACAAAACTCCCGACTGGCACAGGAGAGCAGTGTGAAGACCAAGAAGGTGTGTGAGGGAGCCTCCTCTCTTACTGGGCAATGGATCTGCCATAGACATTCACAGCGGGCTCCAGAAATCAGTGTAAGCAGTTCACTGAAATAGCTGTGGAAAAGCCAGAAAAGGGAATTAAAATGCTATGACCTGTGATTCAGAGTTTGCTTACAAAGTTATTTGGGGTGGAGCAAAACCAAATAGCAATTACCAGTGTCAGAAGTGGGAGAATTGAGGTTATTTGAATTCATTGTAGCCTTTCCTCTTGGGCTGTATTTTACTTGTTCAGTTTGTTGTGCTGTGTTTAAATCTTAAACTGCTGTGCTAGGCCAGACCTGAGGCCTTTCATCTGTTTGATGGTGATGGGTAATAATTTTTAGAGTGAGTATAATGTGTCCCATCCCTATTCATTGTCATACTCTCCCCCATGGCTTTAGCAGACTGTTCTGAGACCATTATCAGGGTGTTGCTGACACTGCTGCCCTGAGCACTATTTAAACAGCCACTGTTCCTTGTGTGTGTTCGCAGTTGCTTTCTCGTCATCTGTGTTCAAAATAGAACAGTGAGTACAAAGAATTGTCTAAAAACGTGAGCAGTTGGGGTTGTAGGGCTCTTCTTGGTTTTAAATCTCACTGCTTCATTCTTGTGTAGTCCTCTTTAGTAATACATTTTTCTTTTACAGCCTGGCCTTCTCATGCCTTATTTATTGCTTATGTGGAAAAGGCCCAATAGATGTTTAATTTTGGTTCATTGGGAACTGAACTTTGGTGTCATCATAACTCTTGCTGTGCCTCTCTTTAGTTCTTGCAATGCCAGAGCAGCACCAGGTGTATTCTGGGCATCGTGTTCAACTTGGCAGCTTTCTGAATGTGCACATTTATGATAATATATCAAAAATCTGGAGTCAGGGGCAGGGAATAGGTTCTGGTTTAGTCATCTCAATATCCATCAGGGCTGCGGACTGCAGATACATTTATTTTGCAGGTGAGGCTGTCAAGATAAAAAGCTGGGGAGGCAGAAGAGCCCTGCCAAAAACTGAACTTTGGAGAGGCAGAGAAAGCTGAAGGAAAGATTTGGAAAGGGAAAATGCAAAGGACTCAGTGTCCCGAGCAGCAGCCTGAGTGCCCAGGGGAGGGCAGCTGGAGGGAAGAGTGGAATTTGTGGTGCCAAGGGCTGCTGAGCAGGTGAGGTTAAAGTCATTTCAGTGGTTTCAGGCCACAGCACAGGTGAAGAAAATAATTAAAAGAGGAGTTGTGCCATGCCCTGGCCTTGAACTGGGGGAAGGGAATGCCAGCCTCTGATGGTCTGTGGCATTTATGCAGTGAAGCTTAACTGCAGTGAAATGAGGGTGGCTTTTTAGGGTAACACTTTGTGCTTCTCTCGGGATAAAACTGATTAAAATGAAAGGAATAAAGAATAATTAAACTCTGGAGGCAGTTAGATGAGGGAGAAATTCTGCCTCTACCCTAGAGTTGGTACAGGGAATGTGTCACAAAGTTCAGCTTGTGAAGCAACTGGAGAGCGCCATCCGGGCAGGTGACAAAGTATAAAAGGCATAGGTGGGCTTTGGCATGAGAGGGCGGTAAGTGATTTATTATAAAACATTTTATCTCACGTGCTTAAAATTAATTTCCCTGCCTCTGGGAAGTCCAGACTGAAGCAGCAATGCAGCCGGCAGCACCTGCTCCAGCCCTGGTCAGGCTGCTGGGGTGGCCACCAGTCATACCCACACTGATGATCATGAGCCTTTTCACTACTGAGCCAGAAATTCAGGGTAAGAATTACCCTCATTTGGCAAGTCCTCTCTGGGTAGGAATGTGCTAAGCCCAAGAAGCAGCTGAACACCACACAGATTTGAAGTACACCTGTCAGCAAACACCGCCTCCTGTCATGGAACTGCTGTAGCCTTCAACTGGGTTTACAAAAGCTTGAAGATGGCATTTTAGTAAAAATAAAAGACCTTTGTAAAAAGTTCTTGTTTTCATCAGTGGTTTGTTAGGGTCTTTTTTTTCCCCCGGTTTAGGCCTCTGGGTGGGAATTCCCTAACCAAGAGGAACGTTGCAGCATTACCCGTTTCACCTTGGCCCTGGTAGTTCACTGCACTCCTAAAATCTTGCTTCTACTTCCATGTCCTTCTTGCTAAAGCTCTGGGCTCTTAACAGATTTTCCATGTGCTTTCGTCTCTTTGGAGACAGCCTTAACACTCCAGTTTGTTCATGAGTAAATGAAAGCTGAAGCAATTCATAAATTAAGAAAATTGAAGTCGGCTTTCACAGTTTTTGTAGCAAAAATAGTTTTAGTAACAAAATACTTTATTAACTCTTCAATCAGAAACATAAATATATGCAACAATATCTGTATTTTCAGCACATGACAAGTTAGGGAATGTAAGACACATTGCTGATAGTCATTTTTTTCCCACAAAAGTGTTAGCTGTGCTTCCATACAGGAGAGCATTTATGCTGTATGAAAAGCAAGTGTCCTTCAAGTTATTCACTCTTTGGGTAAAAACGCAATGCCCTTCTGCTGTTGGGCCACTCTCATGCCAGACAGTTTTGGAGTTTGACTATAAAAAACATCTTTGATTTAATATCAAATTCACACACACCACACTCAGTTTCTGAGGCTGAAACTTAACTTGTATAAAAAGTGCAAAAGCTGCCAAGCTACTCCTCCATTTCCCACGTCGTGGAATAGAAAGCATCCCTGCGCTACATCTCCATTCCACTGCAGTGTCTGATCCTTTATTATTGCTATTTTGGAGTACACACACAGCTCCGCACTCTGTACACGGGAGGGAACTCTCCCTGCGGGATTCCCGGCAGGTGCAGCGGTGCCCAGCGGTCCCTCCTCTCCGGGCCGAGTCAGCCGTGCGCGGTGGAGAGGCCCTGCCAGCCCAGCGGCAGCGCGGTCTCCGGGGAAAGCTTTGCGGAGCTCGGCTGCTCCGCCAGGAGTCTCCGGAGCGTGGCCGACGTTCCCGGTCGCAGCCAGGGCTCTGTGGCCACGGTGTCGGTGGAGCTGGGGCGTCTGCCGGCGTGGGACGGAGCGCGCTTCAGAAGGTCGTCCGCGTCCCCTAAGGAAGTGTCATCACCTGAGGGAGGAGCAGAGCAACGCCCGTGTTAGAGGGGACAGAAGCTCTTCCCGTCGCAACACGGGGCGGGCTTGGCTGCAATGAGTGCAATCAAGAATGCTTTGAAATGACATTTCTCCTTAGCACACGTTTGCTGATGTTCTGGGGGACTGGGCCCCAGCAGCTCCCCGCCAGCAGCTCAGCAAGGGGATAAGGATACAGGCCACGGTGGGTGGACTCGGCAGAGGGTTCTTGCTTTCCAAAAAGCTTCTATTTAGGGAGAAGTCAAATCTGTCAGTACATATATGCATAAAAATGCATGTCGAAATAAGGTCATTCAATTACAGCGGTCGGGCTGAACACTTGTATAGACAGTCTCCTACTGAGGAAGAATTGTTTTACCTTGGTTTAACAGTGCAAATGCAAGTGAGCCTGTGCATCACAGCCCAGCACAGCTCAAAAACTCAATGCAATGTCATGCTGAAACTGGCTAAGTCGGGATCTTCCAGCTACGAAATAAACCCCATCAAACAAAAACCAGAACTGCCTTACCTTTGAACTTGGGGTCATTATCACTCTGAACTCTGCTATTACTTGTTTCAATTCTGTCAGCAATTATACATAGACCTAATACCTTAAGTAGTGGTGGATTATCAAACAACATGCATTTTTACTCTATATGAAGGAGTATAAAGGTACAAGTTCCTCTGTGCTGTTTGTTTTTTGGCTTCACAATGTTTGATTTTTACATACTTAAACCAAAAAAATTACACAAACCCCCTCTATCTATCACGACTGAAAAATGCAGTGTTTTCCTCAACTGAGTCACGTCAATGAGGAGGTTCTGGTTTCTTGGTGTTTAAGGTGGGCAGAAACACGTTTAAAGACTCTGGATTAGGAAAAAAAAATCAACATTTTTGCAGAAACATCCTAATTCAAGCAAAACAGAATTGTATATTCTTTAGTGATGAAATAATTCACATAAGCAATTAATAAGTGTCATGTAATTTAAGTATTTGGATGATTTTTACAAATTTCAGGGTTTTATTCTGCAAAAATGATGAGTTTTTAAAAATGAGAATTTAAACCAAAGCTTCTCTGAAGATTCTCATTAAAAACTGAAGGTTGATGGTCTAAGCATGGGTGTGAGAGCCCAAGGCCGGGAGAAGCAGCAGCCAGGTGTGCAGGGGTGAAGGGAAGGACAGGAACTGCACGTCCCCACATACACTGAGTGCAAGGGCTCAGTTTTCCTCTTTGTGTGTTGGGTGGGATTGCAGGCTCTAAAACAAAATGCCAAATACTTTTTCTTCCAAAAGAACTTGGCACGAATCATTAGTTCTGTCACATCATACAGACAGTGATCTGATCATCCTCCAAGCCTTCCCAGTCTGGTTAAAACTCGTCTGTAACACTAGAAGTGAGAGTAGACCTCCCTCTCTCTAGGCCCTGTCGTCTCCTGTGCTTGAAGCTGGCAGAGTGAACCTCTTTGTCTCCTAAATCCTGGATGATGAACTCTCCCGTGGGTTGGAACCCACAGTTTTTTGCATATGTAGGTTATAGTGGGGCTAACAGCAGGAAAAGTGATAACTAAAGAAAATTAACTTTCTGTTTGCTTCTCTAAGAGATTATATTTAGCAACAATAAAAATAAGGTTGTTTAGAGACAAACTGTGAATTTCTCCACCCTTAACTACTTCTGCCTTTAAAGCAAAGCCTTTAGATCTTGCAGATGGCGGCAGTAAGATCAACTGTTCTGCCAGAGGTAAGATCACGGTGCACATCACTGGATCAGACTCACTTGGTCTGCTTTTAGAAAGCACAGCAGATCAGCTGCACTGCAGAACTTCATCATGAATTTCAACACTTTGCACACTCCATAAAAAACTGGCTTTAATTGGAACACATACCAAGACTCTTGATAACTCACTTTGCATGTGGAGGCTGGGGGTAAGGACAGCTTTTCCTTAGCGTGAAATCTTGGTTCAGAAATTGAATGATATGTGGATTCCTGCAAAATACCAATGGCACCACATCCTGTGTGCCCAAATCTCTGAGAATTCCCTCTTCTGTATCTGAGCCTGCCCTTGTTTATGCCCTTAGGAACACACATGCCTTGCTTGACAGAGAAGGTATCTCTGGCTTTCAGAGACTCCACCACCCAAATATTCACCAAGTCTACACTGATGGGTATTTTTTTGGATGGGTGAAAATGGAGGAGAAGGCTTGGCTCCCTTTTTCCAATTAAGAAAACAATACTAGGATGCCTTTAGGATTCCCACATCAGTCCCATAGAAGAAAGTGAACTGCTGTGGACAGAGCCTCCTTATTGAACTGGATCAGCTCTTAGAATTTATCTCTCGGCAGTGTCTCTGAGGGCAGAGGAGAAATGACAGTCCTGGCTGCTCAGAAAGCAAGAGGATGCCACAAGGGTTCTTTCAAACTGTTAGGGAAAAGGAATAAAAAACTCAGCTTCACTGATTTTTTCTGTAACATCCCTGAGCACAAGGAGGAACAGGAGGGCAGGCAGCAGTGCAGCCTGAGCGACCACAGCTGAGCAAGAGCATCTCTTGCTACCTTTCCAAGAGGCACAAATGCTAAGGATGAGTGATGGGCCCCCATGTGCTCCAGAGAACAAGCAACATACAGACATATAAATAAATATATATACACACGCACATATCAAAATTGCATTTATCTAAAGGCTGAAGCTCTGGAGACTGTGACAAACAGAAGGCAAGCAAAATAAAAAGTGTAGTGCATATAATATGAGATGAAATTATAAAAGAGGTGAGATACAACAAGGATACGGAAGTAAAAGTAGTTCACACACCAAAAATATCTGGGTGGAGTAAAATTAGTAAAAAGTTAATTTAGATTCTAGAAGAAAATTAGTATGAATAAGGTTTGGGGTTTTTTTAGTGACGTAAAACCACAGTGAGATGGTTAAAACAAAAAAAAAAAAAAAGAAAAAGATAAAGTGCTTGTAAGAGTACCCATAGCAACAGAATCAAAAATACTGCCAGCATCTGTACTCTCATTAAGTTTATAAAAAGGATACTGATACTGTAATTGCCTAGACAGCATAGCAACTACCTCCAAAAAAAGGGGAGATTTCAGACTCATATGAAAGAATCATTAGCACAAAGTGTATGAACTGGGTCACAATCCTTGTGAGAAATTAAAGGCCATTAATGGTTGCCATGATTGGTACTTCATACACAAAAGGGATCTAGATCAGGCAGCCAGCATTTTAGAGATGCTCCAAGACAACTCCCAGCACCTGATGTAAGAAACATGGAATGAATTCAAGTGTGTGTGCAGTGAAAGAGGTATATCAGTATCAAATACTTACATACTCGAATAGTAAATGATCATTACTATTAAAAAACCACCAGCAAATTAACCAGAAACTGAAGTACTTCATCATACACAATGCTCTGGTATATCTTCATGCTGGTTGGACCACAGACATCTGATTCCCAGGAATGCCAACAAACTCACACAAGCACCTCATCATCATTCATCACTTGGGTGTTTTATTTCTTCCCACTGCCATTTCAGCTGTGCAGCTGGATATCCCCATCCTGCTGCCCACAGTGACACTGCAGTGGTGCTCACAGGACAAGCAGGAGTGGCTGATCAGACAGCAATATGAGAATCTTTTCCTACTCCTCTCCTCTAAACTTACTCTAGAGAAGTTGTGTTGAGGTGTGCTGGGGAAGCCCTTGTACCAGCTACAGAGCTCTATAACTCCTGTGTTTTATCCAGTTGCTCACTGTTCTGCTACATGAAGCCTATTATTATTTGTTCCTTTAATTATTGTAATTACTGAGTGTTCACTACATCATCTCTGCTACAGGGAGCATACCCAAGGAAGGAGATTTCTGCTGGAGCTCAGTCAGTCTGTGCAGTCGCTCCTCGTTCTTGCCTTTCACCTGATCGACGTCAAGGCTGAAGTCTGAGTGCAAAGAGAAGCTGTCAGGCTGCAGCAACGGTGTCTGGCCTGCTGGAACTTCCTCCTGCAGGGAATCCAAAAATGCACAAATCCTTCAGTTAAACAGCATGCTTTTTCTAAGGGCAAATAGCTTGACATGTACTCTCTCAGGAGCCATAACATGGAGTCACTGTGGAACCACAGGAACTGTCTGACATGAATCTGTCCGTTCTCATACGTACAGCACTCTCCAAAGCTCTCTGCTTTAGTCGTCTCCTCTCCCTTGCAGAAGATGGATGCTGTGGTAATAAATTAACTTCTTCTAAGGCAGAAAATGTTTCCCCGTTAGCACCTGGAAAAACAGGTGAATTAATTTTCAAAGAAATCAAAATACCAGAGAGAGCTCAAACCTGTTCATGTTTTGAAATGAGCTAATATACTGTACTTGACTCCAGCACAGGAATCAAAGTAATGTATTTATTACAAATCTTGTTTATACCCAGACCTTTAAAGTAAACGAGTACTCAAATGAGCACAGCACCTCTGCTTGAAAGAGAGAACACTTAGAAAATTTGTCATAAAAAGATACAATCATGTAACAAATTATGTTTGTAAATATGTTGCATGGAATATATAATAACATTACATGGAATGACAATGTTACATGGAATATGATAATACAAAATCTATGCATTAATGGCACATCCTTGGTCATATCTCAGCCTTTTCATGTAATAAAATGTTAGAATCTGTTCATACAAAAATAAATAACTACACTTTTTGATCATACTTGTATCACATTACAGTAGGAGGAGTTTATTTTTATAATTCACATGAACCCTAAGGTCACGTCTCTGCTTCACACTTGTCTATTCTTTTGCTGATTCTGGAAACTGTTTCAAACACAAACTGTTTCAAACAAGTACTTTTTTTTTGTTTTTTCCCCTCCAGGACCAGTAACACTGCCTGGGGCTGGTTCATGGCTTTGCTGCTGCTTGGTGCAGACAGTGAGATCTGTTTCCTACTGCAGTCCCTCCAGCATCTTCAGGAGCAGAGCCGCCCAAGACAAGGAAGGACTCTGCTCAACAAAACCCCTACAGAATCCATTACCACCAACTACTCTTTGTGACAATGAAGTCACATTTTGGAAAAGTGGTTAGTCCAGTGTATCACATAAAGTAAAAAAAAATTTGAAAGATAAATGTGTGTAAATTCTAAACATAGCAATTAAACAATTAAACAGTTATTTTGTTTGAAAATAGAGAGACTTAGGTTTGAAATATAAATTTGATTTATATCAAACAAGTTCAGATTAACAAAAAGAGATATTTTTTTTAATTCTTTTTTATTGTCAGTTGGTTTTTTTTTCCCTAAAAATACATTTTTTATTCTCCTCTCATCTTTTCCCCAGTCTCACCAAAGGTACTCATGCTCTTATCACAAAAGTTTCAAGTAAAAACATCAAAGCATAATTTTGAAATGGTGTAAGGCTAACAATTCATGTATCAGGATTCCAGCTACAAGACCAGCTGAACTTCACTATATTCAAAATAGTGCTATTACTCAGAATATAAAAAATGGTTTAACAATGTGAATATGTCACAACAAAGGACAAGCTTAAGAATTTATCTGTACCTTTAGTAAATTATCAGTATCAGATGCTACCTGTTCCTGTAAGCATCTATCATTCAGATCCTGCTGCACAGAGATGCTTTTAAATCACTGCATTAACACTAATGGGTTCTAGGGTTTTCAGTGAGGAAAAAAGGGAAAAAAGAAACTGATAAACCACTTTATTTCTTACTGCTTCAAATTTCTGAGCTCTAGGAGATAAACTCATATGTAATGCTGACATAATAGATGTCAAAATTGAGTTGGATTTCAAACCCATGTCAAAAAAACCTCAACCAAAACAGAGGGTAGTGTAACGCTCTTCTTAGGAAATGGAAAACACTGTTAAAATACACTCCCTGTATCTCACAAAAGACCCTCAGACAATGTGAGCAGCACAACTCACAGAGAAGGCAGCCCACAGAGAATGATAGTTTTTATTTTCCATTTCAGGGATGGAAGTCACCAGATCCATATTCAGAATGTTAGTAGCTATTTATAAAGCCCAAATATTGCAAAGGATAACACATTTTTAGTTAATGCCTACAGCTCACTTTTGAAGAACATGGTTTTCATCAGTCATAAATGATTGGGGGCAAAAAAAGGGAATAAAAGGGGGTGGGGGAGAATAAATAATATGCTAGGTTAACTCCAACACCTCACTAAACTGCAAGTACCAGTTGGATGGGAAGAAGGAAAAGAGTGAGAGCACTATAAATATCATGAACCTTATGAAAGCGGTGAATAAAACCAAGAAACCCCATTACAGAGGTGGCAGTCTCAGAGCAGATGAAAGGACACAGTTCACAGAAGGCACGGGTTGGATATTTATCCACACAATACTGCTGATGGCGAACAGGGACTCAAAAATGCTGATTCCACTTCAAGAAAGACAATCTACAAAGGCCCAGCTTAGCAAGACTTATGAAATGCAATCAGCTACAGGTCACTGGAAGCTGGAAGAGTCCTGCATGTCTGCCCTGCACCTTGTGTTCCTCTCCATGAGTCTGTGCTGGCTGAGATGGGATATTTGGCCCCAGTCTCGACTGATGGGCTCTCCTGAGGCATCCTTTCACCACTGGGCTCTAGTAACACACAGTAACCCCTAACCTGAAAAGGAAGGCTCTGCAGACTGTATGCAGGGAGAACCAAATGCACTGAACAAGGCTGAAAGCCCCACCCTGTGCTCTTCCCAGGGCCAGGTTCTATCCTGTACTCCAGGACTTGCACGTTAACAGAATTGGCTTGAACACATTTCAAATGAAAAATTCTGCTTTTAACCAAAGCCAGAGATAATAATCGTCAGCTTATAGAAACATTGTTTCATTAAAAAGTACCTGCAGGACTCTACTGCATCTCCCCTACAGCAAAGAATTAAAAACCTTGCAAGATGATTTCCCATAGATGACTGAAAGAAATTTCAAGATACTGAAATGCCTGCTAATGGAAAATAACACATAAAGGCCTGAGCCGGTTGGGTTTTTCCAGCCTTGTTACTTCTAGTAACTGGAAATAAAACAGCACTTTTACATACACGCATATAAAGGTTGAATAAAGAGACATTACATGAAGCAGTCTATACAAAAATCTTAAGAAAACTAAAAATCTGCTTTAGATGATAAGTGACAATGTCTGTAAGTATGATGTTGCAAGTGAAATGAAATAATATGTGAACAGCAGAAAAGTGATTAATTTGGAATGAATTGCTATTTTATACCCATATAATCATACTTAAAATCAAGCATGCTTGTAAATCAAAAGAATAACCATGAAAAGAATCGCTGACTGTCTAAGACTTTTATATTTCACTGTGGACAGATTGCAATTGTAAGCTGTGATTGCCAATAAATTATATTATTTGCAGCAGAACAATAGAAAAGCATTGCCTATGCTGCCATTGTAACACATTTCCTGAATAAATATTAGCTTTTCCTTATCCCATGCTGGGAAGATGTCAAAAACAGCCCCTCGACAAGACTAACATCCCAGATGAAGCACCAAGAGCAGAGAAAGACGCTTTCTCATGAAAAGACATAACGTGATAAAGGGCAACTGAGCAGCATCATTAAATTTAGGTGTCATCCACACAAATTTGTTGCAGTAAAATTTCATAAATCTCTGCATTTTAATTTGGAGACATAACTTCCTAATACTTCAAACCAACCACCATAGCTACAGCCACTGCAACTTTTAAAACAGTGATAATCATTTTAGAGACAGAGCTTTAGACTAAACCACGTGTCTGTACACTCACAATATCATTAAGGGGAGGTATAAACTCACCAATGAAAGCGCTATCCGATTCCAACAGTGAATTTTTCTGGAATTCACTAGATTTGTTCCTGAACTACGAAAGTGAAACAGAAAAAATGGAAATTCAGAGGCTTCAATATATTTCTGAGGCCAAATTATAATGAATGTAAATTAATTGCCAAACCTCTGCAAAGCAAAGAGCAGCTCTACAGTGTTAATATTCTACTATCCCTGACTTTGTGGTTCTAAACACCCAATGCATTTTTAAATAACTCATATTCTCTTTAAGCATTAGGGGGGTTTTTTTTAACTTTTCTGTAGAAATCCCATTTGCTGAAATTGCCTACGCATGGCAACTGTTGTGGTAATTTGTGTAACACAGACATTTCCATCAAGAAATTGATCCTTGTCACTCTGCATGAGGTTCAGAACAGTCAGTGCTCGAAGTCAGCTTTGCACTTAAGGTTTGTATGAAGTATTGATCAAATGAAAAATGACTCCTTATGTTTCACTTACCCCACCACATACAATCTTTGACATTAAAGCATTAAAATAACAAATTTCTACATCATAATATCAAGCACTAAGACCAATACTTGTAGTTCACTTCAAAGTGCAACCATTTGTTACAGAAATCCTACTGTGGAATAATTCATGTTGAAAACCACTCTAAAATCAAAGCAGCAGAAACAATCAGAGAACACAAAACAGGAGAAAACAGATCTTTTACTGCAAAGCATTGCTCTGAATGAGAATTTCAGGCATTAAATTACAACTATAAAGTGCATTAAATGTGATTTTTTTTTCAATAAAAACTGTTTCATTTCTGCATTTAGTTACAGTATCATCCTCGAGGTTAATGTCTTTGCTGTCGCACAGTCTCCATTTAGTCATTGTTTCACATTACCATGAAATACAATTGAACTCTGTAACTCAGTATTTTGGGTTAGTGCAGAATTCTAATTTGACAGCACTTTATTTTGCCCTTTTCACCAAGTCAGAAAAGAAACATCCCATCTGAGAACAGATCCAATTCTTAACTGCCAAGTGCATCACCTAAACCACCCAAATTGAGAGCAACTGCTTCTGGCTTGGCTTTTTCTACTAATTCTCACCCCGCAGCAGCAATCTAACATCATATTCATATGATGAATACAAAAGGAAGAGAGTTAAAGAATCAGGCCATCTCTATATACGAAGATAAGCAACTTGTATGTCAAGTTTAAAGAAGCTGTCTCTTGTGTGGACAAGAAAAAGAAGTAAATAAGCTTGCTGTCTTGTTAAATGTCATTCCTTTCTCTGAATCAGTGAAAGACACATTTCTCACACTTGAAAAAGTAATATAATAAAAAACCTTATTCTTACCAGGCCCATGGTTTGTGGGTAGCTGTCCAACACAGAATCATCTTGATCAACAAAAGCTACATAGACAAGAGACAAAATGACAGGGTTAACACAAAAATAGTTAATAACAAAACATATTTTATCAGCTTATTATTGCAAAAATGAAGAACAGTATGCATTACATCTTTAAATATACATAAATTGGAATGAATGAATGAGTTTTTAAAACATTTGAATGCAACAATTATTCCAGTTTCCTTATGTAAATTTAAGTAGAATCAGAGAAATCAAAGAGAAATCCGTAGGGTATTATTTCTAATCTGTTTTTAGGCTCCTGGCAGGGAGTAACAACCACAGCAGGGACTGCAGAAAGCCCCAAGAGTAAATGTACATTCAACATGCTGAGCACACCAGACTTCCAGCTTTCAAAGAGAAGTTGAACCATACAGAGATCATTTCACAGAGGAAAGTGATAAGAATATATATGCTTTTATCTAGGGATAAAAAACTCAGCTCTGGAGAGCACAGAGAACCATCCTGAAAGTTAAGCTGACAATGACCCAATGCATGCTGGAAATGCAAAGAAGCAGAACTGAAGTTACTTTTCTTATTTAGTTTAAGTTTTCAAATACATTATTTAATCAGGTTGTTTTTGAGGCAGAGATGCAAGAAACGAAACGTTACTCAGTGTGTAGCTGACCTTGTGTCCAGCATCAGAGCACACGGGCTGTCAGTCGCCCAGCCCATTCCTGACACACTGCTCCAGCCAAGCAGCACCCAGCACTGCAGCACAGCAACATCAAACCTGCTCTTGGGGCTTTCCCCCACACCCTCCGGAATAATAATCCTCCAGAGGTCTGCAAAAGACTGCCTCATTTGTAGGGACACAGCTAGCGTTTAAAAACTTGGGACATTTAAAACACTGATTTCTCAGTTTATAGTTCCACTAAGAGTCAACATATTCCTTTCACATAAAGAGAAAAACAAGTATATCAGAGGGAAAACTGTATAAAAAGCATGTAAGGCAAAGAACACATACACAGTGTGGGGAAAAAAGGTATGCCTTTGCCATAACAGCCCATAACACATTATTTCACCCACAGTATAAAAGTACATACTGCTTTAATTCAGCTTTCTTTCTGCCTTAAATCAGACAGTAAAACCACTTATCTATTTTCAGCAAGAGGAAGGTGATGAATTTGTCTCTGAGGAAAATAAACTGGAAACAGGGAGATGGCAATGAATTCTCTTGCTCAGTACTCAGTGACAGATTATAAAGTTAAATGATTTTGTAAAGCAGTAGGAAAAAGACAGAGAAAAAGCTATTTAAGGATCCTCTAGAAGCATCAGTAGAAAATACTTATAAAAATCAGCTGCCTATCAACTAATCTAAGTTAACCTGAAGAGGCCTTTCCTTGGACGTCATCATGGAAGCCTACATTATCCATTTGCAGAAGCCTAAATGACTCCATGTGCTTAAAATTAATGGAAAAGGCAAATTTGCTTTCTAGATAGTGGAGGTTTGTTTGCAGAAAACATTACATGAAAACTTTCTCCGACTGGTCTATTAAAAGATATTCTAATGGTGGAAAACCAGAACCAAGCCCTAGAGAGATCTCAGCTGGAGCCAGTGAATGATTTTTCACCATTTCAGTCAATCTCATGAAGAGGAAGATTGAAGACAACCCTATACATTCCATTTATCCATTAAAGGATATTCACAACCCTATCATTAACACAGAACATGGTATAGATATGCTTATTTGCAGCTGTGATGTTCTATTATCCATAAGCAATATTGCACACGTTGCTTGAACAACAGCACATCTGTCCAAGATAGAGCAGGAATCATCTTTAACACTCACTTTAACACTGAACAAAACACAACTGTCACCCTTCACATCTTGGTATCAATTTTGTTAATCTTACAGGTCTGGCAACAGCTAACAGGAGCAAGCCTCAAAGCACCAGTGACTGGAAGAGGCATTCAGTTTTTCCAACTTTCAGGGAACCAAAGAGAAAGAGTCATAAGTAATTAAAAAAACCCCAACAGTAAGTACAAAACCACAAAAGCTCCCTCAAATACTCATTTTTTTTATGCTTACATTATGATAGAATTTCAGCATTCTGGCATTTTACTGTTTTGTACTGCAGTGCTGACAGTGCACTTAAAAGAAGTAAAACTAGTGCTAACGGGTTTTACTTCTTATCAAATACAAAACACATCATTTCAAAGATTTTTGTTTCTCTCAGAGCATTCATTCCTTACCTTCTGTTTCTCTCCTCATTCTCATTCTATCAAGTTTCCTCTGTTGCTCCCTCAGCAATGCCTGCTGTTGAATCTCTAGAGTCTGGTCATCTTTTGGAGGATCAGGATACATGTGCATCAAGCCCATACGTGTTTCAGGATCTACAGCAAATATATGAAATTTACATTTTTTTTCCCTAAATTAACATTTCTGAAAAGCACTTTTAAAGAAATAGCTACAAAGTCATAAAAAAACATTAAAAATAATAGTGACAATGGCCAAGAGGATGAGCAACTTAGCAATGATTTTATAATTTTACCACATTAAAGATATGTATTTTCTGGTAAAGAATAAACAGAACATTACAGAGAAACATGTCCAATTCAGTCTATTTTCAGTAACACCATGATATCAAATGCCCACGAAGTTTAAGCAGCAGGGAGTAGAAGACAGGGCAGTGCTCCGAGTGATGGTGCAGCGTTGTGATGCCAAGAGTTCCGTGGAATTGCAGGAACAGTCCCACAGAGAGACATACACACACACACAGAGCACTGTCCATATGTTGCACGGGCAGTAGCTCATGAAGAGCCTGATTTTTGTCTTTAAATCCTGTGTGGAATGGAAGATGGAGGAAAAGGATGGATGTTTCCCTATCCTTCTTCATCAGTAACAAGAAGATCTACCTGCCTTTGTATTTAAGTTCATTAAATTCCCAGATATTCTGTATGTTGACAGGATCTTGTGCCTCCTTTAAGGAAGGTCGCCGAACTGGAGCCTGCAGACGAAGCCTGGCCATCTCAAATATGTCCCTTGGATTCTTCTCTCGCCTCCTGCTTGAAAGGTTTGTAAAACAAGCAGAACGCAATTTAACACAGTAATATTAATGAGTTGGATGGAAATACAATATCGATAAAGTTCCGATCTTTTATCTTTAAATAAAGCTATCAAAACACAAAAATAAATTTGAAAGTTATGACACTGCATATTGTGTTATAAAAAGAGATAACCTACTTAAAATTTAAAAAACCCTCATACTTTACAGAGTGGAACTAAGACTGGTAACTAGATGAGTCTTTTCCAGCTAACTGGTATGATTATCTGATACTTTTGGAAGCAAATCAAATTTATTAAATAAAGAGAATATGATTTTTCAGTAAGAAAGAAATTACTTCCACAACAGTACAGTATTCATAAGCATATTCAGCAGCAGTAGTACTGCAGTTTACAGGCACAAATTATTATTGCCCTAAGAAAAAAGGTAATGAGATAAAATTCTGCCTTAGACATCTGTTTTAGATGACTCTTCAAGACAGAGCATTACAACTTACTATCTCACCAGTACAGCCATTCTTACAGTAAATTTTAGCAAGAGTCTTGGAAAAAAACCCAAACACATTAGAAAAAAAAAGAAGAAAATATTTTATACAAGTTCTACCTCCGTGTTTTCATTTCACTCATGTATATTGGCCAACTAAGATTAGTTAATAATACACAGTAACTCTAAGTTCCTGTGAAAAATCTAGCTTTTAAAATAGAAGATTAAATTCTTACCATGTAATTGGTACATTATCATAACTGGCCACATTTAGCAACTGTTCCTGCAGTCGCCTCTCTTCACTACGAAGCTGTTTCCTCATCTCTGATAATTCATTTATCACATTCTTCCTTTCCTCTGGAATTTAGCACAAATAATTTAAAAATAAGGAGTGTCAGAGCAACTTTGCTGCCTACTTATAAACATAAGTAAAAAATAAAGGGAAAAAACAGATATAATGAAACGTTAATTAAAACAAGGACTGTATAAACACAAGAATTGCAACATTCCATACACTAAAAATTAGATCAGAGTTTATATTTTGAGACAGCACAAGGACCAGAATGCCTGAACAGCAGAAAACATACAAATGTCACTGGAAATGTTTTGCTGTATTTAAAAAAGGAAAAGCTATGGAATACGAGTGGGTGTTGCCAGTAAATAGCCTTACTCTGAAATATGCAAACCTACACAGTCCTCAGATAACAGGAACTGAAGTGGAATCTGCAAGCACCCAACATCTTTTTTTTTCCTGACTCAGAGGTGGGATATCTGTCTGCCTAGTGCAGATTCTCTTAAATGGTCAGGAGTTCTAACTCCAATTTTTAGTACACGCTTACGTTGACGTTTCAGACCTACTTTGGGTCTATGCTGTTTTTTGTGGTCAGGACAGCATTCCTCCACAAGTTAAACCAGTTTCAGAAATTCCTCACTTTCCAAATAACATATTTATAATTAGATATTTTACTGACTTTTAGACTTTAGTGTCTAGGACTTGCAGGCAAGCAATTCTTACTCATGTAAATCCTCAAACACGAGACTCAGTTTATATGTCTTTATTTCTTTCGTGACAGATGGTCTGAGTCAATCGATTTCCAATGGCTGCATTAAGAACTCTGCCTTCCATTTAGCGGAAAATTCCCAACTCCCTGCAATGGCCTCAGGTACTTTCTGCTGCAGGCTAGCATTTGTAGGACATCATTTACTGCTACATTCCATGTGTTGTTTCTTATATACTTGTAAAAAAAGTATCAGCAGAAAAATTACTGCTTTCCACCCACATACTGCCAGGATAACTAATATAAAAAAAGCAAAGGAGATCCTTCCAGCACATTTGAATTTTAGAACCACCAGTGAAAGCTAAGAGGAATGATGAGAGGATTAGGCAGACTAACAAAGGCAGGTAGAATTTAAGAGTTAAGACTGCAATGCTCTACCCTCTGTTGAGTAATCCCTTATTCAGCCAATCCAAAACTCTCCCATTTTGCAATATTCTGGTCACAGTGGTACCACTGTTCCGAGAGATCCAGCACTTCTCATGCAGACTATTCAATTATCAGAGTTTTTACAAAAACATTTCCTTACGATGACACATAATAAATGCATTTTTATTTTGTCTTAAAACTTCAGACATACCATGCTAATACATTGATAGTACTAAAAGAGAGAAAACACCCAGACAGAAATGCAAACTTTAAAGGACTATTCTTTTGCAGGCAAGAAAAGGAACTGCCACCGAGAACAGTTTTGTTGCAACAGAAAGCGAGTTTGCAATGAAGACAACAAATACCCACCTAACGAACGCAACTGATTTCTTCTAGCAGGGACAGGTGGAGAAGGAGCTCTTGGCTGTGCAGGATCCTAGTGATCACCATCAATATGAAATGTTAATTTGGAAAGGGAAGAAATTACAGTTCATTTCATTTCCTTATTTTACATCTAATTTACATTAACAATTGGAAGACAGAACAGTAACCTTTACAGGTTGTGAATGCCTAAGGTTTTTTAAAAATGTATAATCCAAATTACTATGACAATACCTATAATGCACTATTCAGAGATCCAAACAAACCTATACCAAGTATTGCTAAAGAAATACACTGACCTACCTCCAGAGCATTCTTCACATTTAGGAAATTTAGGGAAAGCAATGGTTTTAATAAGGTTTAAAGTGTGACATGAAATACTCTCTGAAAAGGTCCTATGAAGTATTTAGCCCAGTTCAGAGAGAGAGTTGGTAAAAAATAAACAAACACACACACTTTTTCAATAAAAAGACAGAAGTGTAGCCCTGAGATTCAAATGTCATAAACAATTATTTAATCTACTCTCTTCTAGGAGAAGTTTATCTAAAAAGCAAAAAACACCAAAACAGAGAAGATTATAAAATAAAAGAAACGAGTGGGCTCAGAACCACTACTGTAATTCATTTCTGATGCAGAGAAGAAAGCAAAGCATATGAGGAGTTATAATCTTCTTGTACCTTCAAAAACATAAAGATTACACAATAATGTTAGTAACTATGAATCAACATTAAACTTCATGCCTGAGCTAAGTTCTTCTCTGAGTGAACATGATGAGCTGCTAGACTGTATGTAAACTTTCTTACCCTAAATCTAGAGATCATTAGACCCCTGGTAACAGTCTGGACAGTGTATGTCCTCTCCAAAATGAGAGGACATACACTGTTCATTCCTACAGAAAATGCACATGCAGAAAAAAAATTATAATAATACACCGCCAAAAAAAAATTCTTCAGTAATTGAAATAAAATTTAACCTTAAATTTCAGAGCTACAAGACTGATTAATGTAGAGGCTGTCTCGTTATTCATGGCATTCCAGTAATTACTGTCGGACTTTAAAAACCTGGCATGATTTCCTGCACTGTACTGTCTTAAATAAACCAGCAGAAGTTTGCTGTAACAATCATACCTGTGCATAGTAAGATAGATGGCTCTCAGCAGAGGGGATCCTTTCTTCTTTTCTTTCTGTTTTGTTCTGAAGAGCGGGGACGATGGGTGAAGATTGTTGTGACAACTGCAGGGAGGAAACCAACACTGAAACTACATTCCCATAGCTTCTGAATAAAGTGTTATTTAGGATAGGGCAAGTTTTGTTAGTGTTTTACCTTTGACAAAAAACCATGTTCCTAAGCACATAAAACAACTGCAAAAATTATTTCATGTGATTTTTGTTTTCTACCTATAGCAATTTTAATACTTTTTTTCTATGCTGTAGGGTGTTTTTTTCTTAATTTATATTTCACATAAATATAATTTTTTTCCTCTAGACACTTCCTTTATATCTGTCCATTTTAGAGAAATGACAGAAATTTAGTAGAAATTTTATACGAGAGACAGTTTTATAATTTGTTTAGATTTTGTCCATAGAATTCTATGTGACGGACTTCTTACACCATCCAGGTCAAAGGAAAATAATTACATTACCAAAACCACCACTGTTCAAGATGAACAGCCCTACTAGTCCTCTGATCAACAATTTTATTTGTATTTACACCTCAGCAAATGCAGGTCACAGTATTTCACAGTGGATATAAAAATCAACTACTGAGTGCAGATTATTAATATTGCTTTTACTATTTTTCAATGCAAATTTGATCAACAAGACAAGTTTCTACTGCAGTATGTCTGATTTTTCCATCAGTTCTCTGTGCATTAAGTATACTGCCGTTTGATAAACTGAGAGGGGAACAGCACTGAAGGTAGAGGTCTAAGAAATCATGTGATTTCCTTAAAATCCAGTTACTTTTAAAAGTTATCTTAGAAAGTCGCTTAAACATACCATCTTCTTTTCCTCTTCCACCTTTTCTTTCTCAAAATATTGTCTAAGTTGTTCCTCTTGCTTTTCTTCTTTTTCTTTTCTCTGTTTTTCTGCCTCTTTTTTCCTTTTTTCATCTAATTGAATTACTTCTTTATTTTTCAATCTTCGCTGTAACATAATTAATACATTAAAAAAGACTCAATTACTAAAGTTTTGTTTTCTTTTTCTTAAAGAAGTTAAAATTACGCATCAAAGTGATTAGTATGAAATAAAAAAGTATATTTCATTAGTCTGACTTCAAATATTCAAATTAAAATGTATCTCATACAAATATTAAACATCAGCAGCCCTGGCGTTACTAACATCATTAAACAGAATTCCTAATAACTTCTATAAACACCGGTTTGTGACCCCAGATCTGCCATCAGCTAAGGTTAAACTGTAGGAGTCATTTCCAAAAATTCATATTCAATCAAAACATACTGCAGACATGCCCCACACTATCACAAGACCACAGAGAAATCATCATCTGGTCTTAAGTTTTAGTCGTGTGACTGTGAATAGCAGTGACACCAGTTAGCTCCCTACTCTCTGCTAGACCTGCTCTAGTATCCAGAAGACAAGGCTCATCCAACTAATTTGCTCATTCTAGGGGAGGAGAATTTAGAATGTAAGATAAACATTCTGTTTCTAAACATTAGAAATTTTCAAGTCCTGCATCTTAATCTTATCTTTCATAATCCTATAGGGTACTGAAAGACTCCTCCTTCTCTGATGGCCTTGTGTCCTCTTCCTACAATTATTTATTATATTCTAAATAATGAAAATTTATTTAAAAATGCAAACCCAAGAAATAAAAATTTGGGGTTTGAATTAAATCCACGGGTATTGATTTAGGTTTGAATTTACCTCTGTGAAAAGTATTCACTAGATTTGCTTGGCATTCTTCCAAAACAAGCAGTATTCTTATTTCAAAGATATCTCCTTGCCAATTCAAAAAAAGGCTTTACAAAATATTTCTGTATAGCTACATTTTACAAATAATTCCTTAACAGCTAAGAGTTAAGACAAAAACTGGGATGGTATTTTTTTAATCCATCAATTTGACAAAGCTTTTTACTGGCCTCACCACCAATTTCTTTTAGAAAGGAGAGCACCACTGTCATTTATGAAACTACAAGTTTTTTCTTGAAAGAATTAACAGTACTTCAAGTTTGTAGTATACCATAAAGAGTGAGAAGAATATGCTAGTTAATGCTGACAATCTTCTCCAACCTCTCCTCTGCCTAATGCAGACCCATTTAAAAGCAAAGACCAATTCACAGGACACTTCTCGGCTTACCTTCTAGACAACAAATATTACAAAGGGTTAGCTCAGGATGTAAAGTCAAACTATCAAAATACTACACCTCCTCATCTTTCCTTCTTTTTTCCTCTAGTTCCTCTTCATATGCTTTTTGAATTCTCATCCTCTGCTCTGCGAGTCGTTTTTCCTCTTTTTCTTCTTCCATTCTAAGTTTTTCTCGCTCTGCTTCTTCCCTACGTCTCTTTTCTTCAATCTTAAAAATAAAACAAACAAGTATTCAATTGTCAATAGCCAGCAACAATCTGATTAATGACATTTACCACCAGGATTTTTACAGTACCTACTTGGAAAATCAAAAGCTGTATGGTGCAATCGAAAGAATCCTAGAGCCTGTCCTATATTTCAGCTTCAGAATTCCTCTAAAATGAGATTCTATTTTACTCTTTCTTTTTGGCCATTGGAGCCACCCCTCAACAGGAAAACTACTTACAAACACTATTAATAAAACCAGAGTATTCCCTAACACTTGCTCTATTCCAAATGTGCTGGAGTAACACTTTTATTCAATGATTAAATAACGGAAGATGAGAAACCAAAAAGATATGGTAATTATCTTTTTCCATTCCACAATTGCAGTATTATTAGACAAAGTGCCAACTTACTGAAGCAAAAGATCTGCCCATTTTTTAGTCTATTTGGCAGCCCTATCCATGGAAAAAAACCCTCAATATTTTCTTTTCAAGAGATCCACATCAAACTACTGTATGACTTTAGTAGTCTCTTAAATTATCTATGATTTCCTTGATAATGGTATTTAATTACATTGTTATTTAATTCATGCAGCATAAGATGAAATGTGAAGTATTATGGACAGAAGGCATAAGCTGGTTGAAGAACAATCAGGTTTTATGTACCCATCAATAACTACACTATGACTGATCACCATTTCATTTTGATGAATGTGCATTTTTATCACATAGACCTCCCAGGGCAAACATCTTTGTTTCTGCAGTCATTTATGTATGCAAACCTGTACTATATGCACAGTTTCAGAACTCAATACTGTATTTAGAGAGCTGTATTCCCCAAAAAAAAAAAAAAGAGCCTAGACTAAAGAAGCCAACTATTAAGAAATGCTTGTATAAATGATGCTATTAGGTAAGCCAAAATCCAAGAAACTCGGTAGTATGTAGCTTTTAGTACAACTCTTGTGTACAGAATTGCTTATGACAGCACAGGTAAGGTCTTTGGTTGGCAGTGATGATTTACTCTGAGTGTAAACCCCCTTTTTACAATTTATTTCACCAGATGATATCTGGCATGAGCATTCACCTGTAGACGGAGGAAGTTCTTGTAGGATTCCTGTCGCTTAAGCTGCTGTGGAGAGGTTGGTTCACCAAACACGTTACCTCGAGCAAAAGGAGAGGCCTGTGCAAATGTAACACCTAAGGGAGGGGAAAGGTTACAGATAAAAATCAAACAAAACTTAGGACAGCAAGCCAGAGTGAGGAAGGGGAATCTGACACTTGTTTTGAAAGGAAGCTTACGACAGCCGTAACTCAAGGCTATAGCTGGGCTTGAAAGTTCTTACATTTTCCGCCTGGAATAATTGCCAGGTTTTAACTGTTTAACACTGTCCAAGTGAGTTGCATTTCTACAAATAACAACTACTAAAGTCACCTATTCTACTGTCCAATCTGTAGCTTAGTATCTAAGAACATTACATGCAAGTTAATTAGAATAGCAAATATTTTACACCTCATAACTTTACTGACTGCAATTCCTGTGACTTAGAACATACAGTTCTGTTCCTCAGGTTTATTGACTCTTTAAAAACAGAGCATCTTAACAGAACAAATATTTACACAAATAGCAAAGGATGCTACAAAAAGCAAAGCCCCAGGCTGGCAAATAAAATTCTAAGCAATCAGAAAACTGAATTCTGCCAGTATAAAGTGCTTTCTGTACTATGAAGTTTGAAGTGTCAGGTTTCCTTTAGCCCTGAGTTACGACCATGACATAACCATACAGTCCCCAAAGCTCTAGACAGGAGGATTAATTCAGATACCACACAGAGCAGGTTTGGCAGAACAGAAGTCTAACAAGAAGCAGAGGAGAAAGAAAGGAAGTAAAGGAAAAGTAGAGCAAGTTGTGTTAAATTTCCAGCTCATGCAGCACGTTCTTCACCCGTATCATATCTGCTCTGAAGGACAGCGCCTCAAGGATGTGCAAGAGCAATAGCTCCACTGAGCTGCGATGAACATTACATTTCCCTACATGGTGAGGTAACACTCAAGTCAGATGAAAGCATAAACAACACATGAAAGTATTCCTATAGGAATGCACATATTTACTGCTATAGCTTAGCCTTAAGAGCATGTGTTTGCATACCAAGGAGTACACTTAGAGATTATTTTTCCTTACATGGAAGCAGTGCCTGATTCCTTCCAAAATATAACTAAATTTACATGTGGCTCTTTCATGATGGAGTTACTTCCATATAAAAAAGCAGAATAGAAGGCATGGGTACAAGACAGACAAGTTACTATGGAAAGTATCAAGAAAAACACTTGCTGTGTATCAGCTACTATCCTACAAGTTCCTCTTTTAATAGGGCAGTGTACAAAAAAAAAAAACCACAAAAACAAAGTAACCAAACCCACCAAAACACACACAAAGCCACTCTACTGCATGGGTGATCAAGTTCAAGGTGCAAGACTATGAAGTTCCCATCACTGCTGTGCACCACCTCCTGATCCCAAAATAGGTGATCTAACTGAGGGGCTCTTGGCTGTTTTACATTATTACTTTATCAGCCTTCCTGTTTCACTTCTTACCACACGGTTAAATATACAATCTGTTGGAGATAAAGAGAGAGAGGTGGGACAGAAAGAACAAAAGTCACTGGTAAGGATGCTGAATTGCAATTTGTGCAAAATAGATTCACACCCCAAATACCACATAACTCTTTATCAAGAAGTGCAACAATTCAAACGAGATAAGGAAAAGTAGCATTTAAGCCTAGTTGAGAAGATCATCACCAATCCTGGCCTTTGCCCATCCTAGACTAGGGACAAGTCTGGAGTAACACAGTGCTCTCATTTAGATGTCTCACAAAACGTAAGAAGATAAAGATGCATTAGTATTAAAATACGAAAATAAACCAAAATCCCTAAAACTTGGCAGCAGTGCACAGGGCTCCATATGTATTCAATTTACCTGTAACTTTTTAGAACTTGTTGGCCTAGTTACTGTACCAATTTCACCTTAACCTCTAACATCATATACCTGAAGACCTTCCATCTCCTTTTATTCCACATTCTCACCTACTACACAGCTGTATTTTACTGTGTCATTTAAAAATAAGACAAACATGTACAAAGATGTGATTAGAAAACACTGAATCTGGAAAACTAATATACTGATCCTGACTCTCCAGGGCTAAAACAGCTTTAGTTATCATTACTGACAAGACAGATAAGATTTTAAGAGCACACAGTGACAGCAATGAAGAAATTTGGGAAAAAAGCATGATACTGACTTCACAGGTAGAGAGCACTAACACTGTCATATGACTACCAGAAAGAGGTAAAGAACTACGGAATTCTGATCACTAAGACTTATGGATAGTTACAGGAGTAATACAGTATTCTTAAAAACCTGCTATTTTATTTGTAGATGCTTCTGAGTTCTCAGGTCTTGAGGAGGCCAAACTTAGGTCAACAATAGCCCTTTTATCTTCATATAGTCTTGCCTCTGGATTATGATATGCCTCTTCATTTCGCTTGTGCATGATATTCAAGTCCGCTAAAGGAAAGGGGAAATAACCGTTTATAGTATTTTAATCTCATAAAGGCATGTTCACTGTTGATTCTCCAAAATACAGGGGGTTTTGATCAGATTCCACTTTTCCTGAGCATATCAGCCACAGGAAGAAAAAAATTCAGGCAAAGACAAGAATATAGAGGCTAAGGGTGAGATCTTAATAATTAGGTACTATTAATTAACAGATTAAAAGATTTCTTTTGTCGCTTTTCTTTTGTCAGGAATGATTCTTCACAACAAACCTCCCTTCTCCCTGCCTCAAAATGCTATTAAATGGAAAGATAAAGAACTCAATGACAAATTTGACTGAAGTCTGTGTTGACAAGCACATATTAAGAAACCACCCTTTCTTCTATCTCCTTAAAGCTGTAAAATACTTTTGAGTTTAGTGTTTATATTTTAAGTGCTGAATCTCTCTAATTACTGTTGAGGGAAATAAGTGCAATTGAAGCACTGAAGCATATTTTGGTCTTCATGAATCCAGGTGCAGATTTCTATATGAAAGCAAAGCAACATTATCCAACATTTTCATCAAAATTTACATGGTGCCTGATCAAAGATGTTCATTTCAGCTCATTTTGAAGTGTTACCATACTACACTTAGAAGGCTCATTTCAAAACAAAAAAGTACTGCACGGTTTTCAGATTACCTTTTGAAATTATGTTTCTGATAATTATGAATTACTGCAGTCATTTAAGCACACAGATTCCAAGAACTTAAAACTCCATGCCTCCCTGTACAGCAGCCTGCGCATATACCAGAGTCTCAAAAGCTATTTACAGACATTTTTAACAGGATAAGACAGAGATGTCAGAAAGCATGTTCTGTTTCATGACATTTAACTCATAGCTTATCCATCATGCTGCCAAGCTATGGTGGGAAAAAAAACATTTTACATATGTAATTCAGGAAAACAGGATAAGAAGCTTCTTTCTCTTGGTTTCTCAATTACAGACAGAGATAAACTTCTCAGCAGTTACGTGCAGTGCTCAGGCCAGCGTGAGACCTTTACACTTCCAGTCACACCACTGTTAAAGCCTAGAGGAAGAAGCCAAACACATAAAAACAGTGCCTGAAGTCAGGCAGTATGAACATCTCTATCTGCCCTGAGGATAAACACAAGCTGGGATCCTTAATACTAGCTTCTAAACTTGTAATTTGGCCAGAAAATCCTTAAAATGCACTTAAACTTTACTCACTACTCTCAAAATATACTATTAATTTTGACATATGTTGCTCAGGTGTCATATAACTGAAACTAATCACTTCTATATATAAACTGTTATCCAGGAAGTATTTCATGATTTACTGGAAGGGTAGATGAACAACCTGGAACATAGTGATCTTCTAGCTCACTACTCCCATCTTGTATAAAGCAGCACTTGGAAAAAAGTAAGCCTTAAAAACCACTACTGCTGAGTGCTCTTTATATAGCCATTTACCAGCAGTGTTACCTTGGGAAATCTAAATATTCCACTTAGCTTTGTATATTTATATAAACATGCTTCCATTTTTCATATCCCAAATAGAGATTTCTAAGCCTATAAATTATTTTTTAAAAGAAAAAAAATTTAAAGCCTGTTCCTAGGACATGCTTAAATAAAAATCTTCACTACAGACTTTAGCATATTTGTGTTGCAGATGTTTCTGACAGCTTGTTTTCCTCCTTCTCCCTTTACAACTGCATTGTGTCTTCACTTACAGTTGACATATCCTGTGTTTCCCATTTTGTTTGGATTGTACTCTTTGAATGATTCTACAGAAATCAAAATAATAACTCAACTATTCCTAGAGTGCATCTCCTTGAAACAAGCAAGTCTTACTTGTCTAGGGCTGCCAATGTTACAAAACGAGGAATAATATGGCTGAATAGAGCCCTTATGAGTGCAAGAAAACATCAGTCTTGAAAAGACAACCCATAATTTTCACAAACATACTTATTAGATTTCCTTCTGCATCTTTGAGAGGAGCACCACCACCACCTCTTCCCCAGGGATTGTAATTCCTCATTTCTGCTTCTAACTTCTCCTTCTCCTCTCGCTCTTGTCTGCGACGCTCTTCTCTCTCCCTTATCTAAAAACAAACCAACCAAAGTTAGTGCCACAATAATGTCACATTAAGTAGAAGTTTAATAAAAAGTTAATAGAGCAAACTGAATGCTCTCATTATCTATTTCCCTCACCTACATCAAGCAAATCCAAACAGTTCACTGTTTATGCTGCAGACAGTGCATTGAACTCTGTTGTCAAAACGTGCATGTGCAGTTGTGCATAATCAGAGAAACATCCTACACATTATAAGACTTCCAGGTTCCAGAAATGTTCACATCTGACATTTGCACTATATCAAAAGTTCCATATCTTTGGATCTTTGATACAGATGTTTATACTGCCTGAAAATTAAAAAGGCAAAATTCTACAATATTACTGCACTTGCTTCTCTCAATCTGGTATGTTTTGTTTAACCAAAACTTAGACTGGAGATGACTCCTAATAATAAATGCCTTAACAGAATGTTACACAATTCTATAATCATTCATGAAACAGTTTTCTGCGATAATTCACTATGATCTATGTAAATAACACAGGAATGTTCATATGCTTTATTCTTCTTTTTCTTCAAAATCATTTATGTAACTAACTGTCCTAATAACTGTAGCATTTATAAAGCGAACAGCTGTTAAAAAGTCCATCTTCTACTCAAAGCTTTTGAAATATTAACTATTTATGTAGTTGAAATCTATTACTGTATTTTTCTTAAGTTTATTTCTCATATGCATTAGAAAAACAATTTGTTAGATAAATGCAATGAGATAAAACACTGTGAGGGTGGTGAGGCATTGGAACAGGTTGCCCAGAGAAGTTGTGGATGCCTCATCCCTGGAAGTGTTCAAGGCCAGGTTGGATGGGGCATCACACAGCCTGGTCTAGTGGAAGGTGTCAATGGCAGAGGCCTTGAAACTAGATGATTTTTAAGCTCCCTTCCAACCTAGGCCACTCTATGATTCTATAATTTCCTTTTATCAAGTAATTATAATATTGTAAGAGATATAATGAGTCAACAAAGACCCATCTAGCCCCATCAACTGTTTATAAAAATCATCAGTCAGGTTTGTCCACAGGAAAAAAAAGAATACCCTCTGTCTGCTTTGAATCACAATAACTATGAAAGATTGTATCATGCAACGTTTATAAGTCAAATTGTGCAGTCTCTCATATAGCAAGGTAATACTTACTCAGGACTATAGTGAGAAAATGCCTTCAGAGAACCACATGTACAGTATCTGACACTATTCCTACATGGTTATTCTAGTCTTTATTTGACCTTGGTTGGCAGCCTCTCATTTATCCCTTATGCACAATCATAATTAGAACCACAACATTTTTATAGCTATTATTTGTCTCTACAAAAGAAATACATAAAAAATAAGAAAACCTTAAGTGTCCCTGAACTGGGTTCTAGAAAAATTTTTGCCAAAGTAATATGTTTCATCATGGTCAAATACATTTTATAACTATAAACTCCCACAAGGTGCAGCAGCAAAAGGCCACTAAAATGAGTATAGGACTCGGATGTCTACTGGAACAGGAGACCCAAAAAATTTGTCTAGTCTATCAAAAAAAAAGCTAAAAAGAAATAAGACACCACCTACAAACACACTGGAAATAAACACGAGGCAAACCTGTGAATTAGTGTCCAAATGATCATGAAGAACTTAAGGAAATTAGACTGTTCCTAATAATTATAGCAATAATGGAATATCAGAGCAATACAAGCCATTCCTTTAAAGATGCAGGCTCTTATGTTCAGGAAAATAATTATATAAAGCTACATGCCTGGAACTAATCTGTTTGCTGTAACATTCTTAACATCCTCTCTGCCTCTGACAAAAAATTTGAAGAGCTTACTGTCCACCTGAAGAGCTAAAATGAACTAAAGCAGGGTCAGCAGAAGGAATTGATGAAAGGGAGGAGAGTTAAAAAGCTTCTTATTTGTAAGCTACATAAAGTTGTCTGAAAGAGCATTATCGTTACAACCATTATATGTCAAAAAATAAAAGAATGAAGAGTCAGAAGCTTTATCACTCAGTACCTGCTGTTGTAATTCTTGTTGATAAGATAATGTCACCTCTTTGGAAGGCTTTGTTTTTTCTTCAGAATACACTCCTATGCTTCTTTGTCTGTCTCCTGTATTCCTCTGTCCAATGTTACTTCTAAATTGAAAAATCACACATATAAACGGAAAACATCACAGGGTCCAGAGGGGGGTAATTTAAAAAACAAAAAAAAAATCCCTTCCTGAAATATTTAAGAGCTGTTGTTCCCATAGCCCGGCAGTTTATAATCCCAAACATTTTCTTAAATCCATATGAAAACAGCAATTCACTGAATTACTTTTTTATTGTCTAGATAGAAATCCTTAATTAGAAGTTTGAAAAGTTGTCTTAAACATATTTTATTTCAAAGGCATATCTGTTGTCAGCAAAATATTACAAACACAAAAAGTATATCAGAATAGATAAATACACACAAAGAGTATAAATATAGATAATGCTTACATGGGCTGCTCTACTGGAGCTTGGCCTAAAGGAAGATCCAGACTAGGTGTGGGTTGCATTCCCATCATACCTGTACCATCTGCAGAGTGAAAAAAAACCAAACCATATTTTAAATTTTGAATGCTCAGATGTAAGTATTTGTCATTATTTAAAAGAACAGAGTTCACTGCTCAAACTCTGTCAGTGCAGAATAAACAGAACTCTCAGCTTCTATAACAAACTCAGCTAATCCTTAATGCCCTCTAAAGCAAGAAATACAATGCCAAGGTACAAATCTATTTCTTAAATTCAACTAAATCCCTTTAGATTTTACAATTTACCTCATTAACATATTCTAAAATCAAACAACAAAATGAAATTCCTCGCTTAATAGTGACACTTGTCCTCATTCTTTCCAAATTGTCATTCAAATCAACTAGTAAAAGAGTTATTTTTCTAAGCTTCTTTTCTCCTTTATTTTACCTTTTCTATGAAGGTAGCACAAAAATTTTTTTAAAATATTTCTGTTTTTTTCTCTAAAAAGGAAGAAAGAAGAAAAAAAGAGAAAAACAAACACCACATAATCCAGTCCCTCCCTACACACATCACAACAGTTTCAATCATGAAATCATCATGAAGCAGCCAAAGGATAGACAAAAAAGGACTTCTTAAAATATAAAAATAGACCACTTCATACATTATTTTAATATATTTTATGTATTAATAAATATCTTAAAGATCTTTACAATTATATCTGAAATTGTAACAATGTCTAAACAAGTAACTAATTATGATTTAAGAGATTTTAGGAAATAGTGTTCTAATTATCAAAATTTTAAAGAAAATTATCTTGGAGGAGTAACAGCAAGTAATCTGAGACTAGAGCTTGTCCAAGTGATGAACAAGATTTCTGGAAGTCACAGCCCCTCTTGTTGCTAGAGAAAAAAACTTCATTCAAAAACAGTATTGAAAAAAAGCCTTTTTCATGCAATACACATCTAAAAAATGAGTTTAATTTGCCGTTACAAGTTCTACATTATTCATCATTTAACTAGATTAAAAGCAGTCATATGAATCACTCTAACAACCAATCCACCTAAAATCATCAACTTACAATATGCAAGAGCAGGGTCCAAAGGATTCCTAGCCCCATAAAAGTAATAAGCATCATCATAAGGTGTTCTATAGTTTTCTGACAAAACTGGTGGTGGAGGCGGCGGCAACGGTGCAAGCCTTAAAGAAAAAAGGGACACAATTCCTTGGTTTGTCGTACAACTGGAAAGATATCATCAAAAGAAGTGGGGCGAGGAGAGAAGGAGAGGGAAAGAGAATGGAGCAGGGATGGAGATAGAAAGAGAATTCATTATGGAAAAATTCTAGATTTAGTTCAGCTCATCTGGAAACTTCTCATAGTGGCATGCAGGACCAAGATGCAGTAAGTCTCAGTAGGGAATTAACCTTCCCTGGGGGAGCAGTACGTGAACCCAGACCATTCCAGAGATCTAGAGAACATAAATCAAGCACACTTTCTTTAAGTGGCTCAGTTAATGGTACTTCCTGGCTACATCAGTAAAGAAAACAAGGCAAGGTCTGGTCAAAGGGTGAATAGCACAGCACAGCTGCAGCCATGTGCCTGAAGCTCCCTCTCTCCCTGAACAGTTTAGTCACAATTCACCTAGTGGAAGCTGCCCTTGCCTACAGTGCATTCCCGAGCTCAGCCCTGGGAGACTGCCTAATTAGCAGGAGCCAAACTCATGCCATACCAGCCTTCTGAAAACATGGACTCTGCCTGGCATGTGCCCAAGCATGCTCACAATGTGAGTCAGTATTACAGGCACGGACAGAATTTCTACAGTGCAATCCTTATCCTACACAAACATCCACTACGAGAGAGCTGCCTTCAGAGATAATCCAGCCTCCACGGATGTTTTCAAATAAACTGTGAAGAAATTGACATTAAAAGTTTATTCCAGTGCAAAGCAGTTAGTTTTCTGTTAATTGTCAAAATATTATTTCTACCTTCATCAGTTCCTCGGAGAAAGATCAACAGCACCACTGAGCTCTACCTCAGCAGTAATAACATGCTAAACAACAATCTTATTTAACATGCAAAATGAACATGCTGGTGAAGCACCTGGGAGCTGCCATTTCCCCAAGACTGCTGACTAGACCCCTCTGAAAGTCTTTATCACTCTGAGAGTCTTCATTCACTGGAGAGGCTGAATGGGCAGGCATTGGCGTTTGGAAAGCCACCGTGGGCCTTTCAGGAGGCACTTTCTCTTCAAAAGCTCTTGCTGTGAAGCCAAACTGCTTCAACCTATTTGGCTGAAGGAAAAAAAAAAGAAGTAAGAGAAAAAGAGAGAGGAAAAAAACCAAACCGAAAAGTTACCTTATTACTAGGAAATATTCTGAACCTCCATTTATGTTGGGTTCAACACTTCACTGGATCCCAACCAGCTGTTCAAATTTCTAGTGACTGCATTTTTTCCTCCCAATGATCTACTGGGAAGCCAATACTACAAGGAAATCTAGGAAGTTTATCAGAGATTTACAAAAAGCAACCTTATCACAGGTTTCAGGAATTGTATTAATCTAGTTAATGTCCAGAAAAAAGAACACTACCACAGCTGACTGTAGAACAGTTTATCTACAGCAGTCAATTTTCTACAGTGATAGTATTCTCATATTATGCATAGGAAAAGTCTCTGAAATCCCTCCCCTCCACCCTAAGATTGAAATAGCTCATAATCAGTAAAAACTAAAATCAAATACACACTGAGACTTTTTCCAATAAACATTTCCTTCCAATACCATTATCTTATTTTTTAAATTCCTTTGATCTTACTAATTTTTTCAACCACAACAATTATGAATTTTTGGGAGGAGTTTTTTTTAAAACAGAAGTAGCAAATGTTTATTGGAAACTGGCAGCCTCAGAAGAAAGTCAAAAGCAACATGCAAATATAATGAAGGCATGCAAGTCAGTTAGTTTCAGAAATATCCTATCACACCCAGAAAGCACTTACAGCAACTGCTCTGCATAACTATTTTAAAGTTTGTTTAAATAACACAATATAATAGAAGAATGGAAAAAAATCATACATTGTATAAGTAAGAGACTTTGTTCTGAATTTATTGGTCCTAATATTGAAGTTCTTCAACTAACATGCATTTGGAGAAAGTAATATCCAAAACCAGCTACGTATTAAGTATCTGTCAGAAAACTATATACCCTACAACACGGAAATATTTCAACAAAATATTAAATCTTTACCTCCTCATCACTTAGCTGCAAGACAGTACATACAAGGCAGTTAGTACTCACCAATCATGGACTACAGCGTTTAGATAAAAATTCTTAAAATCTACTAAACATTAATATTTGCTTATAACATTTAACTTCAGATTTCTAGATCTGAATGCAGAATTAGATAACAGGTACTAGCTGAAGCAATTGAATTTTATAAAGCAGTCTAGAGAGTTTCTGTCTTTTCAAATCCAGTGTCTTGAGCAGGAGAACATTTAAAACAGCCTTTCTCACTAACAACTTGAATCTGAACCGTTCCCAAAGTGCCCCAGATTTCAGCTCTACAGCTGATTTCAGAGGGGACTTCAGTACTCAGTTCATCCTGGGGATTGTTTCACTTTAAACAAGCAGCATATACAACAGTCTACATTTATAGATTCTTAATCAGGCACTGCTATTTAACCAACCTGTAATTAATCAAGAAATCCACCTAATTAGAATCTCTCCCTGAGAGGCAATTTAAAGCTAACAGTGACTGATGCTTAATGAATGTAGCAGTTCAACTTAATTGAAGGCTTTCAGCTAAATTGGTGCTTTTAAAACACTATGCATGCCCTGTACTTGCTCTGGATATAATTTTGTTCCTACAACAGGCACTTTCCAGACTCTGACTGAGATGTGTATGGTATGTTGAGTGCTGCAGCACAGCATGCTTCTGCATAGTCAGCTTTGACTACACAGTACTGTTTACACTGACCTTGTGGCCTGCTGAGCCAGAAGAGCGGGCATCCTCTGCTCACTTCTGTCTCCTCTCCAGTCTGCCTCCCAGCTGTACCCTCCATCCCTCTCCCTTCCACCATCTGAATCCCTGATCAGCCAGCTGACCTCTTTATACCAACTAAAGCAGCAAAAAATATTCTGATTTTTGCCAGATAACCGAGCTGAATCAGTTTGCAACAGGGACCAAACAAGCATGACAGACACTTAGTGCAGGAAGTGCAGGAACATGCAACCAGACAGGTGTTTTCCCTCCCCATTTAGGAGTAAGAATTTTGATTCAGCTTCATTGCTTGTCTGTGTGCATTCTCAGTCTCCTGTCTCACAAGTTTCACAGAAAGAAAGAAATGGTTTCACAGAATATTCAGAGTTGGAAGGGACCCACAAGGATCTGACTAATAGCATCTTCCAGCTATTCATTCACCTTCATTTTCTAGCAAATAGGACCTTCTTTCACCTCTACTGAACCCCCCAGAAATGGCACAGGTTTCATTCTGTGTCATAGCATTCCCCAGAAACTGCACTGTTGATAATTTTAACTAGTCAGAATATTCAGAGTTAACCAGTTAAATTAATAACCAGTCTATTCTTGCTTGAAAGTTACCACCCTACATCTTAAACAGCACATCTCCACCCTACCCAACCTGCGATGGCTTTGGGCACATAGCAAGTACATGCAAATCATACAAGTTCTGTCAGTCTCTGCAAGACTAGCAGTCTCCTACTAATGTTACTAGAGCTGACAACCTACTCCTGGATACACGCTAATCAAAATTCTTAATGTAATCATCACCTTACTAAGGAAGTGCAGACAGTAGTAACCCTGCATTAAGTCTTACAAACAACACAATCATCTTGCTTTTTACAAAATCGTATAAGAATGCTTGTAATCCTAAACACTATATTGGGTCACTTAAAAAAAATTTACAAATTTTAAATTAAAAACTGCTATAATGAAATCAACTCATCTGCAAAACAAGCTCTTTTTTTTTAATTGAGAAAAAGCTTTCTGCAGCATACTTTGCATTCCCAAAGGTTGCTACTGTGTGCATTTCAGAGGCTACCACTGGACACTAAGTATTCTACCCATGACGCCCACTGTTGGTACAAATTTCCACTTGGACATGGCAAAAGAAAATGTTGGATAACGTCCATAAAAATATTTTCCTCTTAAGCTGAAAGCATGTGTAATGACTTACAACCTGTGCTGCTTGTGCTGGGGAAGAGTTAATTTTCCTCACAGCGGCTGTGTTTTGGATTTGTGCTGAACACAGGACTGATAATACAGAGATGTTTTTGTTATTGCCAAGCAGGGCTTACAGAGCCTAGGCCTTTTCTGCTTTTTGAGCTGCCACACTGGTGAGGGGACTGAGTGTGGCTGGGAGGGTGGGAGGAGACACAGCTGGGACACACAACTCCAACTGACCAAAGGGATATTCCAGACCATATGGCATCATGATCAGTATATAAAGGGCAGGGAAGAAGAAGGAAGGGGAGGATGTTTGGAGAGATGTTATTTGTCTTCCCAAGATGTGTAATGGCTGAACACCTGCCTGCCCATGGGAAGCTCTGAATTAATTCCTTGTTTTGCTTTGCTGGTGTGTGTGGCTTTTTTGCTTTCCCTATTAAACTTTCTTCATCTCGACCCCAGAGTTTTTCAGCTTTTACCCTTCCTATTCTCTCCCTGATCCCTCTGGTGGGGAAGTGAGCGAGCGGCTGCTCATGAGGCTTGGCTGCTGTATGGAGCTAAACCATGACACAGCCTCATCATCCTTGGCTTCAATTTTGTTATACACTGATGCCCTATTAAATAGCCCAACATTTATCATTTTATAGAAGCTCTACAGAGTTTTGTGACTGAGCAACCACAGCGTGCATGTAAGAAAAAAAGAATAGGCTATATAGATGAAAGAAAATCTGAATTTCTTACCCCTTTTTCTGGGTCTCGAGCTCCAGAAGCAGCAACTGAGAGCTCAAGTTCCTTCTCGCTGTTTTGTTTTTTTAAAAAAAAATTTATCAAATCAGAAAGCAATAACAACTATATTCATTATTTCAAAACAAAAATTCACAACTCTGTTGTTAAAAGAACTCTGAACATACAGAATAACAGAAGACAATGATTTCACTTGTTTTCTTCTGGAGTCAGGGATATATAATATTTGTAAATAAACGAAACTCTCAAGAAGTATCTGGCTATCACCTATTTCACCTAGTAAAAATCCAACCACCATAAAAGGAGAAACCACCACAATTCTTTTTTACTACAACTTTTCAGGACACTTCTAAAAATTTTGTCTTTATTCACATTCAAGAAGTTAATATCAAACACATTGAAACGAATGATTCAAAAGTGCAGCAATAAATACTGTTTTGTAATTTCTGGGCTCAGGCTTGTTCTGCATGTACGATTTTTGTCATAGTGAGACTGTCAATAGTAACCAATTTTTAATTCCTTATCCCTTCTCTAATATTGCTGCGTGTTTTTTATGTATCCAGACTATTATTCAGTAGATAGTGACCAATAGGTAAGGAAGAAGTTCATATTTTATTATTCTGCACACGCTAGATGATCAAA
This sequence comes from Callaeas wilsoni, assembly GCA_013398955.1. Classification (NCBI taxonomy): domain Eukaryota; kingdom Metazoa; phylum Chordata; class Aves; order Passeriformes; family Callaeidae; genus Callaeas; species Callaeas wilsoni. The sequence goes on along the minus strand of VWPU01014777.1, from coordinate 26,297 downwards.
TGCTTTAAAAATGAAAGGTTACTTTCCAAAATTGGAGGGCAAAAACAAAACTAATTTTCATCTCTGCCAACTCCTGCACCAGCCAAAATAGATAATTTTAGTTAAAGCTTCTTTACCTTTACGAAACTAAAAAAGTCAGTTTTAAAAATGAAAAAGTATTTGGGTTTTCTTTGTTCCACTGAAAGCTTGTGAATATGTTCATTAAAAACTAAAGCTCTCATGACAATGAGTTTAATTAAATGCAGTATTACTCAGCTACCTGGAATCCCTTAGTTATGAAATTGCTTCTTACCACACTGAACTAATGGAATGCCTTTAAATTTCAGCCATTATCTTTAAAAAATATAGTAACTTTCCATTACCGTCTCTTATTTCGCTGTTGCTCAGCCATCTGTTCCATTAGTTCTTGTCTGTATTTCTCCTTTCTCCTTTGGAGAAGTTCTCGGTCCTGACCACCTAATGGAAATGACCACACATTTGTGTAAATGCTCCACAAAATACACAAAAGGTACTGAACAAAAACATTGCCTTTCAGTCAATTTAAAAACTGACACACAGCAGGCTATACAAACACTGTATCTTCAGTGACTAAAAAAAAATTAGATATCTAGTTTTAATAGACAGTTTGTTTGGAGTATGATGATCAAAACTACTAAAATTTTCATTATTATTTTCTTAGTTTGCCTGGTTTTGTATAGTCAGGAAGCTACAAATTTCAAAGCTATTTGATACAACAGCAACTAAAAAAAGTTACTTTTTTTTTTTTCCCCTTTGGTCTAATGTTCGCCCAAGGAAGATACACTACAGCACTCCTAAATTATGAGGCACTGCTCTGGATAAAAACGAAAATTAAAACTGCAGGGAGTCAAACCCATGGGGAGGAAAGCAAATCGCTCCACTTTTTGGATGGTTCCCATGACTACTAAGAATTAGCAAAGCACCAGATGTGTGTATGTAAAAGGAAACGGTGATAATAGCTCATGTAGATTTTAAGGAACACAAAAAACTTCTGGTTTATCGTTGTTCTCCCACAGTAAGTGCAGAGGTCTTCTATTATTTTAAAAACAAACCCCCTAAAACATCAGCAGCACTTTCTGTATAGTATGACTATCAGATACAAAGACTCTTAAGACTCTGTACACAAAGTGACTGTGGACTTCTGGTGAAGTAAACCTGAATAATAAAGAGAAGGAAGCTGGAAAGAAACTAAAACAAAAGCCAAATAAGCAACAGCAACAAAACCTCATGCATGACTGGCCAATTCTTTTATTTAACTGTTGTGCTGGGACTACAAAGTGACCAAAATGTGCAAGACAACCTCATGGTTTGTGAGTTTAGGGAAGTCTGAAATCACTTCTCATTTTCAAAAAATTTAAGTTTTAATTTACTTAATCTTTACACAACATAGTTCACAATACTCTTCTAACCAGGACTGCTAATAATACAAATTCACACCTCTGTGTCCTCAAGTTACTATAAATGAGATGACTGGGAAGACCAGAGACTGACCACTACGACACCACTGGTTTAATGCTGCCTTTAAACAGTTTCAAAAAAATTGACCTGCCACATACAGCTTTGAAGATCACGTAAATTCAAATGAAAAAATAAACAGAAATTATTCTGCCAACTGTTATCCCATAATTCAGAGCTAGCTTGCCTTCAAAAGCTCCCATGCAAAGAACTACTACAATTCTTTTATTCTTGCCTTATAGTTTTCAGAATTCAGCTAAGAATGCTATGTCTTCACCAGTATTTCTCTCTGTTACACTCAATATTAGTGCTTCCTTCTAAATTTTATGGCTACAGGAGAGATGATCAGAATCATTTCTTCTCACTCAGGGTTGTGAACAGTACCATTTTTCATAATTCTCCAATTAAAATGCACTATGAAGCTGTGACTTGAACAATACAGAGGTTAAGATTTCTCCCATGCTTCCTCTTGTAAAAATAATTTAATCACTTATCTGGGCCTTAAAATGTTAATGAAATCTAAGAAAAAATTTGGGCTCTTCAAAATTAATTAGTAAATCCAAAATTAATAAGTAAGTTACATTAAGGGGGAAAAGGAACACATTTTGCTTTAATTTCTCTATGGAAATAACACGTATTACCAGTCTTGGAGACAACTACCAAGAGGGGAAAAAAGCGCTCATTTTTCTAGTTTTTAACTATTCACATGGAGAAATAATAAAAGCAAAGAAAGTCTAACTCAGTGTTATTAATTGGGTTTTTATACATACCAAGAACAAGGCCTGTTGTATACCGCATTTCAGCTGCAGACTTGGCCTGTTCCTTAGCTGAAGAACTAATATGTACCTGATTTCTGGCAAAGACAAGAAAGAAAATGGAATGATCAAACTCAATAATTTCCTACACAGTCTGTGGGAAACATAACAGACTCGCTTACATCACTATGTGACACATTTATGACAAACAGGTTTCCTACAATCCAAAGAAATATCCCAAGCAAAAGAAGAAACTGCCTGGCAAAAAGGCATTTCTCACAATTCCCATTTGCCTGCAGTTTCTGAAGCCACCAGAAAAACTGACTCAGTTGAGCACTTCAACCATGTTGACAGACTGAATGGTGCCAGTCAAGAGTTTATGCAAGAACTTTACAAGTGTTCTGTTTCTGCCTCACCCACATAGATTACTTCAGGACATGCAAAACCAAGACAAGAGGAAGAAAAGGAATTTTAAAACTACTGTGAAAACAGGATTCCACAGTATTTGACTCAATAAAAGTCATCACTTGGAGAATAGGTGCTCTATTAATTCAAAAAGAAAACTGGCATGCAAGCTTCAATGGCCATTTTTAGAGGAAACACGTTTTTCTTGTTATACTGTATTCTAGCTGCAGGAAAAGCTATCAGGCATTTCAGACAATGTTTTGGGATTTGAAGTCAACATTCTCCTCTCACCATGATTTTGCAGTGCAATTATCAGAAAAGTACACAGTATACCACACCTAGAACCTCCAGTTCTTGAGAACGGCCGCACACGTGCTCTCTCCTGTAATTCGTCTTCATGATCCGCAGGTACATCTCTTACCATTCCATTCAGATAGGGCCTTAAAGAAATAGAAAATACTCAGCTATGCTTGCCTAGAAACAGCCAATCTGAAATGGAAGGTTCAGCAGTTTCATGCAAATGGATCTGCTGCCTGAATGCACACTGGACAGCAGAACCAGTTCTGAAAATATCACACAAATTTTCTAGAAATAGTTCACTTTGCTGGCACTTTCAGGGCAGCTCTCTGTCTGGAGTGTGAATTCCCAAGCCTGCTTTCCTGCAGCCTTTATCTAATGAGCCTGGCTAAGAGTTTTGAGAGCTAAAGGGCTTTTGACACTCACACTGCCTTAATTGAAACAGATCTTGCTGCTCTTAATCCCCAGGAGCCAACAAAGTCTTCAACAGGTTTTGGCACACAGCTATTGGGTAAGTCTGGTGAAAAAGCCAATTCAGATACGAAAAGCTTCTTTAATGACAATCTACACTCCCCTACGCACCTGACAGAGGTGACTTTTGTTCAAGACAAAAGACAGGTAACACCGTGAATACAAAAATTCAGGAGCTAAAATTTGAGTCATCTACATAAGTGAAATTATATGATTGCAACTTCAAGTAACTTCAGAGATGCCAAATATTGCATGGACACAAGGGAGCTGTTTCTGAAAAGATCTGGCGTAGTAGAATTTATAAGCTTTTCTTGACTTGCAAAATAACAACTCTCAAGTTATCATGATAAAATAGGGCAAAAATAGGTATTCAATGAAAAATAAAGTACCCAACAAATGCTAACAAAATTATACTTTTTCCAGAGCTGGACAGAGCCGTGGACTTCCTATTAAGCAAACAAACAAAAAACCCCCCACAAAAACTAGGTAAACATGGGAAAAAACCTCATTCTTTTACATAAAAAGAACCACAGCTCTGCCTATCTCTAATTTAAATAGAAATCAATAATCAAAGGCAAAAGGGTGCAAGCAGATTATTAAATATTGATCTGGCATCTTAACAACCCACCAGAACAACATGAAAGAACATTTACCCTCTTAGCATAACATGATCTTCTTTCATGATCAAGATCATCTTTATGACAACAATCAACCTGGTCCTTACAAGGCTGGTCACGTAAGACTGAAACACAGCCAGGAAACAGAAAGCCAAGTCCCCAGTGTAATGAAAGGATGCAGGAAGGAAGCAAAAAAACAAACCTGGGGATTTAAGAGGCAACCTTTCTTGTAAAAAGCAGCCAGCTTAGCAAGGCAGGCCCAGACATGTTGGCCCAATTCAATCAAGAAGCTGTTGTCTCCTGTTTACAGGACGGACCTGACAGCTGGGGATGGACTAAAGCATTCCACTCCTAAGAACTAAAACATTTTGCAATTCTTCTCACTTCCCAGTCACCATTTCTGTTTGTTGAAATATGCCACTGACCTTGTCCATCCATCAAAACAGAAACCCTTCTGAGAAGTCCTGTTATGAACATCTGCCTATCCAAACTAATAAACCCCATATAAAAACCTAAGAAGTTTAGTAGAGCAAATAAAAATCTGCTTCCTTTTGAATTTAGTTTCCATCATGAATCAAATGTGTTTGGGAAAAGCTGGCTGTGCCTAAAATGTAGAAAAAAAAATGCTAACTCTTTAGAAGCTGAGTTGTCACTACTAAGAGATGTGTTTCTCCTTGAAGAGACTGAATGTACTTCATAGGAGGTTAAGTGGAGCTCCTTGCTAAGGAGAAAAAAGTACTAGATTAAAAAACACATTTAATAAAGAAATACTGAAAATTAATTTTCAATAAAAATTCATTAGTAGAAAATATACACAAAAAAACCCAAATAATTTTATGTATAAAATTAAGTTCAGGTAATTCAGGTAATGAATGGTCCAGCAGCTTCTTTTAAGAAGATGCACCAAGTCTGCCAACAGCAAAGATAAGACTCTCTTCTCTATTCTCTTTTAAAAGAAAACTGGAACTAAAGCAGTTTCAGAGGTCTCTCCAAATAACCTGTGAATTGCTTGGTGATATATTAGTCACAGATATTTATACAAGCACCATCCATGTTTTCTGGAATAACTAAAAACTAGTTTACTAATATTCAACACGATGTCTACTGTTGGTTCAAACACCATACTTGCTGATATTTTATCTATATAATTCTGTATAAATTCTTTGAGAAACAAAGTAAACCCTCAAACATTATCAAATGGTTACTTTTATTAAATATTAAGACTCTGTGCCCAACTGCTTTAAGACAGTGGCAAACAGCTGCCTAATAAAAAGGACACTCATCCTTCTGAGTATTAACTAACATAGAGAATTAAACATTGCTGTTAGTTTTCAAAATATTTTGGTTGTCTTTGTTAGACACCAAGTTAAGCTTCTAATTATTTTTCTTTCTGAAAAGCTATATGACAAGTCCACTCTATCTTAAAACTTCATTTGATCATTTCTACCAATAATACACAACAGAATGGAACAAATTTTAAATTTTGCATTCTCTTCTCTGAATCTCAGCAGAAAACAGGCAATCTTGTTCCTCTCATCTATTTAACCACTGTTTCCATTTGCTAGCTTTTTCAGAAACACTGTATGAATAAACACATGCTTTTTAGAAGCACACCAGAACACACAGTCTGAAACTTTGTAATAACCCATTTATTAGAGTCTGCCTCTCCCAAATACTTCCGACACTTCATTTGTTCCACGGACTTACTTCCTTTGCGATTAGTTTTTTTAAAGGCTGAGAAAGAATATCAAGAGCTATTTTTGGAGAAAAATTATTCTAACTCTCTTGGCATTTGAAACTGGAAAATAAATATGAGTTCATTGAATTCAGAAAACACTTTTACAGTAGAAGAGCATTTCCCCTCCCCCCAGTTACTAATTTGCAGTACCATCCAGAAAATAATCCCTGTAAACAATGACTCAAAAGATCATTTAACCCATCTACCAGCAACTAACAATAAAACATAATAGTAATATTCAACACTGTTGAGAGTGGTACAATTTGCCTTTGTTTTTCCTAGAAGTGTTAATTCTAGAAAAAAGAAAAAGTGTTTATTTTGCCTTGCAAAGGAAGAACACTGGTGGTTCCTTCATTGAAGCAATTGCAGGAAAATAATTCTGCCAACAGGCTTAACACAAATAAAAATAACTACAACAGTCATGTTCCCAAGACCTGGAAAGGGAACAAATTAACATTTTTAAAATATCATTTGAAAATTTATTTTAAATACTGCTTTTTTTAGCTGTATAAACAAATCAGGTTCAAGTTTGGTGCTGTTTCACACCACAACCCATCTGGTTTTGAAAGCAACCAGTTCCTGCAATGGAATTGCTAAAGGTGGTCAGAATGCCAAACCCTGAGTGGTTAGAAAGGCTATATTTTTTTTTTCTCTTTTAAATGAGTAAGCTAGAAGAGAAAGATTAACAATTTATGTCAAAGTAACCCAACTGATGTATCAGTTAACACAGTAAAGCCTATTTAAAACTGAACATAATACGTAATATCAGTTTTCCTCCTGAATGATTTATGTAAGACACCCTCTTTTGTTTGGTTTGGGCTTTCGTAAATGTTTATTCAAACTGTGTAGTTATTACAGAGATTAGCACCTATTAAAACCATCAGGATTTGGTTCAACTACACAGATGTTTAAAGCTCGTTATTTAGCAAGACATGGAGTGAAAAACAGGATTTTTAAAAAATACACTTTTACATTTTATACACATAGTCACATGTACCAAAAATTGAAGCTCAAACCAATTTTGGAATTTGAACTGAAAACTGACTTGCTGTAACTATTACAGACTAAGGAAACAGAGATAACATTGGGTTCTCAGTGCAGCAGTTTGCTCTCAAATATGTTTTCTGGCAAATCACTCTTCATAAAAATGAATTGTGGACTGCTGCTTCTGGGGTAGTTTCTCTGGTATCCTTGGCTTGCTATAATATATAAAATGCTTCTTAATGTATGATGTATAGTCTTAGGTACTGGTCCAATTTTTCAACATTTTTTCTATAAATTATTGCAAAGGACATTTTTGTAAAAACTACAAAAGTAAGTACAACAATCCTGCTTTCACATGGGAATCTTCTCTAATATTTAAAGAGAGTAAACCATGGCTGTCAACAAGCACTACAGAAATAAAGGAGAGAATGGAATTAAGAATACCTTTCAGCATAAAAACTCCAGGGAGTTTTTCTGTCATATGCGCTTTCACATCTAAATCTAGGGTCCATTTCTGCATTTGTCTTGGGATCATAGTCCACTCTGTAGTATCTTCTACCAAAATCACCATCTTCATCAAGTCTGTGATGCTTCCTAGTAGGAATTACAGATTGGCTAGCAAATCCACGATGTCTTTGACTGGGAACATCCAAACCTTCATCAAGTCTTTTATTTAATAGTCGACTTCTTAATTCAGCCTCATCATCTAACCTGTGGTACCTGTCTTCCTCCAGCCATCTCTTATTTAGCAGCTCTTCACAAACCTCTGTGGAAGTAAAGGCATCCTTCTTGGGAGGTTCTGCACCTGTATTACAGAGCTGGACATCTTTATGTAGCTCTGGCTGGAGCCTGGTAACAGCAATAGGTGTTCTATTCCTGTGCATCTCATTCTGTTTAATGGAAGCAATATTGAAAGAGTTTAATATAAACAAATCACATCGAGTAAAACCTTAGTTTTGCATTTCTTCAAATAAACCTGAAACAAGAAGAAAGGTAAGAGGTGAGCAAGGAAAATACTTCAAGAAGTGCTTAAAAGTTAGGGTTTTACTCATTTTTCTTGAGGAAAAAGAGAGTACTCTTCATCTTATCTAATGTCTTTCAGAAGAATGGCTATCAATACCAGACAGGCCTTTTACAAACTCTAATCTGACCTTCAGTTTTTGAGGTGCAAAGAAATAAACTCTTCAAACTTTACTTCATCAAGAGACTAGACATCTTCATTCTATCCAGATTCAGGCAAGTCTGTAATACTTCTTATTTATAAGCATAACATTTTAACCTGAGCATTTCTTAATCTATTTCTCTGGACTAGGGTTCAATACACAGTCCTTACAAAAACCATGGTTTTGCATAAATCCTGTAGTATTTCTGTGCAACAGTCTTTGATCTAATCTTTCCTCTACGGAATAAAGACAATGGTAACTCATACTTTAAGAAACTGAATGAAAAATAAATTAAGGATGTAAATGACACCAAACTGGGAAGAATGATCAATATACTAGAGGGTATGACTGCCACTCAGAAGGGTCTTGACAAACTGGAGAAACTTGCTGACAAAACGCTCATGAAAATCAACAAATGCAAAGGCAAAACTCTGCATCTGAGACAGAACAGTGCCATGCTCCAGGACAGGCTGGGCACTGACCACCTAGAGAGCAGTTCTGCAGAAAAAGGCCTGGGTTAGTCACGGGCAAGGAGCTGAACATGAGGCAGCAGAACAATCTTGCAGTGATGACTCCTAACCACACCCTGGGCTGCAGTATCTGTGCAGGTCAAGGTAAGTGATCCTTCTCCTCTGCTCAGTATTTATTCAGTATTTAGGTTCTGGTGTAGTGTGTCCAAGCTCTGCCTCCCCTCCCCACAGATACTGATGAACTGGAGAAAGTGCAGACGGTGGCTACTGAAGCAGTTGAGGTATTTGAGCTCTTAAAGGAGAAGCTGACAGAGCTGGGTTTATTCAGCCTGGAAAAAGATTAAGAAGGGTGTGTATGGGGCAGGAGGTACTAACAATTGCAGTCTCTGTATAAAAGCTGGTTACAGAGATACCAGTAATCATGGTTTTCAAAGAACCAACAGTCGCAAGTTGCAGCAAAGGAAAATTCCAATGGGATACAGAGGGACAGAAGTTCAGATCAAGCAGTTAAAGCAGCAGAATAGGTTGTCCAGAGGAACTGTAGATTCTCCACCTTTTCAAACCTCAACCAAATAAAACTAGACTAATCTAATCTAAACAGTGAAGTTAACCTTGGAGCAGGGTTTATTCTATGACTATCTAAACTGTTGGATCAAACTTTGGAGCTCACCTACATAACTTGAATCTGACTCCAAGTTAAATACCCCTCAGAGATGGCATAACTTCAACAAATCCTGACCTTTTTTTTCCTGTTTGTTCTTTTCTGACAGCAAAATTGTTTCTGCATGAGAATATTAAAAACAGAACTTAAAGGTCCAGTTGGATGGCAAATAAAGCACAAAGAAAAACCCTTGAGTCCCTAAATAGATTTCATTATGTAAGTCATCTTATGAAATCTAAGTGCCCAAACATAAAGAAAAACTTTAGAGATTTATAGACTCAGTTGCACAAAACAAGCTGCAATGTTCCCTAGGGATCACTACTGTGTAGCACTCCAAACCTTGAAGAAGGCAGTAAGAATGAGATACTGAATTCCAACATCTAAAGGAAGCCTGAATGCTGCCTTATAGATGCCTTCACAGATTAAAATGGTTTTCAACTACATGACACTCCAGCACACTCAAAGGAAAAGATGTTTCTCACAAGAAAACAATCTTTCTAGAGACAGACAAGAAACATTCTTCTACACAGAAATTTCAAATACAGGGGAATTTGCACTTGCCAACTGCTGTAAGGAAAACAATAAGCTTCCAGTTGTTTTGGGTACAAATACAAGGTCCTTCATAGAACGACCTAGCTCTCACACTACTGTACACTTTAGAATTTCCCTATTAAAAAGAAATGGAAGGACTTCTTAAATCAAACTTTCATTAGATGAGAGTTCCAAATTATTACAATCCATCACTAAACTGAGGTAAAAATATTTTTAAAAGGAAATGTACCTATTCTAGATAACATTTTAAAGTTGATTCTACAGATCAATATATTGCTTCCAGATTATTAAAACAAAGAGTCTCACAACAATGCTAATCAGACCTAAAAATCCCATTGGCTGTGGCACTAGTTTTGGTTGGGACAAATTTCTTCATAGTAGCTTGTATGAGGCTATGTTTTAGATTTGTGATGAAAACAGTGTTGATAACACAGGGATAATTTAATTCCTACTGAATAGCACTAACACAGTGTTAGGGGCTTTTCTGCTTCTTACACTGCACCACCAGGAAGGAGGCTGTGGGTACATGGGAAGCTGGGATGGGACACAACCAGGATAGATGATCCCAAGTGACCAAAGGGATATTCCACTCTATAGGGGCTCATCCTCAACATGAAGGAAGGGGACATTCTGAGTGATGGCATTTGTCTTCCCAAGTCACAGTTACATGGGACAGAGCCCAACTTTCCTGAGGATGGCTGAACACCTGCCTGCCCATGGGAAGTGAATGAATTCCTTGGTTTGCTTTGCTTATGTGAGCAGCTTTTGCTTTACCTATTAAACTGTCTTTAACTCAACCTACACTTTTTCCTCACTTTCATCCTTCTGATTCTCTCCCCCATCCAACAGAGGTGAGTGTGTGTGTGTGTATGTGTGTTCCCAGTTGCTTCCTGCCATACAAATCAAAGGCCTCAGCTCAGAACTGGACTTCAATTATGCATATGTCTAGTTCACTTTCAGCAGTAAAGACTTTTTGATTTTTATTCACAAATGCACAGCACCATATTCTGGACAGCTGCTTACACTTGCCTGGCTTTCTACATAACAGAGGAATAAAGCATTTACAAATAAAAGCTAAGGAACACTATGTGGAGTTCAACATTTTGTTCAAATAGACAGCTTTTTTGCATACCACTTTTATCATCAAAAACAACCCAGGGATTTGCTTCAGACACAGAGAAGAATGAAAGCATCCTTCTACCAGACAGACATGACAGAAGCAGCAATCAAGAACTGCACTGTGTGAGTTGTAACCAGGACTTCCTTAGGTGCATTAATAAAACTGTGGCCTATATGAACATTATTTGTGTATTTTGTCTTACTTTGTATGTCTGAATCAATGATAAGACTGTAAAACTGTATTACCTCTCTGTTTTTCTTCCCTAATTTCCTTAGCCTTTCATTCCATTCTTCTTTATCCCTGAGATATTGATTGTACTCCTTGTTTCTTTCAAGTCGTAATCTCTCCTAAAATAAGCATTGAAAAGGGCATCATAATTTTGCATTTTTAGTAGCTTTTAACTTCATAGAACTGCAGTACGAAATAAATAAATGCAAACTGTGTGTTTGCCCCCCCCACCCCTTCACATTCTTTATGATGTACAAGTAAGGCTTGAATTACTTTGAGGTTTTAGCTAATTTTCTCTTAGCACAGTACTTTCTCTTAATCTGAAATCTGTAAGTAGAAGTCAGCTTCTTGGACACAAAGTCTAATCCCCAGAGACATTACTGTGTATCAAGGTCCATCTTTAAAACCAGGTAGGTTTCCTCCTGCTAAGCCTATTTCAAAATTTAGCAAAGCCTCACTCCAACAATCACGAATCACCTTCTAATTTCCAATCGGAACATATTTACAGCTGATTTTCAAACACACGATTTCTTTCTTTGTGTTAAGGTTAGTTATGACTTGCCTCACTCACAATTAAAACAGGATATCAAATACAAGTATAGACAAGATGTATCAATTACAGCTTAGGGTACAACTTGAACTGTGAAATTCAAACACGCAGTTAAACTGACCACAAAAAGTCAAAAGTGCAAAGAATGCAAGGAAGACCAAGAAAAACAGGATTGTGCTTGTCGTCCTAGCTGCTTTTGCAAGGTGATAACATTTATAACGAGTTTTCCCAGGTTAAAAATATACATGAATAGCCTAATAATATAATCTGAAATACAAAAGTCTTCAGATAAAGCAAACTCTAATTTGCATTTTTCTTGCTATCAGTCCCTGTTTAGAGCATGGGGTATCTCTTTTTCTACCTCATTCCAACAACCATATAAAGGAAAAAAAGAGAATTATACTACAGTATTATGAAGCAGGCTGTTTTCCGCTGCAGCATTTTCCAATAAAAAAGTAAAAGTATTTTAAAAATCTGAGCATTACACATAAATTTAGTTTCTCATGAACAAATTTCAAACAAAAATAACTTATACCTCAATCACCACGTAAATACCAGATTACTTAAAGTTTTGCAGATTAGACTAATGCTCCCCAAAACTGTTTCATTTTTTGGTTTTTTTTCAAAAAGAAAAAGTTTTCTATAGGTTTTCTAACAGTGACAATATAAAGCATGCAGACAGCCATGAAAGCTCCACTGTCTTTAACAGGTGACAAAACACTCAGCAGAAAATTCAATATGCTACGTGACTGCACATTTGACCTAATAAAGGAAACCAAAATGCAAATGTTAACCTCTCATTATTCTGCCAACAGGCCAACTGATTAACAAAGCACAGTGTGACATCTCCTGGCAGCTTTTCGGTTCTGCAAGAGCAACAAACAGATGGGTAAAAAGGATACAACACACCTGCACAGAGCTGATATGATATAAACCCATCAATGATAAGACATGTTTCCAGTACAAATACATCATTAATTTCCACAGAATTAATCAAACATACTTTATTTTTCACTGTTTCAGCACACATACTTGCAAAGGTTAATACAAAGTTCACGAGAACCTGAAGCTAACATAAGCTCAGTACAAGTGCATGCTGACCCTGAGGAGTCCTTTTCCCCTTTCTGGGTGTCTCATTCTTGCTGCCTCCTTTTTACACTTGTCTAACTTGGAGTTTAGGGCTTTTTCATAAAAGCAATTTTCACTTCAAGTTTTCTCCTCGCTCCTCCTACAGGCAAACCAAGAGCACAAGAGGGGCAGAAAGTTTAAGCACAAGGGCAAGGCCAACCCATCGCATAGCACAAGTCTTGCACCAGACTGCAGTGACAGCATAGCCCCAAACACAGATCAACAGGGCAACTTGAAGGCAACAAAGGTTAAAAACAAAATCAAAAACAAACAAGCAAATAAAAGCCCCAGGAGTGCAAATGTCTGGTCCTCCTCCAGCAACACAGGTTATCTTTTCACCTTGAAGCTCTGCTGTGCTATGACCAATCTTAACAACCAACCAGTGATGTTTATCAGAAAAAATATTGATAAATTACTGATAAACTATAATGTTTCTGCTGATTCAACTTCATGGAACAATTTACAGGCAAACACAAGAAAGAAACTGGGACTATATGTCCAACAGCGTGAGGGCAGGAGATCAATACTGATTGCTGAGCAAAACCCAAGCACAACCACTAGAGGTTTTGAACAGACCAACTGCTCTAAATGTGTGGATCAGAGGTAGCAAACTTCAAACTAGTATCAGCATAGAACTATACTTACATAATAAAAACCAAATATCTAAAACTTGAGAATACACGTAACCTAGATTAAAATTTTTTTAAAAAACAAACATTAAAGGACCAGACTTTTCTGAAAATTAATACTAATTACCACCTCCAAAAGCATTCATCTATGTAAGAAAAAAAAACAAACCAATCAAACAAAAAAACTTAAGTGGAAATATTTTTTCCATAACAGTTTCAACACCCAGTTACATTTTCAAGTTATACTCCATTTAGTTAATTTCCTTCATATATTTACCTTGGCAGATCTTCGCTCATCAATAGGAAGAGATAATCCCTGAGTATATGGATCTACTTCACCAGCAGTCAGATAATTTTTCTACATTAAAAAAAAAATTTAAAACCATTCAATACACTTTAAAATACTGAATCTTACTCACTAAAGAGCTGTTAGGAATTACATTTTCTGAAATTAATTTGAGCGATTTAATGAAATAAAGACTGAAGACGATCTTCACATTTTGCAAATGTAGGATATTCTTGGAACACATGAATGAAGTGAAGTCAAGGAATGCTGGAAGTAAATGTCTTTGTCAAGTTTTAAGCTTGAGTTTAAAAGTGTTTGTCACTTCTTCCATGTTACACCATTTCCAGTATTTCGTAAGTTAGTCTCTATATTAAAAACCCCCTATTTTTATTCAAAGAAACCCCACTCAGTTCTTCTGTAGCAAAAGCACAAGCATCTGTACAAGCATATGAAGAATTTTCCAAGACACTTCCTTACTTACGATGAAAAATTGCTTTTTCTAACAGCAGAAAACATTATGTCTACCTCTTAACAGACAGAATTCATGCTAACAGTAGCACACCTCTATCTCAACAGTGTTTTCCATACCAGCAGTGCCCAAATTTTTCAGGATAACGACCCATCACCAAATCTTGTAATCCCTTACGGACCATCGGTCACTTTCAGAACAGAACTTCCCATTAAAACCAGTATGTTGTTGCTCCATGTAGATCCCTGGGGCGCAGCTTGGGACCTGGGCCGTGCAGCAAGTCAAAGTACCTGCTCTTCAACCCAAACACCAGTGCTGGAGCAGGTCTTTAGATTCCACATCTAGCGGATTCGTCATACATCCCTCCCTTACTAAAAGCATCCCCAGGCCATTCCCAGTCAACCATATGTTTTATAAATCTGATTGTCTTTAGTAAAAAGATCATCTATTTGTGTGCCATGGGCTGAAGAGGGGAATGAGTGAAATACAGTATTTCACTAGCATTGTTTCAATGTAGCCTAAAAGCTTAGACGAATGTCAAGAAGTAAGAGCTCTACCTGTTCCAGTACAAACCCACATCATTATAAATGATATCTCAAACTAGACATTAAGAGATTTAAGGAATTTAATAATCATGCAAAAATATTCAAGCACCAAGACAACCAGATTTATATGGAAAACCAAGTTATTTCTACTAGAAAAAGTAAATAAATTGTAATGCTCATTATTAAGTAATTCTTTACATGCATTTTGAAGACATCTTGAGAGATTATCTCTGATCTTAAAAACATATTTTCCAAAATCAGAATCTGATTTTTCTACATAAGCAAGACTAAGCAAGTTATTAATAAAAAAATTATCACTGAAATTATCACTGTAAGACTGCTAAAACTTCCACAACCTCTTTAGGTGGGGAAAAGAAATTAAAGATTGTTATCTTAGCTCTTCCTCAGTCCTTATCAGCTTGATATAGCTAACATGTACTAGACCAAACACACAAACAAACAAAAAGCCTTGTAAACCTAAATTTGTAAAACTGAAGTCCAGTTGAGCATAAAACACTAGAAGTTAACATAAAAATTATATTATTTGGGTACTTTGGTGATAATTATGAAACATTAAGTTTTAACACAATATTCTAACTTTGAAAATAATCTGGGTTTTAAATGAAACAAGAAACAAAAATTATATCAGGATAATTTTGATTAGAGGTTAAGAAAGCAGTTTATTCTGCTGTTGCTATTGCCATTCAAGAATTCCAGTGCATGCTAATATAGCAAATTTGTATCATATGCATGTTATTCAAAGCCCCAGAAAAAAACAGCAGATTGTGTTTCTACCACATTGCCTCCTGTTCCTTTACTGAAGGTGCTCGATCTGAACAATTTAGATGGACACTGTTAAATTCAAAATTGTAGATACATGAAAGTATAAAAATCTTTTTTAAATTAAAATTAATTAAACAAAGCTTGCAAAGATAACACCAGAGGTGTTATTTTTTCCGCATAATACTTGTTTTTTATTCTTGCATTCTGGCCAGTAGGTGTTAAATACCTGGCTCTACCGCTTCCCTAAGCACCACTGAGGAGATTTCATAGAGACAGAGAATAAAAAAGCCCTGACTCTGGTTGTGATCACATATTATAATATTTATATAGGTTACTACGTTATTCCAGCTTTATAAAGTATGTATACCAAGAAAAAAAAAAATCTGAACTCTTAATACCTAAATAACTGATAATCCTTGAAGCAAATGTCTACTAAAATAAAAACTATTGTAGAGCCATCATTAGACAGCAACAATGGCAACTGCAAAGAGAAAAGGAAATCAGCAAGTGTTTTAAAAACTTACAAACGGAAAATAATATATATAAGTAATCATTTTGCACAAAGCAAGCAATGCTGTTAGTCACAGCTAATCACTACAGCATGCATAAATGCACAAAGCACAAAAAAAAGTAATGATTTTTTAAATTCCAAGAGCATAAAGTTTTCAAACAAAGCAAAAAGCAACTAATTTGAAAGAAAAAAAAAATATTGAAAGCACCCTACCTTTCTTTTTGCCTGTGAAATACCCTAAAAATCAGGGAAAAGATACTATTCAAAGAGAGTTTTTGAGTCAAAAATATTTGATTTAACAAAAAATACTTCCTTTCTTAAAGCAAATCCATTCATTCATTTTAAGAACTAAAGACACTGGTAAATTGCATTTTCATAAAACAGAAATTATTTGGTTCCTTATTTTTTTCTGACTCATGCAGAGCAGCTACAGAATAGTCCCAAGATGATGACATTTCATACATATCATTTCAATTTTAAATTTATTGTGACATTTAGTAAACCATATTAAGCAGAACACCAAAGGTTTTTTCTTTCTAAAATTGAAAAGAAGCTGTCAAATTGAGTCACACGAAGTATAGGGATATTCTTACCCCCATTACAGACCATAGAACACATAAGTACTTCAGGAAGTAACAGCTTTTAAATTCTTAAGAAAAAAACTAAAGAAGAAGCAAAAACAAATAAAATATTCAGAAAGAAGTCTACTAAGTAAAATGTAGTCACATGTCAATGAGGTTTGTAGAACTCTAAAATATATAACCCTTCCTAGGTAACATTTTGAAATTACTTTCACTCAAGTCTTCAAAATCAGCCATTGCTCATAATGAATGCCTCCTTAAAAAATTCTCTACAGATATTAATTTTTATTCAATTAAATGAGAGAATAATTGTAAGAGACTCACTAAAGTCAAGCAACCAGAGAGGCAGCTTTACCTGAGAAAGATATCGCCTGTAATCTTGTCGAAGTTCCTCTTTGAGTTTATGTTTTTTTCGTTCATATTCTTCTCCAAGAGGTAAACTCAAGCCATAGTCACCTGAAAGTTTAACGCCATTAAATGTCACTATTTACTATTTTTGCATTAATACAAAACAAAAGCTACGTCTGGATTTTTATTAGACACAAGCAATAAAAACAGAATTAACTGTGCAATCAGTAATTACACAACAGCTGAAAAAAAACCACCTTCTCTGTATGAGTAGTTGGGTGAAAAGCATAGAAAAATAGACCGGTATTTGGATATTAGTTTTCCTCTCATTCTTTGACTTTTTCTTCCCATTACAAAAAAAAAAGCAACATAAGCTGAATTTACTTGAATATTGTCCATATTCCTTTTTTCAATGTATGCTTCCAAAGAAATCTCCGTTGACATGTGAGCTTCTAATTTATTCTGATATTTTACACTGTGCTTACCACACAATAGAAAACATACTTCCAAAATGAAAGCAACAAGCTATTTGTTTAGCATGTGAAAAATTTGTTTGTTCCTACGCAACTAGAGGGAATCTGCCCATATGATTAAAATAATAATCATTTTTCCTTCCACCTCAGTGTTTTTAATTGTAGAAGACCCGAAACACATTAGCACTTTTCTGAGATTATTATCAGGTCTCATAATAGCTGCACTCTTTAAATATAATAAAATATAATGCTATGCAAGCTGTTTGCTGTTCCCAAAACACATTTCAAAGTACTTCATGAGAAACATCCTCTACCCTAGCAGCCCATCTCTGTAGTCACTCTTACCACTCTCCACAGAGTAGTGAATTCCACAAAATCACACAACTAGTGACAAAGATTTCAACTCTGTGTGTGTGTACGTATTACTATTATTTCATATTGTTTCTGTGAAAGCATTTCTACACCTTGTGATCTATGTAAAATTAGTAGCAAGGAGTAAGAGGGAAGAGACTTACTCAAGACTTACTCTTAGATCAATCCCAGTTTATTGCGGGGTAGTTTGTTTGACCTGGCTCCAGATACATTCTGACTTATTCTATCCTCATGAGCCAGGAAAACAGTGTAACAGGGAACAGGAGTCAGCCTGATGCTCAGAACCAAAGGATCCAATACTTGATTAAATACCTCCTATGCTATTCTGAAACAGCCTGCAGAGTCCAACTATTAACCACAATCTGCACGGGAACTTCTTCTCCAACCTGTAAGTTCCTTTTCTCCTAATTCTGCACATAAGGTAAGTGTGAGTTCCATTTAAAAAAATAATGTACCATTTCAAACTTCAGAAAAGGGGCTATAAAGAGGAATAGAATACAGAAGAAGTAATAGTTTGTTTCAGCTACTTGCTGTTGCCTTTTATTTTATGCCTAATTACTGTTGAATTAATTCTAGAAAACCAAGAAAAAGATCAAAAGCAACTAATAAATTGGATGAAAGACTCATTCAGTAATAATAAGTGAAGTATTCAAACAAAAGATGGTTTAAAATTAATTTTGTTACAGAGGACTTTTTTTGGCCATCAGAAAAGGGCTGAGATAACTACGATGGGTAGTGATCTGGGGGATATTTGAAAACTACCCATTTCAAAAACTTACTCTAGGAGAGCCTAGCAGAGCAAAATCACCCCAGTTAACATACATTCAACCTAATTCCATGCAAAATTTATCCTAATTCTTCTGACAGAATAAGAGATATACTTTTTTTTTGTCTTTTTACTTATGTTTATTCTGTATTTGCTGTATTTATTGGCCATTTCACATTCTATTAATCACATTTAATCACACTGACAATGATTTTTTTTAAACGTTAAGACTTTAAATGCATTTTTACATAAACATTTCCATATATGAAATGTTGAGAAATAACTGCAACTTTATTCAGTCTGAATCTCAACATTATTGCTAGAACTATAGAATATACTTAGTAGCTACCAAGGAATAAGTCCCCATGGGATTTAATCCACAGGAAATGACAGTGCTTTAAAGCAGAACAAGCCAATAATATCAGCAACCACCCATTTCAGCACCCAAATGATTATATAAAGTGCTGGGTTTGGCTGGGATAGTTAATTTTCTTCATAGTAGCTGGTATGGGGTTGTGTTTTGGATTTGTGCTGGAAGCCGTGTTGATAACACAGGGATTTTTTAGTTAGTGCTGAGCAGGGCTCACAGTTCCTGCTTCTCACCCCACCCACCAACGAGGGCGCTGGGGATGCACAAGGAGTTGGGAGAGGACATGGCTGGGACAGCTGACCCCACACCATAGGGATATTCCATTCCATATGGCATCATGCTCAGCAGTCAAGACTAGGAGGGAGGTTGGTGGGATCTGCGGCTCAACGACCAGCTGGGTGTCAGCCAGTTGGTGGTGAGCAGTGGTTTTACATTTGCACCACTTGTCCTTCTTGAGTTTTACATCTTTCTCTTTGTTATTTTCCTTTTCATTACTTCTTTTTTTCAATTATTAAACTGTTTTTATTTCAGCCCATGATTTTTTTCACTCTCTCAGTTCTCTACCCCCATCCCGCTGGTGTGGAGTAAGTGAGTGGCTGTGCTCAGCTGCCAGCTGGGGTTAAACCACAACATGGCAATACCTACTTTTTCTTTTCATTTAAGATCACCTGAATACCCCTCATCTGTAATACTTTGTTGTGTTACTATATTCAGGTGTCAACAGTTAAGTCGAATTTACAGTAACAAACACAACGTGACATGCTATCATAGCTCTCCAACAAGAAATAAAGCTATTTTAATATTAATAAAGCTTAATTGTTTGGTAATAGTCTGTCCCAGCCAGGGGGATACTACCTTTTGTGTCCTGTTTTCTGTATCATATGTTTCCTCAGTTAAGCAAAGAATTATTAACACCAGGAGTAACTTGCTGAACCAAAAAAACCTGCCAAAAATGTGTGATAGATACTTATTCAAGTGCTGCCCTCTAACCAAGTTTATCCATTATCACTTCTGGAGGCAAGGAATATTCAATTATCATTTCAAGTACTTTTAAGTGAAGTTTTCCTCTAAAGGTCTTTGAGGAGCTTGCCTTGCTGGTGGCTGGAAGTTCTATTTATACAACATCCCTATAAAAACCATAGTTTTACTTATGCAGCTAAGATCAGTTCAGACCCACATATTCACAAGCTCGGGCTCCATCCCACTGGAAGCTGCAGGATTACACCAGAATTAGAGTAGGCACAGGATGAAAATTAATGATGTACAAACCCAAAGTGTCTACATGTGAAAGAAAAAAGTTACCTATCAACAAGAAATAGGACACAGAAAAGCTCTAAAGCTCTTGGGACAAACCTGAGCTACACAAGTGTAGCTAAGAAAAAACAGTAGTGCCTACAAAAGGAAGATGGTAGGACAAGTAAGGAAAGGTGGCACATTGCAGAAACAGGAAAATGGAGAAAAGAACACTATCACACATTTTCAATCAAGCATCACAAAGAACACTGAGAAAAGAAGAAAAAGGACAATATATAAAGAAAACACATATTAACCTGGTAACCACACCAAAATAAATCTAACCATTTCACTTGGTTAAGATTTCAACCAGAATGAAGTCTTTTTCTTTCCTTGTACAATAAATTATTACATTGTAACAAAATTACAAAAGCAATAAAAACAGTTCAAACTGCCTAAACGTTTGAAAGACACTATTCAAAAGCAAAATTAGTTTAACTGTGTGCATTTTAGCCGAGTTGGACTAGGACTCTTAAGAGGCTGAAAGAAAGAGGCCCTACTTCCCTGGCACGACATACAGGGAATGTACTCTTTTGCAGTAAAGCCCAGATGAAAGATGGACTTTCAAAGATTTTGCTCCACCCAAATACAATAGGAAAGCACCCACCACCTATCAAGGACTGGTAAGCAGTTTTTTTGGGTTGTTCTTTTTTTGTTTGGTTCATTTGGGGTATTTTGAATGGCACTACCCTGCAAGAAGAAAGAGAAAGCTTTTGACATATTTTCCTGATTTAAAAAAAAAAGAAAGCCTAACTACAAAAAAATTCCATACAATCCCAAGACCTTTGGAAGACTGAGGAATTATTATGCACTTGAATTACAATGATCATCCTAATGATTAAAGATACAAAGCAATAATACCCTTCCAAAAACTGGCGAAGGTAATTAAATGCTACTTAAATCTAGACGACATATTAAAAAAAATATACTATACCTAAAGGATAGTTCTGTTGACTATTTGGAGGTATATTTTCTTTAGCCATGGAGATTAACATCTTGCTAGTTTCAGAAAGCTTCTCTGATTCCTTATTCTGAAAACAAAACAAAATGCCTTACTGCATCACAAAACAAAGGGAGTATCACATAAAAGAACAACATTAATAACGTAATTATTAGCACCGGAGAACAGAGAGATTGAAAGTAATGCTGGATTAACACATTAAAATTACTAATAGGAAAACTCTGATGAGAACAGATTTTTTTTAATTGTTATTTGTCTTTTATATTTCATAGTTTCTGGAACAGAAATTTTGAGGATATTTATACCTTCCATCCCCACCACAACACCCAAGCTTTGGAGTGGGCAGAGGAAAGATCCCTGCTAATCAGCTTCCCTAGGGAGGGGTGAAGGAGTAATAAAAGCCATGTACAAGACTTTTCTCACTTGTAAAACACGAATCTTACTGTGTATGCCTGGTGGCAAACAGGTTTTCAAAAATCTACATATAGATATGAAGTACTGAAGTTGGAAATTACTTTGAATAGATAAACCTTGAATATATTCTTTAACAACAAATAGAGTTTTAAGAACACAGTAAAAGCAAGCTTCAATCAAGACTTTGGCAACAGAAGTATTTAAATTCTGGAAAGCTTTTTAATACTCTTACCCTCATTTCCATGTAAGGTGGATCATTTTCAAGTTCTGCCTTATCTTTTGCCAACTTGGCCTTCTGGTCTTCAATAAATTTTTCTAAATCATCTGCCATCATTTCTAAGATTACAGAAAAAATGTAGAACATGGCATTTACATTAAAACCTCAAAAACATAAAGCTCAATTACTGTTGCTTAAGACAGCAATTAAAAATAATCAAATTTCTCCCTCAGAACTATGAGCCTTAAGATGTTTGCTGGGTCAACAAAACAACTGACTTGGGAAACCAATCCATGGAGGAGACTACCTGATGTTTCACCAGAGAGAAAATTCAAAGATTCCAGATTACAAGACTGAAGATACTTCTCTAATCTTTTTTCCTAACATACTCTAAGTGTTTGGGGGTTGTTTTTTTTAACTGTAAGTCTTCCAGTGATCCTTCACTACACACTAGCACAAGGGTATTCTTAGTGAACTATAAAAGCAAAATTAGAAGACACAAAAAAGTAAACAGCATGAAGGAATCATTAGAAAAAAAGCACAAAAAGTGCAAAATACATGCACAGTCTAAAATAAGGACCAAATCACACAATTAAATCTGTGTTTAACTATCCTGAGAAGTCTTAAAAGTAATCAAGCTTACTCAAAACAAAACAAAACATGAATTTAAAAAAGAACCCTCACAAAATACATGCATAGTGTTTCTGGAGTTGGAGCCAACAGTACCTACCTCCTGCACCACTAAAATAGCAGAGGCAGTAAGAACAGCTACAAGTCTGCAATAATCCTAAAATCAGGGATATAAGGAAGCATTGACTGAGAATCAGACACATCTGTAAGAAAACATGTACCGAGGAACAGCAATTACCTCTCTTCCATTAGCTGTGCACCTTGCATATTTAACTGAAAGTCCTTCAGAGCAGAAATTTTAGCATCTTATTTGTGGAATTTAGCATATATTGGTGCTTTCAATAACCTCATAATAAAAACTTCAGTCAATCAAATTCATGGCAATGGAGCTGTACCAAAGTTGAGTTAGAACAGTCCTATCAGAACTAAAAATACTGCAAAGCATACTAACTACTTATGGAATAAGAAAGACAAAACCGAAAAGAATGACTTCATATAAGCCTACTCATCCTATTCTCCACTCAGCATTTTCACCAACTCCACTGGAGGAGGAGTTTTACAAAACCAAGCCTACTGATTAAAAAAAAAAAAAAATCCTCAAGTTATATTCCATACTTAAAAGAAGTATGAAACTAAGAAAATTATGACCCTCAAATCACTCCATGCAGTATAAGCAAAAGGATTGCTTATGCAGGTTCCCAAAAAATCCCATCACATCCAATATCTAAACTAAGCAGGTTTTTTTGAGGCTCATTCAGTATCTTTCTAAGATTGTATGAAGTAAACAATACGCCAGTGATAAAGATATATTAGAAAACAGTTTCAGCAAGAGGATTGAAGAACCCAAAAACAACAGCAACAAAAAAACCCAAACCACCATCTCAAAGACAATAAGGTAGCACACAGGTAAACATAAAAATAATGTGTCCAGAGAGACAGAAAGAAATTCTCAGTGGAAGCAAAATGGAAATAAAAAATAAATTCTGTAAGATAAAGTGAGGCAATTGCATGCTAACTTAATTTAAAGAATGCATTTGCTTGATGTATTCCTTAGAATGTACTCCTTTAAACTTTTTCTCTTTTTTGATTCACAATATAAAATTATAATATGGTTGCAAAGGAGGCAGAACTTGGCCAACCCATTTACAATTCCTAGTGGTAATACAGGACAATCAATGCCAAAAATAAATACCCCATCTGATTTGTCCTAAATCTTTAATCTCATTAGTTTTGCACAGTGATAAAGGATAAAAGAAATCTGAAAGAGGATAAGTTTCCAGGCATGGTAAATTTTATTTAGCCTATTAGGTTACATAACAATAACAAAAAAACTGTTCTGAAAGGGTGAAACAACTTGTCATATTAAAGAATTTAGAAGTTGGTCTCATCACCCAACCCGTGCTACACAGTCATCAAGAGGAAAATTACCACACGTAGGAGGCACTGGGAGAAGCCTTTCCAAAAGCTCACTGACTGTAACATCTATATTTCCTACCTCTATTTACAACAACATTTATAAACCCTAGCACTGTTTCCATATCACTGTATGGGAATGGCACCAAACTTATTCTGCGAGCTGGCATAAGGAAAGGAACCTTTGCAGTATATTTTCTGTGTAGCACGGGGAACACAATGAATATTCCAGCATTCTGCACTCCTATCATACTGCTCAAAAGAGCAATATAAAAAATTTAAAACCAAAGACAAAACCGTTACAGTTGAACTACACAGGCAATTCAATTGGTGTGAAGAAAGCTGGCAACTCCAGGCCTTGGAGAACACTAAGCTGACTAATGCTACAGCACTGTTGATTCAGCATACCTTCAGTACAGCACAATTGCCAGGAAGAGTAGCCAAATCCTTCTTAGAAATATCTAGATGTTTTATGTCTTAACATCCTTCTACTAGAGTGGATCTTCTTAAAATGTGCATGAGCGCAAACTTTATGAGATAAGCGAAAAGAATATATTACACCAAAAATTTCTTAGTTATTCTAAGCAAAAGAGTGACAACTTCAATGTGACACATACACTGTAAAGTTCCAAAAATATACCAGCATGCAAGCAAATATCCTAGTGAATATTAATCAACTTTATCATCTACTGTACCGTGTGATGAGATCATGACTAATCACAATAAAAATAAAGAAACAATACATTTCTATATGAGACAAGGGCTACCACAGCCCCTAGGTGTGCAGTGAACTGTCTCGGAAGTGACAGCACCAAACTCACAGGGAACTG
Organism: Callaeas wilsoni; assembly: GCA_013398955.1. Lineage (NCBI taxonomy): Eukaryota > Metazoa > Chordata > Aves > Passeriformes > Callaeidae > Callaeas > Callaeas wilsoni. The sequence continues at coordinate 1,794 of VWPU01014777.1, read as the reverse complement.
TCAACTTCAAACTGGCTTCCCATGGCTGCACAAACACACTGAGGCACAGCCTGACACTGTAACACCAATTCAGAACCAAATAACTTATTTTCAGTTTAGCAACGCATCTGAATTCTTTTTGTGCATTTCTAGATCCTTGCAATTACTAGTAAAAGTAGCAGATTCAAAACCAAGCTGGAAGACATTGCTCCATGGGCACATGCAGAGCACAAAGGGAAAGTCAGAATATGCTGTAAACACTTAAAAATCCATCCATAGGCCCTCAAAATTACGAGGTGTAAACATATTTTTCAAGCTTTTTGGAAAAGAGAGTATTTTGCAAATGCTCTTTCTAAAAAATGTTTGATAGCATGTATCTATCAGCTTTCCTTCAGCTCTTGAACTTTTAAACCTTGGATAATTTGCATTCCCAAAACAATGCATTTTTCAAAGTGAAATTCCATTCAACATTCTGCTGCTAGATATTCAAGTACTGTCTGAATATGTCCCATAAAAATATTTTTACATATTTTTTCTTTCAAGAAGACTTTAGATTTTCATAGCCTCTTTTCCTTATTCAGAGTTTTCACAAAAGCAACTCTGAGTAATTAGAGTCACCTAGGTAGACTACAACTTAAGCAAACATACCAAGCAATAAAAAGCACACAGGTATTTAAGAACAATTAGTCAAGTTTGAACACGAGATTTTTATTGGATCTATGCCCAAACAGAGTTAATAATGCATGTCTCTCCATTGAAGGTATTCAAAACATCTATGTGCGTATGTATTGTATGTACTATATTTACCTACGTATTGTGTAGCTACTTTATCACCTAAAGCAAGGTTTACTGCATTCCATTTTAATCCTTCCCTTCCCCTCCTAATTGTTCAGGAAAACGCACAAAATTTAAAATCAGCATGTGCAAGCAGATTTTGTCTCTTCTATGCTACCATAATATTGAAATATCATCAGGAGCACTGGCAAAATGGCAATTCCCATCCACATGAGCTGCAGCACGGGTAGCAAGGAGGCAAATGCTTTGAAAGAGCAACTATATGCCACGTTAAGTAATTGTCCTTACAGGTTACACGGTCACTAATTGTGCCATTAAGAAACATTGTTCAAAGTTGAACCCGAACTTCCTAAGGAATTAGTACTGACTGCATCAGTACCCTTGTGAATGGCACTTAGAATAGGCTACTGCTGCCAGAGATGCTCTCCCTATACTTTTCTTTCAAATTCATTGCTGAAAGAGCACAGATTCCAGGGTCTGGCCGCTCACAAATAATAAACTCTTGACTAAAGCAACGCGACTTTTTCGCAACTAAGAAGGCAATCCATCCTCTGAACAAACAAGCAACAAGTTTCGCTAGGTGCTCTCCCTCCCCTACAAGGCCTATCTACTTTTCAGAGCACGTAATTTGATCCAAAGAAGACACTAATTTCGAAAAACTTTCAGACCCAGGAGATCAGGTTTATTTCTCTAAGAGCGACAGCTCGGGGAAGCAGCTCTCCCCCGGCCTGCAACGCGCTCGCCTCTCAGCCTCCCTCCTTCCCTCCTTGGCAGCACCTCTGGGGCGCTCCCGGAGGCTCCGACCCCCCGCGGGAGCAGCTGCGGGGCGGGGATGCGGCACTCGGGGCTCGGCCCCTTTCCGGATCGCGGCGCCGTTGTCAGGCAACGGCCGCACAACAAGCGGCCCCGCCGGAGGGCCGGGACGAGCCGAGCCGAGCCCAGCCGAACCGAGCCCCGCCGCCCCCGCAGGGACCCCCAGACCCGGCGGTACGCCCCGGGCGCGCCCCCGCCCCGTCCCGC